>CM055095.1:9454242-10028458 GCA_029204225.1 Diphasiastrum complanatum | reverse complement strand
CAGCCTGAAATTGCATTACAAACTCAAAAAACCAGCAAGCAAAGAATTAAGTTAGCCTCCAACAAAGCTTTTTCCGGAACCCTTCTTTCTTGCCAAAAAGTGTGAACAATACACACACGGATAGGGCTGTTGCAAACACCCTACAAATGGTAATATGCTGTCCATTTTCAGCCTCGGGAATGTGATCGGATCATCACAAAAAATTAGCGCCTTCTTCCACACCCTGGAAACAAAAAAGAAGCGGATCTTCACTTTGTAAAATCAGCAAGGGTGCTGATTTTTCAGCCAAATCAGAAGATAAAAATTGCTTGTAGATGGGCCGCCCTCCTGCAAAGGAGCAAATCTGAAAAATAGGGGCAGCAGCGGACCAATGGAAGTAGGATAAACCTACACAGATGTGGGCGACCTAAAAGCAGCCCTGAAGAAGATAATTAATGGCGCCTTCCTGCAACCTGAAAAATCAGCAAACAACAACCACCTGATTTTTGGGGCGCCCAAAAAATCCTATTATCTTCTTTGATGTGAGGCGCCCTCCTGCAAAAACGGAAAAGAGGTCAAAATTGAAAGGGATCTTCACTCCAAAAGAATCAGCGAAGGTGCTAAATTTTGTGATCCCTAAGTGAAGACGATCTCTTTTGGTAGGGCGCCCTAAATCAAGCATAGAAGATCCATGGCTCCGATACCATGTAGGAAATCAAAGTGCCAAGATCTTTCTAACATTCAATCTCCATATACAAGAAGAAGAAGAAGAAGAGGGTTAGGCGCCCTCAAGAGAGAGAAAGTAATAGCAATACTTGAAAGGGAATGAATTACAAATGAACAATGAGTACATATAAATAGGCCTTCCAAGGGCCTAGACTCTTCCAAACTCTAAGTTCTAGAACCTTCCAAAACTCACTACTAATTATAGGGCACTCCCAAAAGTTAAGATAGGGTCCCTTAACATAATTAGACTTTACTTGGACCCACGAGTTTCCACTAGACCAAAATTGGGTCCAGCTTAACTAAAACTATCTTAACATGGTCTAAATAATAAACCTAACCCATGGTTACACAAGTCTCGACCTTTTGGGTCAAAGTAACCTATGAGAAACTAACATTATCATTTATTATTTCTAACACATCATGTGTCTTGGTGGATCTTCATTTGAGGTTGATGTTCCCAAATTGCGCCACCTTGCCATTAGGATCCTGTCACAAGACTGCATTGCAAATGCTTGTGAGAGGAACTAGAGTGCTCATTCTTTTATTCACACGAAGAAGAGGAATCGAATTTCCTCTACGCAACTAGAAAGGTTGGTGTATGTACACACCAGCTTGAGATTTTTTACTAGACTCCAAAGCACCCCAAAGCATATCCAAGTAAATTTGAATTTCTAGTGTGCAATGTGTACACAAGTGACAATACAATGTGTTTGAACTTTGAAGTTTGAACTATTACCTATACATTGAACTTTTAATTTTTATATTTTAAGTTTGAAATTTGAACTAATTTCTACTAGATTATAGAATACATCATATAATTGTTGATTGCCGCAATGTGTTTATTGAAGCACGTCAAAATTAAAAGAACGCTCAAGAAACTTTCATTTTGGAAAACATGCATGGAGTTGCTTGTAGCTACCCCGCGCAAACAAAACTACATTCAGACATTTTGGATTCTCAACGGCAACTAAAGATCAAATTTCAATCTAGTCCTAGATTTGACGATCCCCTACCGCTGCCATCCTCACCACATATTGGTGACTACTTGGCACGGTGGCCACCTAAACCATTTGCACCAATTTTTAACTAACAAAATATGCATAGAACTATCCTCAAATGATAAATTCATAGTTTAACGTCCCATTCATCTGGATGAGGTCATGGGGGCCAAATACAACTATATTGAAGCAACAATTCTTGCAAATATAGTCATTCGTTCAAGATAAATAAACAAGAGACATGTTAGAATTACCTAGCACCATAGTACCCCGTGGTACCGCTGGTATGGTACCGTCGCTACCATATCAGTGGTACCACCGGTACGGTACCGCCCTCAGACCCGCGGTACCAAGGTGGTACCATTTTTAATTTTTTTTTTTTAAATATTTTTAATGATTTTTTTTTGCACATTAACTACCAAAAAAGGACAAAAAAAAGTAAAAAAAAGGGGTTCTGGGTGTAAAAAAAGAGGGTACAGTACATGATGCAGGGGACTGGTGCAGTGGCACATGGGCACTGCGGGTGAGCAAACCGAGGGGCCAATGGGAGACCAACACAGGGGGGTAGCATCACATGGGGGCAAGTACAGAGGCACATGGGCACTGTGGGTGAGTAGACCATGGGCCCAATGGGAGACCAACACGGGGGGAGCATCACATGGGGGCAGGTACAAAGGCACGTGGGACAAATCCGGACAGGTACACCGTCACATGGGCATTGTGGAGGAGCAGACCACAGACCCAATCGGAGTGCAGCATGTGGTACAGGTACATGGAGCAGGTACAGTAGCACATCACAATTGATGGGGACAGGTACAAGGGCACATGGAGGGATCAACAACAACTGCACATGGGGGAACAGGCTGTGGGGTTAAATAGGCACTCACGAGGCTGTGAGAGCCAATGAGAGGTTGTGAGAGAGAGGCTGTGAGAGGCATTGTGAGAGTTATTGTGAGAGGCATTGTGAGAGACAATGAGAGCCAATTCGAGAAACAGGGTGTCGTGAGATGGCAGAGCGCATACCACCAAGGCCTGAGGGCGAAGCCAGGAGAAAGCTCGAGGAAGATGTCCGAAGGCACAACGAAAGGCATCGGAAGCAAGAGGCAGACATTGCAGAGATGCTGCGACAAACTCGGGAGAGACACCCAGAGCTGCAGATCCCCGCCCCCGCTGTGGCCCCTGCTCCCGCTGTCGAGCTGGATTTGGATGAGCAGATCGGAATGAACTTCACACGACGGCAGCTCATCATGGTCAGGGAAAGGGCTGCCCGCCGTCGGGCTGACCAGAAGGCAGCTCGGGCTAACCGGGAGGCAGAGCGAGAGCGACATAACAATGCTCCTGACGAGAGCGAGGAGTCAGTGGAGGATCCATAGGAATGTTTATCATAGATGGGGTCTAGCCGTATGTGGCTGACTGTTGTTATGTAATGTTCAGCAGTAGATGAGGTAGCATTTAGTGTCTAGCATAGTGTAAAGAACAGCCCCAGCCGTATGTGGCGGGAATACGTATTGTTATTTTGATACATCTGATGAATTAATGTACGGTGTGTGTTTTTTGCAATGCGTGCCTTGTGTATTGCAATCTAATGTATGTGTTTATGAAATGCTATCAGGGGGGTTGTATTTTTGTGTTCTGCATATGCTCTCAATCTCTGTAGTGAAAACTAATTGAAAACACGCACACACCATTTGAAGTAAAACTGCAAGTAGAACATCACAATTACAAATTGACAAATACACATTGTGCAGTGAATAGAATACATCCAACACTGAATATAATATGGAAAATGGTCTGAATACAGTGTTCGACCATCTGGTCGCCAAACATGGAACATGATATGAAACTGCTAAAATAAAACAACAGAGCCACAATCAATGCTCTGGCTCTGACTCAGACGAATGCTCTGGAGACAACTCAGGGCCCCGAGCTAACTCTCGCAGCCGATATATGTGCCTGTCTGGAGCTGGTATGGGCTGTGTATCAGAAGAGGAGGACTCGTCACTAGCATCATCCCAATCTGCCTCCGCATCAGCCCCCAAGCAAGCCAAACCAACAACACCTGCTCCAGCTCGTTGTAATGTTGCACCTCTAGCTGTACCTGGAGCCCTGCGTGGTCGTCCTCTCCTCCCTGGCAGTTTCTGTGCCTTAAGGAGGAGGACGTGGAGTGGGTGCTGCCACTGGAGGAGCAGCTGGAGCCGCCACTGTGGATGTGGGCGCTGCGAGACAAAACCTGGGCACAGATGGTGGCCTGCCATGGAGACCTGGTGCTGCAGAAGTGGACGGCGATGGAGGGGCTGCAGGCCTGAATGGCTGTGCGGCGCACATATACCCTCTGAGGAGCTGGAGGAACTGTGGGCACCTCGTGCGGGTGCTCTAGCTGGGACTCTGTGTATGGCATGCTGGCAAGAGATGAAGGGGGTGCCCTGACACTCGGCATCTGCTGGGCCTCTGAATCAAATGTGGCAATCAAGTCGTCCAGCTGGGCATCTGAATACAAATGCTCTAGGCTCTGGGCCTCATCCTGTGCACCATCCACTGAATCATCCTGTGCACCAACCTCTGAATCATCCCGTGCCTCATCATGTGCACCCTGTAGACCCTGCATGGCCTCCCAATCTGTGCAATCAAAGTCATCTAGTGCCTCCTCTGGTGTGTTGTCGTAGTAATGGCCATGACTCTGTGCTGCACGCATCCAAACATCTGCGGGACTGGCATCTAAACCACTCTGCCCTCTATCAAGAGCCTCCTCCATCATGTCGACATAGGTAGGTATGCCACTGGCCCCCCTGTGTGCCCTGCCTGTCTGCCGGTATAACCTGTGCCATGTGTCCCACCTCTGCCACGTGATGCACCTGTGACCCCTGCCCGTGGCGTGTGCCCTGCACCTGTATAATCTGCCTCATCCCTCTCTGGTCTGGCAAACACAAACCGAATGGGCTCATCCTCGTCATGCTCATCCTCTGACACTAGCTCATCTGCCTCATACAATGGAGGCTCTCTGTGCTCAAGCCCAAGCTCTCTCTCTCTCATCTCGGCAAGCTCCCTCTCTCTCTCTGCCATCAACTGTGTGCCCAGGTCATCTACAGGCATGGGATGGGTGCTGTCCGTAGGCAAGTCGACCTGGTGCTCCAAATTTGATATCTTCATCTGCAAGACCAAAATTGAGCGTGTCAGGAAAACAACTTGATCAAAAATTGAAACCTACATTTTAGTGAGACGTCAACCAACATGCAATGGGAGAATAGCTTTTCACCTGCAATGCGCTCGTAATGGTCGGCAGTCTCCTGGCGAGACGTGCGTTGGTGCTACAGAACACCAACCGCTCCAACTGACTCACTAACAGCCTGTTTCTTCTCCTCGTGTGAATGAGTGCCCATGTGCTCCAATTACGCTCACACACGGAGGCAGCGCAATCCTGTGGTACGTGCAATGAAATGGTTCATCACATGTGCACGGGTGGAACGTCAACGAAACACAGCAAGGGAGGATGAAGAGGCTCCATCTCTCTAGACAGGCCCTTCTGAAGGGCTCAGAGTCGGTGATGGCAAAGGGTAGGTTCAGCTCGTAAATCAAACTGGCCACGGCCTGTGTGGCCTCTCTGTCCATGTGCGGCTGATGCGCGCCGCGAATGGTCTGCTGCACAAGGGCTCTCCCTGGTGGGCGACGGGTGGTGGACCTCCAGCACGGTGCACCAACCGTGACGGGAATGGACGATGACGCGACAAGCTGGGCACTGGTGGATGCATCGGCTGTAGACGTGGAATGGGGAAAGTGGGATGCACTGGCAGGGATGGGTGCAGCAGCATAGGTGGGGTGCACTGGAGTTATGAACGTAGCCACGGCTGATCTAGATTTAGTCTATGAAAGCATCACATAAGCAAGACTTAACCCTAGAAAGCAGGAGAGAGAAAGCTTAAAGAGACTAAAGAAGGAGATCATATCATAAGCCAAGTAACAAATGACACAGAATCCCTACTTATAGCCAAGAGGAAGCCCTAAAAGGAAGCTTCCAGTGGCTAGGGCCAAACTGAGAGGGAAAATAGTGCGCCCTCCAAGAAGGCCCCCACTCTCAGTAATATGACCAAATAACCAATATAGTGAATCATAGGGCCCAAGGCCAATAATATGGTCTAAATGTCAATAATAGGGCCCAAGGCCAACCATATAGTCTAAATGTCAAATAATGAATAAAAAAGGGCCCAAAGCTTGCCTATGCATAAAGTAAAGTAAATGTAAATGGACATGGCGAATGTAATGAGCCGAGTCCATAACTCTCCCCGACACAAAAATAAGACCCAACTGCCATAAAGGACTGGATCAAGTAACAGCAAGCCCTGGAGGATCAACTGGAACAGCATCTGGTGTAGTAACAACTGGAGCAACAGCTGATGTAGAGGAATCAACAAGTGCGGCAAGAGCACGAGCCTGATCCGCAAGTGACGGTGTATGATAAAAGACATCAATAGGCTCCCATGTGGCCTCCTCAACAGGACGACCATCCCACTGGACTAGGAACTGAATCTGCCGGCGGCGTCGACTATGATGCAAACGCACCTGAAGGATAGCAGCAGGTAATAAAGGAAAGAGATCCGGTGCAGTAGGAAACTCAGCATCACGAGGAGCATCATCCTCAATAGCAGCACGTAATAAACTGACATGGAATATATCACAGGCACGTGTGGAAGCAGGAAGCTGAAGACGATATGTAACTGGACTAAGAACCTCCAATATACAATAAGGCCCATAATAACGTGGTGCAAGCTTCTCAGTAGAAGCATGGCCCTGAATAAACTGATGACGTGCAAACCGTAGGCGTAGATATACCATATCACCAACATGAAACTCAACATGACGTCGATGACGATCAACTGAAGCCTGATAACGCTGCTGGACCTGCTGCAAATGGGAACTGGCCTGGAGAATAAGCTCGCGAGCACCTGATAGAAATGAAGACAGTGTCACAGGTGTATCCTCGGGAGGAAGAGGAATACCAGGTAAAAGAGGTGCATAACCATGAGATAATAAAAATGGTGCAACGCCGGTGCTGGTACTAACAGAGCTGTTATAGCTATACTCTGCCAAACATAAGTGTTGATCCCAATCCTTCCCTGAAGGAGTAACAAAATGGCGCAAATAATCCTCAAGGATCCTGTTAAGGACCTCAGACTGCCCATCAGAAGTAGAATGACAAGCAGACCCCATAAAAAGCTGTACATCCAATATACGCATAAGCTCTGTCCAGAACAATGATGTAAACTTGCTATCCAGATCAGAAAGGATAGTACGAGGAAACCCATGTAGGCGAAATATCTCTGAAAGGAACAAGCATGCGCACTGCTCTGCTGTGATAGTACTGCGGACGGGTATGAAATGTGCCTGTTTCGAGAACCTGTCAACTACCACCATACATGAATCGTGACCACGACGGGTGCGGGGAAGGCCAATGATGAAGTCCATAGAAATATCAGTCCACTGGCGGTGAGGAATAGGCCAACTCTGAAGCAAACCAGCGGACTTAGCACGGGAGTACTTATTACGTAAGCAGAAAGGACAAGTACGAATAAGTACAACAAGCTCTTTCCTAAGGGATGGCCAATAGAAATGATCCTTAAGACGAGCATAAGACTTCTGAAAACCAAAATGACCCCCAACTGGGGACGAATGAGCATCCGACAACAACTGAGAACGGATACCCAAAGAACTAGGAATACAAAGAGAACCATAATGATAAAGACGGTGGTCAACAATGGAATAAGCCTGATGAGGTGAAGACGACATAGGTGGAGCAGAACTATAAACATCACGAAAATTAGAACATGTAAGATAAGCAGATGGAAGATCATCAAACCAGGAAGGGATCGTGGCAACAAGGGTATTCAATAAAGCAGGAAGTCTAGACAATGCGTCAGCAGCAGTGTTAGCACGACCAGGACGATACAAAATAGAAAAATCAAAAGATTGTAAAAACTGCAACCAACGAAACTGACGATCACTAAGATCACGCTGGGAGAAGAGATAACGTAAGGACTGATGATCAGTAACGATATCAAAAGGAACACGGTACAGGTAATGGCGCCACTTCTTAAGAGCATAGATAATGGCAAGAAGCTCTTTCTCATGGACAGAATAGCGTTGCTCATAAGAGCGTAAACGACGTGACTCATAAGCAATAATACACTGAGACTGACGAAGCAAGGCACCCAAACCAACATTACTAGCATCGGTCTCAACAATAAATTTTTGATCAAACTGTGGTAAACACAGGACAGAGGCCTCCACAACAGCACGACGAAGAGTGTCAAAGGCGAACTGACAATCGAAAGTCCAAACAAAAGCACTAGACTTCTTCAAAAGGGCATGAAGAGGGGCAGCCACACTGGCAAAGTGAGGAACAGGACGACGAAGGTGAGTAGCGAGACCAAGAAACATACGAACATGGTGGACATCTGTGGGAACAGGCCAATCAGCGATTGCCCGAACCTTATGAGGGTCCAAACGAATACGACCATCACAAATGAGAAATCCTAAAAACTCAATCTCAACAACAGCAAAGGAACACTTAGAAAGTTTAGCAAACAACTGGTGATGAACAAGCAATTGAAAAACAGATGAAAGATGTAACACATGCTCATCAAGAGTCTTACTAAAAACAAGAATATCATCAAAATAAACTAAAACACGACGACCAAGGAGAGGACGCATGATGTTATTCATCACATTCTGGAACGTAGGTGGACCATTAGTAACACCAAAAGGAAGAACACGAAACTCATACAAACCAAGATGGGTACGAAACGCAGTCTTGTGTTCGTCCGAAGGATGCATCCTAATCTGGTGATAGCCGGAACGTAAGTCCATCTTAGAGAAAAGATGAGAGGTGCCTAACTGGTCAAAGAGATCATCCATGTGAGGAATAGGATACTAGTTACGGATGGTCAACTTATTGAGGGCACGATAATCAATGCAGAGGCGTTTGGAACCATCTTTCTTACTGACAAGGAGAACAGGGGCACCAAAAGGACTGTGACTAGGAGCAATAAGGCCCTGATCTAGTAAAGCAGTAATCTGAGGCTCAACCTCATCACGCTCAGACTTAGACATACGGTAAGGAGGCCGGGAGGGAGGAGCAGAACCAGGACGCAAATCAATATGGTGGTTCACATCACGTAATGGTGGTAGCGTCGTAGGTTCTAAAAAGACAAATGCATACTGATGTAATAAGTCAGAGATCACCTGAGGAACAGCTGCTGGAGGAGAGGTAGTCACTGGAGAATCTGCTGCAGCACGCTGAACACATAATAAAGCTGCACGATGAGCCTTAGGTAGGCTGCGGATAAACTGCTTCCCGTTGATCAGCTGGAAATCTGCCTGAGAATCAATACCAGCAAGTGAGTGGGTCACTTCATCATGAACAAATGTCAATGTCTGCTGAGCCAGGTCCAAAGTAACTGCTCCCAATGAAGCAAACCAATCAGCACCAAGGTCATAGCGCTCCAGAGGAATGATATAAAGATCTGCCTGTCCAGAAAAATCACCAATGCGGTAGGATAATCCCTGAAACATCTGAGAACTAGGAAATGAGTGAGAACTGGCAACCTCGACTGTGAGAGGCTGTGGAGCAGGAACAGGTGAAGCGCGTATCCGGCTGAGAACATAACTGCTGATAAAGGAATGAGTGCTGCCGGTATCAACTAAAGCAATATACTCACGACCAGTAATGTGCACACGTAGCCGAATGGAGCGAGGACCGGGGCACCCTGTCCAGGTAGCATAAGCAAGCTGAGCATGGCAAGTAGCAGGAAGTAAATCAGTAGAAGGCTCAGGAGATAGATCAGGCTCATCAGATATATGAATGTAGATATCGGACTCATCTGGGGTAGTGCCCTCATGGTAGAAAACAGCAGTAGAAGTAGGCAGGGGCTGGCGGCAATCACGGGCAATGTGGTCAGGACTCTTACAACGAAAGCAAAGACGCTTCTGCTGAATGTCAGCGAACTCTGCAAACGTGTAACGTCGGACAAAAGCAGGACGAGGAGGCGGAGGGCGAGGAGCGGGAGAAGTAAGAGAAGAGGTCGGGACGACAGTGGATGGGGCAGGGCAGATGGGGCCGGAGATGGTAGAGGTGAAAGAGATGGACGGGGTCGGGAAAAGCGAAAGGGAGCAGGATCAGGGTACTTATGCTGTAAAGTACTAGCAAGGGACATGGCCTCAACAAGTGTGGGTGGACAGAAAGAAGAGACATCGTATCGTAGAGCACCACGAAATCCAGCAATGTAGCGAGAAATAAGCTCGGTGGGCTGAAGATCTGTAAAGAGGTAGGAAAGGTCCATAAACTGATCTGTATAGGAAGAAAGATCAAAAGTCTGAGTAAGACTACGGAATATATCACGCTGGCGGCTCAGCCACTGAGGGTCAATCATAGCATGACGAAGATCACGACGAAAGGTAGGCCATAACTGGAGACCGTCCCGATCAGGGTCAAGTCCGTAGACCCGCCACCAAGTGGCAGCACGTCCATCTAAATGTAAGGCGGCTAACTGGATCTTCTGAGGATCAGTCTTAGGGTAAATCTGAAAATAAGTATCAAGCTTTGCAAACCAATTCTCTAACGAGTTCCCGTCAGAGGAACCAGAATAGGTGGCAAGTTGTACCCGATCACGAAAATCTCGAGCAAAATGTGGCTCAGGAGCTAGATGTCGTGGAAAATGTGACTCAGGAGCTGTAGGACGTGGAAAACCGGGTGGTGGGTTAGGTGGAAAATGAGGCCCACCGCCAAAGGAAGTAGACGAGGATGGAAGTCCAAATGGAGACCCAAATGATGAATGAACAGGGGCTTTGCCAGGTCCATGTGGCTGTAAGGAATCAATCTGTGACTGCATAGTGGCAAAGCTGGTCTGTAGAGTGGTAAAACCGGTCATCATTTGGTCGAAACGACTACTGAGGAGAGTAAGAGAGTCACGCATATCAGCAAACTGTTCATCTAAAGGTCCAGAATGACTCGCAGGTGTAGTGGGTGAGCTAGCCATGAGGAAGAAAAAGTAAGCGAGAAAAGAAATGTGCTAAACAATTGGACGAACTAAAGGAGAGGACATAAGTCGTCACAACAGGCACGCCAATGAAAAGACACAATAGAACTCGCGATGTAAGATGAACGGACAGGACAACTAAGTAAGAAATACCTCGTAACCGCAACCGGAAGTGAGCTGAAAAATAGTGGCGATATGTCGAGATACCGGGCAGCCTCCAAAAAAGATGCTAAGGGCCCGACAGCAACTCTGGGTCAGCCACATAAGGAGCGGTGCAAAATCGGAGAATGCCCTCCGAAATGGTGTTCTCCCCTACCACGAGCCGCGGCCCGTAGGTGTCCAGTAGTCGCTGCCTGTCGGGGACGGTCATGCTGCCACAAGGGGCAGCATTCAAGGTGGCACCATTTTTGGCGCGTGCACCGAGCAAATGGCCCTTAAGGCGAGTGAGGGATGCAGCAAACTCGACGAGACAGTATCGGCAACGCACGATCTTCTGACCAGTCTTGTTGGCCTTGTCGGCAACCCGCCTGACAATGTCTACCTCGTCCCACAGACCGGAAAGGTCGAATTGCACCATTGCAGAAGAAATGAGGGATGGATTGTTGGAACAAAAACAGCAGGGTTCACTGTTGGAGAGACGCTGAAAATGGGCGAAGGCAGGGCGAAGCAAGTCAGATGCAAGGCAAGGCGTTGCATGGGCGAAGGGCGACGCAAGGAATCAAAAGGCAGGTAGGCAAAAACAACAGCAATGGCAGGGCGGAGGAGGGCGCAAAAAAATTTCAGAGGAAATGCGAGGGGGGCGGGTAGGTTCAGGTCAAAAAAAAAAAAATTAAAATATTAAATAATAAAAATATTATTATATTGTGGTACCGCAGTACTAGTATGGTCCCCCGGTACCAGGATCCGCGGTACCCAGTACCGCGGGACCTATGCCTAGCACCTTAATAAATTTGGGCTGCCTCCCAACCTTCTTATGCTTTTATGAGTAATGTTTAAAAAGATGCCCTTTCTCCATACAAGAAAAACACAAGCTGCCAATTCGGGCCTTGTCATAATCCGTGGTCCAACTTGACGTGCTTTTTCCGCCTTGGGAACCGATGTCCGCCGTCTTGTCCTTGCCCCACTTCCTAAAAAAATATTTGTCTTTCTACTCAGTCTTGGGGACACTTTGCTCTTTACAAGCACCAAAATGGGTGTGGTCGAAAATTTCGCAAAGCGAAATGCATCCTCAAGAGTCTATCGTTGGTTGCACCACGCTTGATCCTGGTAGTCTTTACAAAACCCCAAAACCTACAAGGGTGGGGTCTATTCATGGAAATGAATTGCGTCAAACCTCCTAGACTCTTGTAAATAGCCATCTAGTAGCCTATTGCCCATCTGGATAGTACCAAAACAACGATAATGCTTAAAATTATTGAGGACTGGTACAAAGGCCTCTTGAAAAGCATCCCATGTGGGGAGGACATTAGACCTCTCTTTAAGATCATGCCACCATTATGCCTTGCCACACAAGAACATGAGGGCAGTAGTAACCTTAATTCTTTTCACCAAATCATGCATGGAAAAGTGACTACGTCACGAATCCCCACCAAGATAACACCACATCATGGTGCCGGTAAGAATTCAGGGTTGAACGTGGAGTACAAGATGGCCGGTAACGAATGGCCCAGGTTTTGCCACTCCAGCTCAACCGCATGGTTAGATTGCATCTCCGAAGTCTAGTTTTGCAACAAATTGATCACCTAGATCAATTTGAGTTTCTCAATTTCAAGTGCAGACCACAATAGTGAAAGGACTCCACTACGCATTAAGGTAGGTTCGCTAGGAAAAGCGACACGATTTTGGTAGCAAAATGGTTTTGAGGGCTTAAAAGCACGTCAAGAACACTAAGCCAAAAGGATAAAAATGAAGTAGGTGAAAAGGAGTGGCGCCTATACCCCCTCTTTTCCACCTTCATTGAACTCTACTGGGTGGCGTGCCCAAAGTGCGCCACCTAGCATGGCATGGCCCCAACCTTATGTGGCAGCCCCTACGGCCTCCACCTTGCCCTTAGGTCACAAGGTCACCACCCCCCTACTAGCTACCTCACCCCTACCTAACTCCATGGCTTATCTATATCACTAACTCATTCACTCAGATGAAGAGATATTTTTTCTAACTACAAGAAACATACATATAAGAGCAAAAAAGAGCCTTGTTCCTAACACTTATATCTATGTTGAGAAAAAAAAAAAAAAAAACTATTACATTAGACACGAGTCAGAAAAGGATTTTAGTTGTATTCTAGATATTAAGCACAAAGAGAGTCGATGTTATGATTGTTATTTAAAGCTAAATAATAATAGCATACATTGATTCAACGGTTGAACTCATCCACACCTAGCAACTAAGGCATGTGCTTCCATGTGATGAACCCCAATCAAAGGCAAACGATTTACACGTGCAATTGATCGTGCTTTTGTAACACCCACTGAAATCCAAAAAGGGAACACAATGAGCATACAATGGGAACCTTATCATCACAAATGATAGGCATTCCATCTAAACTCAACGAAAAACATTACGAACAAAATATAGCGAACAACCACTAAAAGCTAAAACACATGGACCAACGTCAACCAAAAATTCAGATGGTAGCAAACTTGTGTAGACACCAACCTCGTAAACATGGGCTTATGCCCGGCCCAATTGTTACAGCAATAGCTGAAAGATCAGTTTGTAGCATTCTAGCATTAGCTAGGGCTTCCTCCACAACCTACATGGTGAAAGGTGAGCGATTAAATTTTTGAACATGCTATTAAACAAATGTACTTGCATGCTCCTATGCAACATAGATACCGACAATGACGTCATACAAGAAAGATGGGCACATTGTTAGCCCAGATTATACTGGGTCACAAAAATCATCAACAAGTGGTATCAATTAGAACAACACAAAGCTACGAAATGTTGAGTACTTTTCTACTTACCAAAAAGGCATCATCTTATGCTCTCATGAAGAGAAAACTTTAAGGAATAATTTATGAGATGACACTTTCCTAAAGTTATATTCATACTATCATCGATTTATTAAGCAGTTTACTAAGATGGTAAACTTCTTGCCTAAACCAAGATGGTGGTTGTTTTTGAGTGGACGGTTTAGAGATAGAGTACTTCAAGAAGCTTAAAAAGACTATCTACAAGTCCTATGTGGATCTTCCAAAATGATGTGAACCTTTCCTAGTTGTAGATGCTAGTGGAGCTTGCATTAGTGTAGCACTTATTCAAGAAGGTCATGCAATCACTTTGTAATGTTCCACAATCAAGGATATTGAGGTATAATGTACACGAAAAGGAATTGCTAGCTATGATACATGCACGTAGATTTCGAAAGCTCTATATTCTAGGGAACCATTTCTTGGTAAACATTAAAACGTTTTAAAACATATATCTATGTGATTATACCAAAAATAACAAAGGAGACTTGTGATCTTTTTTAAAGAACATTTGATGCCGGAAAGGCATAAATGGTGGTCTACATTCCAGCAAATCTTTCCATTTTCAGATTCAGTACACTATAGGGAAAGATATTGTGATAGATGATACACTTTACAGGTCATATTTCTATCTATGAAGAATTTGTTCGAACTTCTCCTACATTTGGGCCACATTGCAACAAGGTAAAAAAGTTTAAAATTACTACACAGATAAAGGTTAACTGTCTTTTCAATGTATACTTTGCATATGTGCAAATGTAATAGAAAAGGTTCTAAAAGAATATCATGATCCACTTTTTCATAAACTAAATGTAGAGCAACTACTCTTGCAACACTTCGCAGATATTTTTATTGACTATGAATGAGGAAAGACACACAAGAATGTGCTAGCACATGCATAATCTGTCAAAAGGTTAAATTTGATAGGAGAAAACATTTGAGAGTACTTCATTCACTTACAATACCCGAGTCTCTATGGCAGCATTGAGGAAATGAACTTCATTACTAGCATTCTTGAGACAAATCGAGGGCATGAAATGATGTGAACTTTGGTAGATCAATTTATTAAGTATGATTATTTTATGGCTTGTAGGAAACCGGTAAAGGTCAAAACTAGCATAGCTCTAAGTCAAGCAAATTGTAGCTTTGCATGGTTTACTAAAATCATGAGTCATTGTTGGAGATCACTTTTTTATGCCTTGGCCACAACATTCTTTACCTTCCTGATTTTCATCCTCAACATGATGGACAACGTCAAAGTCAAAAACCATACCTTTGTATATCTCAACTACGTGAGCAAAACACTACGAAAAAATTCTTTGCCTTTGAAAGAATTTTCCTAAAATCAACACAAAACATTCTTCTACAAGCAAGGTACCATTTTAGATTGCATTTGGTAAAACTCTTCCTTGACAATTGATTCCAACTAAGAAAAAAGAATGTATTGTGAATAGATTTTTATAACTACGATAAAGTTTATGAAGCTTTTTCTACACTCAAGATAAATAGGAAAAGGAATCTAGTAAGAAAAGAAAGATGCATTTCTCAAACAAGGGAATTGGGTCTGATTGAGCTCAACAAGATAAAGGCGCAAAAAGAAATGAAAGAAGTTTTTTCTGAAGTTCTCAAATATTATGGTCCTTTCATGGTGGCAGAACTGATCAATGATGGAACATATCAATTGAACACCTCGTAGCATAACATGCATTTCACGTAAGTTGTCTCAAGGCTTATACTGGACTAGCTCCAAGTGAACCAAGTTCTAAAGAACTACAATGACGAAGCAATTGACTTGAGCAGATTTTACTCCACAAGAACAAAAAGGAAAAAGAACAACTGGCACAAGAATTGTAATGCACTACTCCATTCAACATCACATAAATGAAAAATATCAATCATTACCGATCTTAAATCCACAAAATCAGTTGCATTATTATTCAAAAAAATTCAACAGTCGTGCAGCTCGATTAAAGAGCACAAATCTACCACCCCCCGTACATTCAATAAGTCAACATTATCCAAAACTGATAGCTCAACATCATCTACAACATCAACAAAATTAGATATAGTCGACTCAATAATATATTATATAGATCAAAAATTCTACATAAATGTCATCAAAAAGCTAAAAGAAAAGCATATAATCTATTCCTCAAATAAGATCAGGTCCATCAACTACATAGCCATGCTCTCTAGATTCTTGGAAGGAGTCCTTTTAAGGCAATGACTCTAGAACACTCTCAATCTCTCTCTTGTCACTGATAGTCTCTCACTCTTAAGTCAATATGACACTCTGGAGCTTCTTGTATTTATGCAGCTCTTGAGGTATGTCTTCCACGAACTTGATTCATCAAAGGATACAAGAGTTATGAATCTGTAGAGTCAAATGTTGGTAATTTTCAATTTCCCAAAGGAGTGCTTCACTTGAATAGTTTGAGAAAACTTTAAACCATTTAATCTCCTTCAAAAAAGCTTCAGCTATATTTATAGTCAAGTCAAACTCGGGAACTGCAATGAAGTGCATCATCTTCGTCAACCAATCCACAAAAACAAACAGTTCATCAAAACCACTTCTTGTTTTACGTACTAAAAAGTTCATACTTCTACACCAATCTAAATCAATACAAAAAACACTACTTTTATTCAACAAAATTCAATACTAAACTTTTTGGAGTGCGTGAAAAAATTCTATAAAAATTGCAAATTCAGCACGTTCAACTCTGGATCAATGTTTCATTGAAACTATGGTTCAACTCATTTGCAGCAAAATTTCAAATCTTGAATCTATGCAAAAGCGTGACTTTAAAAAGGGCATACCTGATCAATAGATTGAGCATGAAGTTCTTGAGCTAACATAGGAACTACGCCTCCATAATGAACAAGCATATTTGCCTTTAAAAAAAAGATACATATCTTAGAAGTCTTTAAACTATAAACATCAAATAAGCATGTCTATGTTTCAAAAAAGGGACACATCTATCTACTTTAAGTTGATTTCTCTATAAATCATCAAGCTTTTTATCTTTCCAAGAGCATATGGTTACACACAAGCTCAAAAACCCTAAGTAAATACACAGAACTACCCAACAAATTCTTCACTTTATTAATCTCGAGCAAATGTACATAGATCAACAAGCAAACATGAGAGCTCTGCTACAAGTCTCCTCCCAACCATAGCTGCATAGGAATACCCTAGGGAATGCCTGGTAAGGCTCACACTATCTCCCCTCAAGCACCCCTTAACCCTGACACATCCCCCCCCTCTCAAGAAAACCACACGAATCACAATATTCAAGATTTTTGTAAAAGGCTGTCTTTGATTGGAAGAGTCACACAACTAAGTTGTTGTTGTAACACTATTGGAAGGTTTGCAAATACAAAGACTATTATTGGAGCAATAAAACGTGTACGTAGCACACGTACGACCTATTGGTGTTGAAGATCATAACCGTGGTCATCGAAATAATAACTTCTAACCCTCCAGCCCAATGTCGAGATGCCTCTGTAGACTTTCCCACATAGGGGAAATGAGGAACACGTCATCAAAATAGGAGGGGAGAGAGTACAGGTAGGGTAAAGGGGAGAGAGATAGGAGAGAAATAAGAGGGGAGAGAGTAGAGATAGATCATAGGGCTCAGAGCAAGGGGAGAGACATGGATAGGATCATAGGAGGGGAAAGAAATGAGAGATAGATTATAGGTTGGAGAGAGAGAATAGAATGTATTAACGTCAAAAACACCCGCGGGTGCATAAGACAAGTACATGTGATGTAATAGTGGAGCAAAAGTCCATTATGGACTGAAATAAAACAACTGGTAAGAACTGTAACTAAAACTAAAACTGAGACTGAAAAATAACTAGAACGAGCTATAGCCAAAATTCTACTCCGATATAGAAATATAGAGTTTCCCACGTCTTTCTTTGTTTTCTACTTGTAAGACCTCATCGACAATTTTCTCATAAAATTAACAACTAATGGAAGCAGTGCCTCTTCTTGTTTGTTTCTCATGTGATTTTGGAATCACTTGTTGAACTTAGAATCATTTTGGGTTTCCTTAACCTTGTATACAAGACCTAATAACGCTGAACATATGTGGAGTAGTCCTCATTTTTTTTTCACTTGAACATTTTGATCTTGTCCAACGCATCCTTGGCTTCATGTTCTCGTCAATAGCTCCTCTGGAATAGCTGTTGGAAATACGCGTTCCCTAAAACTGGTGTATGTGCAAGTCAGGGCCCTCGCGCTTCTTCCCTTTGAAAGATTGTGAGGGACTCTTATTTTTATTATTTTCCGCTGTTGTGGTGGTGCATTTGCAGGTTCAGCAAAATTGACCTCTGGAATCTACAAAGGTGATGGTCCAATTTCAGATTGATGGACGGATCACGGTGCTCCTTTTGAGCCCTCAACATCTAAAATTGCCCAAATAAAGGTCGGATTTGCTACCACGTAGAAAATATAAGCAATGAGTCTCAAATGGCAGTTGGTGCCAGTGAACATGCAATAGTTACTACCATCTTTAGTTTCATCTGGTACACTCCGACTAATAGAGCACCAGCTAAGAAGATAATTAAACATGTCAATATTAGTATTGCAAACATTGGGTTGTTTTTTTTTTGAATTGGGTGTTCTTGGGGATGCAATAACTTGCACCTCAAGTAATTTGATCCACGGTGAGGATTCTTTCTTTGTTAGGCTTTGTGATCCAACGATGGCCATTAAGACCAATATGGTGACTCACATCTGCTTGAAAAAACTATAAATCTGAGGGTGGAGCAGCGATGTACTCCAATCCTCTTTTGCTTCTTCTCTCTTCTCTCCTCTTTCTCTTCATCCTCAACAAAAGTAAGAAGGGCAATAGATTGTATAGTCCAATAACAGATGTTTTCCAAACCCACATCCAATGTTAAAAGAAACCATGAGAATAGGCTATAAACGCAGTGTTGCAAGATATCGAAGCAAGAAAGAGTCAATAATGAAAGTCTGCAAATATTTCGATCGCCATACTGAAGGCAACATATTTGAACCAATTTTACGCAGTCATTCCAGAGTACAATCTGATACCTGTGAAACCTGAGCTTCACCTAGTATTCTGCCATCTGCTGTGACCTGAAATTATCCAGAAATAACGTCAACTGTTTTCCAAGATACAAAGATATCTGCTTTGACAGCCATGGACGATTGTTTCATTCACTGTCATCGCTCACTCAATTGCAAAGGAAGATAGATAAGCAAGAACACTCACCACTGCAGCACAGGTATCATCGCAGCTGGTCTCTATACCCAGCACAGACACTACCTCCCGATCGCACTCTGCTGCTGCTGCTTCGAATTGACGAGGAGCTAAACTGTAAACTGTTCTTGATTTTTTTGTTGCTGCATGGGTTTGATGAGCATAGGAGGAGGTGGTTGTAGGTGAAGCGAGAATGCGAGCATTGGTGCAAGAAGAAGGAGACAGACGCAAGAAAGCGGAGGGAGAAATTTGGCGAAGAGCTGCTGCTAAAGAATCGATCATCGGCATCCCTGCGATCGCCCTCAGCGTTGTCGCCATGGGCGCGAGCTCTGGCTCCCTTTCTCCTTTCTTTGGCCAGCAGCACTTTGAATGCGGGTTGGGTTACCTCCGACCAAATTTTGTGCATATTTTTCTTTTTTGTCCTTGCCATAATTGTGGCAACGCCCTATGGGATTCTTCTTGGGTTTCAACTTAAGTCTCCAAAGACCTTGATTTGAATCTCAATCAAGGCAAATATGGAGTGCTAATTGAGGACATCCCGAGTACCCGTGCATGCCACCCTTGTGCATGCCACCCATAGAGACTTCATCTATTTTGAATCTCAATCAAGGGAAATTTGGAGTTCTAAGTGAGGACATTCGAGTAAATCTCAATCAAGGGAATATGGAGTGCTAAGTGAGTACATTTGGAGTACCAAGTGCGTGCCACCTATACACACATAATAATAATAATATCCCTGCTTTTATTAAAAATTATGGAAAAACCCATGATCAAACAAGAAGATTAAAGTATTTAAAATAATACCGAAGAACGGCAAAAATGAATAAAACTATCCAAAAGCTAAGTAAAACTTAGAATAGTAAGCTAATTACTTAAAACTAACTGTCCGATGTGAATTAGTAACTTATAAGTAAACTAATTACTCAAAATCAACTGCCTGATGTAAATCAGTAACTAAAATAGAACCAGTAATAGGTAATGCAGGAAGCTTTAAAGCAGCCGCTCCTGCAAACTAAGCCCGTCGAAGAGTTGAAACCGCTTGTGAACGTTGTAATGTTATAGAAATACATTGACGGTAGAAAGAAACAATGACGGAAGGTAAGGTAATGTTTTGTCCCTGGCATTTCACCATAAGCTCCGCACATAAACATAAAAAATCATTAAATTTCTTGTGAAGACAACCGTATGTTTCCAAGGCAAAGGGGATGAAATCTTCATCGGATGCACGATCATTATAATCTCTTTCCTTTTCTTGAGTTGCGTGAGATGCAGCGGCGCCTTGCATGGTGGAAGAATGACGAAGGAGGTCCTAACGAGAGGGATCAGCAATTACAACATCTCCTAGAGTACGAATTACATCACGGGAAAGAACAAGGTCAACTCGTCGTCGAGTAGATTGCGAAGAAGGCCCTGGTAAAATGTGTGTTTGTTCTCGAACAACATGAAAACTACTATCATCGGCAATAGCAGCAACGGCATCACGAATGGAATCATGTGAAACAATACGTTCTCCACCTGAGGGACACCGCATAAGATGAGTACCCAAGGAATCCAACACATGCCCACATGAACACTTAGAGATACCAATTAATGTTGGATGTGGAAGTCCCAATCTGGTTCGAAGGGCAGTTATAAACAAGTCATTGTTGACTCGCAATAGTGGAAGAACTGGACGTGCAACCAGCCAAGCCCCTGCAACTGGACCAGCACAAGAAAGATAAGATGACTGAAGGAATAAGAGTGAAGATGCTCCATTCTTGATGTCTTGTGTTCTATTAAGTATATTAGCTCAATTATGTTTTGTCGTTTGGCATCATCATTCCATGTACTCTCATCCTTTAGTACAGTGATGGTTTTCACATCCTTCATTAATAAAAAAAAAAAGAGCTGTTTTCTTATTTATGAAAAAAAAATGCCAAGATTGAGTATTAGTCTTATCGTGATAGTGGTAAGTTATTGTGACGATCTACTAAAGAATGAGTTGTCACTTTTAGGTGAGTTCAAGCATACAAATAAATTTTTTTTTCTTAATTCTTCTAAAATCCAATCTTTGTTTTTTAAGTTTTAAGAAGATACCTTATTTTCTATCCAAGAAAATTAATAAAATTTAGATTGTAGCCAGCAATCTAACCTATTGGACATTACCTAAACTAGTAAGGAATCGGGCACCCATGCCAAGAAGTTAGAGATCTTAGTATCTAATTATCTACAAGTAAAGCATCTCTCTACAACTAACAACTAATTTCCATCCATATCTTAGTTTTTGGGTCTAATCGCAATCTAAAAGCATTAGCAATTTTACAGTGCCACTGAAACAACAGAAACATAGGTATATTGTCGGTTCATACAAATTCATATAAGCTCCAACGATCACTGCAATTAGAAAACAATATGTTTTTGAGAATACAGATAAAATCACCTTGACTGCGACAATATTTCAGACTGTACAATTTGTCGAAGCTGTATTATAGCCAAGCATGCTAGAATTTTTTTTCAAGTATGATCTACTATACACATCCAAAGGTGTATTAGATATTGTGCACATCGACATATGTGGACTCATGCATACTCTCTTGATAGGGGGAGCAAAATACTTTTTGACCTTCATCGACGATTATTCGAGGAGGACAGTAGTTTATTTTCTAAAAAATAAATCAGAAGACTTCAAGTATTTTCAGCAACTTAATCAAGAAGCTAAAAATCATACTTCCAAGAAAATCAAATCAATTCGAACTAATGGTGGCGGTGAATTCATTTCTACTGAATTCAAAGACTACTACAAAGCCCATTGCATTTCTAGATAGTACACCACCAACTATTCTCCACAGTTGAATGGAGTGGCTGAACGTAAAAATCATACACTTGTGGAATGTGTGAAAAGCATGATTCTACATGCAAATTTATCGAAGACTTTTTGAACATATGTCGTCTCCACAACTGCATATCTTCATAATCGACTTACAGCCAAAGTCTTATTCCACAAAACACCCGAAGAGGTGTGGACAGATTCAAAATTGTCGATAAGGCATCGTTCTAAGACTATCTTTGATGGATACTCTTTGAATCATAAAGCTTATGGGATTTACAATTCTAGTGACTAAGAAGATTACAGTTAGTAGAGATGTTATCTTTCTTGAAGGTCAATTTATCGATCTCAAGGGGAAGGAGAAAGTTACAGATGTTGAATCAATACCCGATATCGCATCAAGTTTTAATCCCAACTCTACTCCAATGAATTATTCAAAATATTGCTGGAAATTAAGCCCACAGTTGCCTCTTTGGTAAATGACTAATTTCTATTTCATGATTCTTCCTACATGTTTATTGATCATTGATCTAGGGTCAGGTGAAACCAACTTTGGTTCTACGTCTGCTCATCTGATACTTGCAAGACTCACAAACTTAGACAGCCAATTTATTTGAAGAACGTCTACAACGGACTTCCGATTGATCTCCAGCAAAGAGTAACCAATTCATTTAGAACAAGTCTGCAGAAATACATTACTTTTTCAACAGTCTGCAGAAATACACTATGTTTTCAACAACTTTGGCTTTTTTGCATTTTTTTCGAAATGTGAAAACTTGCATAGTTCAAAAGTTTAACTGCTTTTAACACACTTTCGGCTCTTTGCGAAAAATGCGAAAAGAGAGAGAATTTCTAAAGGTCATCTATTTTCATGCATTAAACTGTTTTAAAGACATCATCGTCTTTTTGAGGGCACCTTCGGCTTTGCAAAAAATGCGAAGAGAGAAAAATCTCGAAGGCCGTCTAAAATAAACGAGGAACATTCCAGCGACGTCCTCGTCCTCTTCAACGATGCTGAATTATTGACCATATATACTGTTTTGTGGACAAACACCATATACCTCCAAGTACAACAGCTTTCCTAAGTAGGTGACAAGCATTCAATGTAATTAATACACGAATGAAATCTATAAATAGATCGTCCAAACACATATTAGCGGTTGCTCCGTCCATGAGACGCATTATTTGAGCCTCCCGATTACGCCATCATTTTTTGTTGTAATTGCTATTTGTATTGCGCTTTAGTGTAATATAGCAACAACTTGCTTTTATCTATGTACAACGTAGTTGAATGCTTGTTGTGATTGAATGCACTTTCATTGTTATTTGATCGCGCTTGTTTACTCACTCTAATCAGAACACGGACGTCTACAACTCCTCAATTTCTGATCAGACGATGGTTGTCTTTGACGCCTAAGGAACTCGCGATATCATACTTCTCTTCCATTTATTTCAAAACTATACTTCACATTGAATCTGATTTCAGTAATACCACACACAAACCATCTCTAATCTCTTCGGTGGACTATACTCATTTTTTTAGAATATGAATTTTAATTTTTTTTTAGATCTTGTTGGGCAATCAGAACACTTAAGGCTGTGATTATCTTTAGCATAAGCTATCTATTAGACTGTTTTTGCACCTAGCAACCGATTAGAACGAGAGAGCTGTTCCACAATATTTGTGCTCTCTTCTCCGTTCTCATTCTTCCTATCTCCCTTGCCCCATCAGATTGGTATCAGAACGTAGCTTAAATAAACTTAGAGATTAAGTTTGTTCTATTTGTATACTATTATCATGTCTCATAAAGGTAGCTCTCCATCTTCATCACTCAGTGAAGCTAGAGTCATTGACAAATTCAATGGTTCTAACTTCTACATTTGGAAGAATGATGTTGATAGATAGAGATCTTTGGGATGAAGTAGAAGGTGCATACCTGAAACCATAAGATGGTGATCAAGCAAAGGCCTGGAGGATCAAAAATCATAAGGCCCTAGCATGTAGCACACTCAATCTAGTCGATTCTCAAATATTGTAGAACAATTGATCAGACAAATCTTGATTCTACCAACAAAGTGCGCAGTTTACTTGACAAAGGATAGAAATAAACGCACGTGAACTTGAAGCTCAAAAGATTCGCGAACAAAATCTTGTCGCGATTTTTTCTGTTTCTTGTTTAAGCCTCAGATGTCGCGAACAATTCACGAAATTTTCTGAACTGTTCTTCAAGCTCACCTGTTGCGAAACTATCTCGACAAGTTCACGAAATATTCTAGCTTCTTTCAAACTCAAGAATTGTCATCTGTCGAGAACGATTCGTGAATGACGAAAATGTCATGAAGAGACAAGTGTCGCAAACAATTTGTGAAACACGAAGCTGAAACGAAGAGACAGACTGTCGCAAAATATTCGCGAACAAAATTTGTTGGACTCTGAAAAACCATAATCGTGTTGAATATCAACCGTCAAAATGATTGGATTCTATTACAGAAGGAAAAAAGCCAAAGGACTTATCCTGTAACAATATAAATACATGTGCACTTATAGTAAAAATATACTCTCAGATTCAAGCTCAGACTTGGACTCAAAGTGACTTATTTACTTATGCACTTGCACACTTACGTACTCTTCGTAAAAGAGATACCACAAGGCAGTAAGAAAAATGTATATCAATTCGGACTCTAAATTATAAAAATTCGTTTTCTGATCAAAGTTTCAGTCGTTTATATCTAATTGTCTATCACATTTGCACGTATTTTTCCAATTTATGCACCCATATTTTCGCACGCATAATTTAATCATAATAGAATTGTTGTATTAGTACATAGATCAAATTCAGGCATGATTAAAAATGCTGATATTGGTATGATTTATTCAACCTCTAGTCGCGTTTTCTAAAGAAAATTTCGCAGAACCTTTCTAACAGTTTCGCGGAACCTTTCTTACAGTGGTATCAGAGCGAATATAGTGATATACAGTGAAATCAAATAGCCTTATATCCATCAAGAGCCAAATCGAAAGATGTCTTCGATCAGCAACATTCAGTCTAAGATTAATACGATCTTGGATGCAGAAGGTTCAAACTATTTAGTCTAGAAGTTAAAAACTTCACTCGTACTAAAGGGCGAAGGTCTATGGCAATGAGTAGAACCATCAGAAGATAAGCCAATTGCACCTGGCAAGGAACTTCGTGAATGGATGGAGAAAAATGACAAAGCTATAGCAATTATTGCGTCTTCAGTGCATGACGACATAATGCTAGATCTTTTATCGACTTCAAATGTGAAAGAATTGTGGGAAGAACTGCGAACCAAGAATGAGACTCGATCTCGAAATCAAGTCACGTTCTTGGAGGACCAATTGACTTACCTACAATGGGACGACAAAGACCTGACCACATTCGTGCGAAAGATAAATAATTTGTTTATTTCTTTGCAGAATTTCGGCACCGAAAATGTGATCTCAAAGGAAAAGCAACTTAGCTATTTTCTTCGTGCCCTACCCAAGTCATTTCACACAACTCAAACTTTACTGGTGAAATATTCGACAATGGCACTTCAAAAAGCGATAGATGGAGTCAAAGAGGAAGTAGAAGCACGCGAACACTATGATGACAACGGTATCTTCTATCCGTAGCTAAGACAGTTGACATAGAAATGTCAGTACCCTTCACAAGAAACTCTTGTAGATTGTTCGATGAAGATTCTGATAACCTGGTTGCCAAAGGCAATAGAAATGGTAATTTGTATCACTTGAGCATCCGAACTAGAGTTGAACAAGCTAATTAAACTCATGAAGCAACAGATATTATGTGGCACAAGAGGCTATGTCACATGAACATGGAAGCCCTGTACCAAGCCAACAAAAGTCAGAGAATTGAAGGAGTCAAAATCAAAAGTCGAGATATTTGAACTACCTGCGAATCCTGTCTTAAAGGCAAAATGTCTCGAACACCTTTCAGTAAAGATGTTTATAAAGCAACCAAAGTACTGGAAATTGTGCATTCAGATATTTGTGGACCATTTGGAGTGTTGTCATTGGGTGATGCAAAATACTTCATTATGTTTATCGATGACTTCAAGAAGTTCGTTGTAGTATATTTTATTCGTACAAAATCAGAAACTTTCAAGAAATTCGTTGAGTATACGAATTGGGCTGAGAAGCAGACATGCAGCAAGTTGAAACAAATTCGCACAGATCGTGGAGGTGAGTATATTTCCAACAAATTCAAAGCTTTCAGTACTGATCGAGGTATTATGCATACAAAAACAGCATCATACACACCTCAGCACAATGGAATAGCTGAACGAAGAAATCGTACACGTATGGAAGTTGCAAGGTGTATGATGGCTCATGCAAAAGCACCAAAGGAGTTATGGGCGGAAGCAGTAGCTACGACGAAGCACATAGCTATCAAGTATCATGTTATTCGGGACTTAGTCGAGAAGAAGATACTGAAGATAGTCTTCATACCTACAAAGGAAATGACAGCTGATATCTTTACAAAGCCACTAAGTAAAAGCTTGTTCGAGAAGCAGCGAAGAAGATTGGGGTTAATCCAACTGCCACTTTGAGAGGGAGTTGTAAAACAACTGATCAGACATATCTTGATTCTACCAACAAAGCGCGCAGTTTACTTGACAAAGGAAATGTTATCGACCCACTTGTCTTGTGAGTCTACTTCGACTTAGATTGGGGAGAAATGGTCTCTACCAGAAAATCTACCTCCGGGTTCTGTTTCTATCTGATAGGGGGACCGATTTCGTGGAACTCAAGGAGGCAGAAATCAGTTGCACTTTCTTCGATAGAGACAGAGTACATCGCAGCATGTCAAGCTTCAAAAGAAACTGTATGGATCAGTCTATTACTTCACGACTTACATCAAACTCAGTTTAATGCTACCACCATTATGTGTGACAACTTGAGCTGTATTTCACAGTCATTGAATCACATATTTCATGGCAAATCCAAGCACATAGAAATCCAGTATCATTTCATTCAGGAGAAAATTTTCTCAGGGCAAGTGATCCTTCAATATTGCTCCAGAACAAAAATGGTCGCAGACATCTTCACCAAAGCGCTTCCCAGGATCAAGCACCAGAAGTTTTTCAACATGTTGAACCTGACGAAGATACCAAGGCACCAATCGTGACCTTAAGGGGGATTGTTGGAAATTAAGTCCACAGTTGCCTCCTTGGTGAATGACTAATTTATATTTCATGATTCTTCCTGCATGTTTATTGATCATTGATCTAGAGTTAGGTGAAACCAACTTTGGTTCTACGTCTGCTCATCTGATACTGCAAGAATCACAAACTTAGAGAGCCAATTTATTTGGAGAACGTCTACAACGGGCTTCCGGCTAATCTCCAGCAAATGGTAACCAATCCTGTCATAATTTCAAAGTTCAGATGTCAAGTTTAATAACTTGAAGTCATTGAAGACTTGGCCATCTTCAAGGACTTTCACGAAACTTGCATTTAGAACAAGTCTGCGGAAATACGTTACTTTTTCAACAATTTGCAAAAATACACTATGTTTTCAACAACTTCGGCTTTTTCGCATTTTTTTTGAAATACGAAAGCTTGCATAGTTCAAAAGTTTAACTACTTTTAACACACCTTCGGCTCTTTGTGAAAAATGCAAAGAGAGAGAGAACTCCCGAAGGTCATCTATTTTCATGCGTTAAACTGTTTTACAGACATGATTGTCTTTTTTAGGGCACCTTCGGCTTATTGCGAAAAATACGAAGACAGAGAAAAATCTCGAAGGTCTTCTAAAATAAACGAGGAACATTCCAGCGACGTCCTTGTCCGCATCAACGATGCTGAATTATTGACCGTATATACTATGCACAGTTGTCACAAAAGCCATATGCTTCCAAGTACAACGGCTTTCCTAATTAGGTGACAAGCATTCAATGTAATTAATACACGGATGAAATCTATAAAAAGGTCATCCAAGCACAGATTAGTGATTACTCCGTCCATGAGACGCATTATTTGAGCCTCCTAGTTATGCCGTCATTTTTTGTTGTAATTGCTATTTGTATTGCGCTTCATTGTAATATAGCAGCAGCTTGCTTTTATCTATGTACAACGTAGATGAATGCTTGTTGTGATTGAATGCACTTTCATTGTTATTTGATTGCGCTTGTTTACTCACTCTCATCAGAACACGGACGTCTACGACTCCTCAATTTTTGATCAGACGATGGTTGTCTTTGACGCCTGAGGAACTCGCGATATCATACTACTCATCCATTTATTTCAAAACTATACTTCACATTGAATTTGATTTCAGTAATACCGCACACAAACCATCTCTAATCTCTTCGGTGGACTATCCTCTTGTTTTAGAGTATGAATTTTATTTTATTTCTAAGATCTTGTTGGGAAATCAAAATACTTAAGGCTGTGATTATCTTCAGCATAAGCTATCTATTAGATTGTTTTTGCACCTAGCAACTAATTAGAACGAGAGAGCAGTTCCGCAATATTCTTGCTCTCTTCTCCATTCTCGTTCTTCCTATCTCCATACATCCGACCAAGGCATAGACACCTACCTGTCCTTAACCAAGGACACTAGTACCTTAATCTAAAGGCACATACCCTTAATCCTAAGGGTACCCCTTATCCAATGGATAAGTTGATTCCATACCTCTGACCAAGGTATAGTCACTTGTTTGTCCTTATCCAAAGACACCTATCCTTAATCCTAAGGGTACCCGTTATCCAAGGGTAACCTGCCATTTAGCCCCCAACACTAAATGGACATATAGGGATCATTGAAGTATAGCTAGTTACATAGATATGTAACAGTAATAGTCCAGATCTAGTTTTTAATGAGAGATTCATAATCCGTGTCCATTGTTGATCTCCAATTATCGACATCTAGACTAGAAATTGCCTTAGAATAAACTGACTCTTCAACAAAGTAATAAGTGGCTATGAAATTATCGATAAATTTGTTAGGAAAAACTCTGTTTCGATTTGATCTTCGAGAAACTGGCATATTTGGCTTCTGCTACTGTGCTTGTGTCGAGTCATATTTGATGGGCAAGTGAGGTGTTAGAAAGTCATTACCATGGGTGTATTGGCTATTTTTCTAAACCTTGGGCCTCAACCTTGAACCATATCACTTTATTGGTCTTGGACCAAAATATACAAGCACAACTTGGGCAATGCGACCTAGTAGGAGGGCGCACTTCCAAGGGGTCCATTGAGTTCCCAACTACACATATTTATGGAGTTTGAGGTAGTTCGAGGTAGAACCACATCCATCCATCTTCCATCCACATCTATAAATGAAAACTAGAGTATTAGTGACATTTGTCACTTCTCATGCATGCATTTCTATCTACTTTTACCAAGTGTCATTTTTTTAACTAGAATTGTACAAATCATCATGCATGTGTCCATTTGACTTTGTGCATGCCTTGCATGTCACTATGGATCACTTACAACCATTGCATGTGATATGCCACGAGTTTCTACAAGTCTATTAATGACATTTCTAAGTCTACAATCTATATGCAAGTTGTATATTACCAACTAGACTTGAAGAACCCATGTGGCTTGAGTTCCTTCTAGGCCAAATTTGGCATTTACATTTATGAAACAACAAATTTACATAGAAAAAAGTTTGTGACAAGCCTAAAGTCAAGATAGATGATTTTTCATCTCCCAACACTCCTCATGTTGATTTGAATATGGATCTTGGAATTATTCCAAGATTGGCTCTATGCTTGATGAAGGAATTTTTGCTCAAAGGTTTGGTGAGCAAATATGCAATACAAGATGATGCGTCGATGTGCTCCAAGTAGATTTCCCCTCCAATGAGCTTGTCTCTCACGAAGTAATGTGCAACCTCGATGTGCTTGCTTCTTGCATGAAATATTGGATTGTTGGCAAGGGCTTGTGCTGAAATATTGTCACACAAGATCATAGGTAGATCATCTTCCTTGATTATCTTTAGCTCCACTAGCAACCTCTTGATCCAAAGCACTTCTTTTGTTGTAGTAGTAAGTGCCTTATATTCAGCTTCACAAGATGAGAGTGATATAGTATCTTGTTTTTTGGAAATCCAAGATATCAAATTTTTTTCAAAATATATGACACATGCACTTGTAGATTTCCGATCTGCATCTTTGCAACTGGAGCAAAAGTCTCCTCATAATCAAGTCCATAAACTTGAGCAAAACCCTTTGCACAAAGCCTTGCCTTGTACTTGTTGATTGTGCCATCTTGATTATATTTGACTCAAAAAACCCATTTGCAACCAATGGTGTGCTTGTTGGATGGAAGATCCATGAGCTCTCATGTCTTGTCAGCAATCAATGCATCATATTCCTCCTTCATGGCTAGAAACCATTTTTGAGTTGAGTGTATCATATACATCATTTGGCTCCTCATGTGAAACAAAATAAGCATAATTAGTGGAGTTGAGTTCCACTTGCTTGCCTTTATCTCCATATGTAAGTCTCTTAGGCTCGGATCTTTCTCTTTGTGATCTCCTTGGTGAAAAAATTCGAGGTGACTCCTCCTCGATTCTCAGACTCATCTCTCCATGATAATCTTCAAGGGTGATGATAGGAGAATCCTTTTGAGAATTTTTGATCTCGACCTCCTCAAATATTATTTTTGATTCTCACGGAAAATAACATCCCTACTCTCAATTGTAATTGAGATAGAGGGAACATAGATTCTGTAAGCCTTCTTGTTGGATGAGTATCCAACCATGATCCCTTTGACTGAATTTGGATCATCTCTTTTCCTTGTTTCCAAGGGTAACAAAGCAAGCATATCCAAAAACTCTAAGGTGATCAACCTTAGGTTTCTTTTTAAACAAAACTTCATATGGTGATCTTACTGCAAGTGCATTGTGAGGTAATATATTGCACAAATAGTTTGCACAATTAATTGCTTCTCCCCAATATTCAATAGGCAAAGAAGCTTCAACTCGGATTGCTATAGCACATTCACATAGAGATCAATTTTTTCTTTCAACAACTCCATTTTGAGATGGAGAATAAGCACAAGAAAACTCTCTCTTAATCCCTTCAACCTCACAATCATCATAGAACTTGTTGGAGATGTATTCACCTCCTCCATCACATCTTAAAGCTTTAACTTTGAAAGAAAACTGTTTCTCAACATAAGCTTTGAAGACTAGGAAGTGATCAAATACCATAGCTTTTGAAGAAAGTAAGTACAACCAAGTATGTCTTGTAAAATCATCAATGAAGGTGACAAAACGAGTTGCACCACCAATACTTTTTGAGGAAGAAAAATGAACATCCGAGTGAATTAATTCCAAAGGATGAGAAGTCTTATTTGAAGACTTTTGATATGGCTTTCTATGTGATTTTGCAATAGCACAAGCCTCACAAGGCTTGATATCCTTGGAAAGTGACCTTGGAAGACCAATAGTCTTATCATTGTTGATCACAGAAAGCATAGACTTAAAGTTAGGATGCCCCAACCTTCTATGTTATAACTCCTCCTTAGACATTAGAGCAATTTCACAAAAGCTTGCATTCTCATAAGAATTCAACTTGAAGATTCCACCATATCTAGATCTATTAGCTAGGATCTCATCATCCTTCTTGATAAAGCAAGTATTGGAATTGAATTTTACATCACAACCACAATCAAGCAACTTTCCAACACTTATCAAGTTCTTTGTAAGCTCATGAACAAAAAGAACATTGGAAAGTGATAGAACTTTAGAAGAAGCAAGTTTCAATGGAATGTTGCCAATTTCTTCAATAGAGCATTCATTATCATTTGCAGTATAAATAGATATTTTAAGTCCTTTATAAGGTACAATAGAGTCAAAAGACTCCTTTGAACAACACATATGTGAAGAGGCTCCACTATCGATGCACCAAGCTCCATCTTTCTTGAAGGGTGTTGAAGAAATGCTTGACACCATGAGTGATCCTTCTCCATCACTTGCAATAAAGTCTTCTTCTTTCTCATTATAGAGAATTTATTTTTCTTTTTGAAGCAATTAGAGGCATAATGCCCCTTCTTGACACAAAAGAAACACTTGACTTTCTTCTTCTTGGTCTTGGAAGTAGAAGGATGAGTTGAGTCATCCTCTTCACCATCTTTGTCTCTGTCCTTGGCTTTGTCTTTGTTGAAAACTTGAGAAAACTAGTTGTTGCTCCTTCCTTTATGCTTGTCCTTGACAAAGAGAGCTTTGTCACTTCCAATATGCTCAAGTTTGTTCATCCTAGAAAGTTTGTAACGTTGCCTAGCTTCTTCAGAGATGAGAATTCCTTGAAGAGTTTTCAAATTGGACAACTCCTCCTTTATGGCAAAGGATTGAACAAGATTATCATAGTCTTCTTTTAAGCTATTTAGAATGACTTGTACTAGCTCATATTGATTGATTGTGACACCAACACAAGCAAGCTCTCTATGAAGATCTTTTATTCCCAGAACATAATTTGATACACTCTCCACACTTCTTTGAAAACTTTGAAAAATTTGATTTCTAAGAGTGAGTATCCTAGAAGTGTTATTAGCTTCATAGATGGACTTAAGTGCATCCCAAACATCTTTAATAGTGGTGCAAGATCATATTTCTCTCATAATCTCATCAGAGACATTCATTTTAATGAAATGTAGAGCCATTCTAGCTCTCTTCCTATACTTTGGTATTTCAAGTTGTGTCTGAGGCTCCTCCTCGATACCAAGTACTATGTCCATAACATCCTAGAGTATTATAACTGACTCCATCCTAACCTTCCATATTGAGAAATTGGAGGTACTAAGTCTTTCACTTGGTTCTAAGAGATATCCTCCTACAGGTGCCATATTGTGAAGACTTCTTGTTATTGGACAATTATATGTTTGAGCTTGTTCCAATCAGACTTGATGTTGCTACTCTCTTTCACTATAGGTATTTTCAAGGGTGTGCTACCTTCATATGTGAAAAACTTGCAAATGTATTTGAGATAGATCTCAAATATTCCACACAACAAAATAATCTAGACCAGTCTCTCAAAATGGATTGAGGCACATAGACAAGTTTGGTTTCTACTTTTGGAACGTGTTAGATGCTCCAAAAGAAAACACTGATGATTCACATAAGGATCAATGGTGTTCAATAACATCAAACTTTGTCTTGATCTTCAGTTTCTTGTGCTGGATACTCAAAACAATGGATTAAGAATCAAGCAAGATTGAATCAAATAAAAAAGTGGTCACTCGGATTTTGGACCTCTCCCTACCATCTTTGAGAGCTTATAACTCTTGATAGACATATCAAATTGACTTGGGATCAATTGCAATGGAAAGTACTTGTCATAAGCTTTCCATCAAGCTATAAGATCAATATCTTTGGACCAAATAGCAAGGGATTAAAGAGGTATGAAAATCTCTGATTTTCATACGTGCAAAATTCCATAATTCCGTACAATGTCTATTCTGATCTAAAAATTCAGTTTGTAACCTCTTTGATCCAAACACTTTTCAAGAAAAGGTAAAGAAAAGTGATAAACTGCTTTTTTGCTTGAATTGGGCTCAATAATTCTTGAACAATCATAGATAATAGCATTCAAAGCTTAATTTGGCTCTGATACCATGACAAAATTTTCAGCAAGTTCACACGTGTGGGGAATGATCCTCAAGTGTGAATGATCTTATTAAGCTTTATGATTAGCACACAAACTGATTCTAGATTGAATACCAAGATCTAGTACAGAATATAATGGCTAAATCACAATCTAGCATGCTAAGAGTCAAAGAATGTTAGCTTTGAAAGACAAAAGAGAAAAAGTACAAGAATTTAATGCATGAGCATGAGTCTCAACTCGAGGTAGAGATAGAAAGAGAGAGCAACATTCAAGCAAATGATAGTGTAGGTCCAAAATGGCATGAAATAGCTTCCACATCCATCCATCTTCCATCCACATCTATAAGTGAAAACTAGAGTATTAGTGACATTTGTCACTTCTCATGCATGCATTTCTACCTACTTTTACCAAGTGTCATTTTTTTAACTAGAATTGTACAAATCATCATGCATGTGTCCATTTGACTTTGTGCATGCCTTGCATGTCACTATGGATCACTTACAACCATTGCATGTGATATGCCACGAGTTTCTACAAGCCTATTAATGACATTTCTAAGTCTACAATCTATATGCAAGTTGTATATTACCAACTAGACTTGAAGAACTTATGTAGCTCGAGTTTCTTCTATGCCAAATTTGGCATTTACATTTATGAAACAACAAACTTACATAGAAAAAAGTTTGTGAGAAGCCTAAAGTCAAGATAGATGATTTTTCATTTCTCAACAACTTGTGTTTAGTTATTGGTTAGCAAGGGGGTGCTAGATTAGCCTAGATGCAGGATTGCATGTGATGCGAAACTAATAAATGGAACGCAAATTGCAAATATCAACCAGGATCGGAAATGAAACAAAACGAAACGAAGCAAAACTAGACGAAGCGAAGCAAAACAAAGCGAAACTTGAGCGAGCTATGATATTGACATTGTTGAAGCAAAATCAAATTAATCGCGAACGAAAAACAATTCGGACGGATTTCAAATATGACTACTAGTCACTGCCTGCTATATTATTCCTACAATCCTCCAGAAAGTAGACAGACGCTACTGATCTACGTTTTAGATTATTCAACATTCAACAAAACTGAACCAATGTGCGGAATTGATAAAAACAAGTGAATGAGATACACATGCGATAGCAGACAATAGTTCATTGAAGATCAGACAAAATTGAAAGTGATATGTGCGTAATAGCTACAATATCTTCTATTGATCCTCTTGATTTCGAGCGCTGTATGACAGACCCACACAACACATTGGCGTGAAAGAAAATAGTGTTCTCTCACGAGTAGCGTCTCGCTTACTAGTGGACTTCTTGGATCTTTGTAGATCTTGCTTACAAAAATTGTCTCGCTCACAAGCGGACTTCTATTTTATATATTTTCTATCAGCTACTGTATGTATTTTATACATCTAGTAATTGCATACATTCATAGTAGCATATATGATTAGATGGATTAAACAATCTAATCATGGATTACAAGAGAGGTGGGTTAGGCATGTCCTAACATTTTTCCGCTGATGTCATCATATTAGATCAAGGTTTTTGTACTTCATGGTACTTGCATGATCTTCCTTATCCTTTGGAGCATGAAGGTCAAAAAGTATCACGAAGATTTTCATGTCGCTTCAAGTCGTTTGACTTTCGCGTCGTCTGACTTTCTCCTGTTGTATCACGAACATTTTTCTTTTGCGAACATTTTGCATTTGTGTCTTTTGTCATGATGTTCGTGAACATTTTTACTTCGTGTCTTTTTGTCAAACTGAGAGCTGAAAGCTAGCAAAGCTTTGGTAATAGAAACATTTTGTTTCTTCAGTCTGATTCCGAATGATTTGTAGAACTCATACTTAAAGTCGTTTCCAACTTTTCAAACATTGCTTGTCAAAAATTCCTAGTGAATTTTGGGTCACGGTCACTGACATTGCAAGGCAGGATACACTCAATTTTTGGATTAAGCCAACACGAATCGACAGTATGTCCTTCGCGTTTGCATCTCACGTCTTCTTGTCTCCACTCTGCTATTTTGACTTTCCTTTGTTCTTCCATTTGCCTTTGCTGGCTCCTTCTGCTTGTTGATCTCGATCTTGCTTTCGATCTTTCGATCTGACTCCCTCTTAGGCTTGAATTGCTTTTTGTCTTCTCCTTGTTGTTGTAGAGGGCCTGGTCAGAAGCATCCTTGTGATCAAGGTGCTCTCGAGCTTCGACTTGTTCTCGAACGACAACAACCTTTTCGAGTGTCATAGTAGGATCTTTTGCTAGCATCATTCTGGTTGTCTTGAAGGATCTTGGTAAAGCTCTCAACAGTTAGATAAGTTGCTTCTCTATTGATATAGCATTTTCTGCTCCAGAATTGTGTAGTGAAAGGAATAGATCCTTCATTTTCCTAATGAAGGAATTGAGGTCTTTACCATCCCATTTCAAGTTTGTCAGCTGATCTTCAAGCATGATGATCTAACTGCGTGATTTCGTTTGAAATCTTGAGAGTAATGTATCCCATATCTCTTTTGCTTTAGAAATTGTAGCCAGGTCAAGAGTTAGGCTATCCTCGATGGACGAAGATAGCATGCCTATTGATGATAGCTTTGCGGCTATGTCAGACTATGACAAGGGCTTTGATACCATTGATGTGGAACTAATAAATGGAACACAAATTGCAAATATTAATCAAACTCTGAAATGAAACAAAACGAAACTAGATGAAACGAAACGAAACGAACCGAAACTTCTCCAACAGAATGAAAATCCTCTCTTAATGTCTTTATGCATGTAAAGTAGCTCATCATATTGTCATTGGTCTTCATCCTAATACTATTCATTTTGATTTTGAGGACAAAATACATGAAGCATTTGAGGTCTCATATCGTTTCCTCATCTTGGAGTAGTCGCATCACTAATGTGTACAACCACATGATTATTCATTGATCGATTTATAATGTTTAACGTAGTCCAAGCATCTCCCTGAGAAAAAACTCCTCTATTTTTTTCTTTGTCGAAGAACCAACTAGCTAGTTGCTGCCATGAATTTGGTTGAATTTGGAACAATTTAGACCATTTTTTTTTCAAGTAAAGAGGTAAAGGGAAAACTAAAAAATGAACTCAAATTCCAGCTTGAAGTCTCGTCAAACTCCCTGCACTTTGAGCATCTTCACTGTTTTAGAGTGATGATTTTTAAAAAATTGAAGGGCTCTTTGAACTTTGGACCTCTTCAACTCTTCAAAATAATATATTTTTCAAGATCCATTGGTGGAGGACGATCCGACAACCCTAGATCATTTTGAATGGACCATGAATTTTCAGCGAGCATGATCCGAGGGCCCTCACTACATGCACATGAAAACACCACACACTTTAGAATGCTACACTGGTAGAGTGGTTGGGCACGTAAGACCTTCGTGAGGCTCGTCTTCCTCCTTTACTTTGCTAAAACCCTATATGGAGATGGAGACTACAACCCTTATATCTCATAAATTTCAGTGCATACATTGTGGATGTGTATGGCCTTTTGCAAGTAGGGTCACCCTATACCACTTCCTACAACTCAAGATCCATGATTTTGTGTAGCGAAATCTCAACTTTTAGAAAAAAAGTGAACTTTTCTCAACCTCAAATCCATTGACCTCCCTCAGCAACAGTTTCTAGATCGATTGAGAAAATGGCTCCACTCAAGCGATTCTACTGAATTAGCTTGCTTAGTCTACTACATTGCCAAAAAATCTCATTCTGGTCCATAGAATCCTTTGATTATGTTTCGACCATCAATGGGCTTTAATACCACAAATAGAAAAGCACTACAATGTAATTTCCTACCTACTCATCTACACGTTCAGATTGTCAAAAAAATAACAAAATAAAGGGATGGCAACTTTACCATAGAGATAAGCATCTCAAATATCTCAAGAGGAAGGATCACACACTACACTTATTTCATACTTTCAAACTGAAATATATACGTATATTCTCTTTTGGGTCCTATATGGCAAGGCTGCCACTAACGAGACCAAGTCTTGACACATGCAACAACACGTGGCACACGCATGACCGCATTGGACCCAACATAGACACATGTGTATGCTATTCAAGCTAGCACTTTACTAGAAATATTTTTGTCGACGTTGTAATAATATAGATTTAGTTCTAGCAAGATGGATTTATTATTGAGCTGCATGTTGGTATTATGAATATGTTCGCCATGCATGGTGTTATGAGGGTTTTGTATGCTCTTATCATGCTTTTTGTGCACCCATGTACTATTTCTTTGCTCTCTGACTACTCAGACATGTGAATAGTATGGTCAAATTGATATGGCATTCTCGTAGCTAACACAAAAATGACCTAGGCCTAGTTGTATAGCGACTACTTTCTTTAAGAATCAAAGGTGTTGGGCGGATTTTTGAATATGACTACTTTAGGTCAAATTTTGGATAAGTTAGGCCAAATGAATCTAGAGATATGAGAGAGAGTCATCACTTTCGATTATAAATAGCATGTAAGGTGTGGAGAATATAGAACCTCAGAGCTATTCCACTTTTGAAATGTGGAGACAACAATTATGCTCATATCCTTGACCATACTATTATGATGCATGTACAAGATAGCTCTCATATTCAAGTGTGCTAGTCATTGAAGCCACAATTGGGCATTAGAGGACATGCTTGATAGCGCAGCGGGGTGTAAGCCCAAATTGAGCTTATTTCTCAAACAAAGAAAAAGAATGAAATACTACATAAATCGAATAGAACTAATCATTCATATGATTAGTAGAATATCTAAATAGGTGTCTTGGACAACCATGAAGAGAGCGAAAAATTAGACGTATGTGATAGTCATGCTATCTTTGAGTCAGATATTCCACGTCAATCAGTGGAGCGTTAATATCAGATACAGAAAGAGAAAAGAATAAGAGAGCATTCGACAATTCTAATGCGTGTGAATCAAAATAGAGCATCCGTAATCAAAATGCTATAATACATTGATCAGATCATGAAAAGGTGAATCGTGTGTGCGCTAAGCGTTGTGATCCTACTATGTTTATTACAGATGAAGCAATCTATCTATGTTGTTGAATTACTCTCACTCTCTCTTGATATCTGATTCTAAAGAGTTAGATAACCTAATACAATCGAGTTCTTACTTCAACCCTAATTCTCGTAGCTGTTGCTTACTCTGATTTGTTGTGTACACATACAAAATTACAGAGATCGTGTCTAACTTGTTATTGTGAACATGTGTTAAGCACGATGTAGTATTTACAAGATAACACTAATATAGTAGCATGTTCGAATGGTAACATAGATTGTTTCAAAGGAAGAGCTTCATTTTGAGTGGTACACATCTGATAGTTCGATGATATCGACAATGCCGATAGTTCGACAATGCCAATCGTGGACAATGCAGATAGTTTGACTGCCGATAGCGACAACAATGCCAATAGCGCTGATAGTTTCAATCGTGTTGATTCGACGTCGTTGCCCTGCTTTGAATATCTGTGTATTTCTACAAACTATTCAAATATGCTTGTAAAATAACAGACTCTCTCGAATAATAGTTCATTTTTGTAGATTATTGTAGATAGTGAGTACTTACATTGCATAAGAGTACTCAGAAGATAGAGTTTAGGTGAGGAGGAGTAAGATTAAACTCCATTAGTTTCAACCAATGCATAGTACATCTATGTTTATACGGGGTCCTATACATTTAGCACATAGATGACATTTAGGGTTTAGCTTCAACATGAACTGGATTCAATTTGAACTCACAAATCGCATGATTTGCATATATCAAGCCTACCGTGCATAGTCATTTGCATAACGCGTATTTTAAAACCAAGTTTACAACAGTTTTTATGTGTTATGCCAAGTCAAGTAGTCGTTTTGAAAGATAATGTCATACATTATACATAATCATTTGAAATGCATTGTTAGTTAAAGGCACATGTATTTGCATAGTCAACTACCATTGTGGTAGCTTTTCCATGCTATGAAATTTATGCTTATTAATTTGCACATATCCAGCCTACTATGCCATGAATCATATGCATAGTCATTTGAAAGTAGCCTTTTATGATGTACATATATCAAAGCTTAATATTCTATAAAACATATGGGCATATAGTTAGTCAAAATTAGGTGTATAGGCATTTATGCATATACTAAATTTAAGGTTTTGGCTTTTATTTAAATCAAGTTTGAGCTGAAAATAATCATAAATCAGTCTCAACTTGAATCTGGTTTGAGTTGAAGCTAAACCTTAATGTAGCATATGATGCTTGCTCTTAATTGTTTTGGAGTATAACTCATTTATTGTAATACACCATATCATGATATCAAAAGTCTATGACAAAAAATGTGGTTTGATTTTTGTTTGGCTTATTGTGGAATACAATAATCTTAGGAATTGGTAAAATTATGCTTCTTAGTCACTTACTAATTTAGTCATTAATGATTTAAGTGCATCAAAAGTATGTAAACTGAAAGTTGTCTTTAACTTAGTACACAATCTTAAACTTCATATGACTTTTGCTTTGAGTAAATATCTTCTACTGAATGTTTCATAATCTATTTTAGTTTTAATTTTAAAACTGACTTTGTGTATTTCAAAATGTTCACGTAAAAACTATTCTTAAGTATTTATAATTTGAGCTAGGTTTTAGATGCGCTTAGCTTCAACTTTGCTCGAAACAAAAGTGACACTAATATTTATTTGTTATGAAGTTAATTTTGACAAGAGTCATATGTCATTTGCTTAAATGCTTAATTAAGTAGTTGGTATTTATCCAAATTACAATTTATGATAAACTACTATTGTCTTTGAAAAGTTTTGGATTCACAAAGTAACAAGTGCTGGTGTTTCTTTCAAAACTTTGATTTAGATGAGTAATTTTGACATATAAGCTCTTGTGCTACACACGTAAAATTTTGCTTTGCCCTTTCTACTCTTTGGTTAATGTTTGCACTGTGAAAATTTTGATTCAAGATTTGTATGCTTGTGTTATTTAATAGCATCACTACACATTCACCAACCTTCAAGTATGGATGACATTGAATTGGAGACTTCAAATTTTTGTAACCTTCAAATTTGTGTCAAAGATTGTCTGGGCTTGTCAAAAAGTGATTCACTCGTGAAAAACAACGTTCAAACATGTTAGCAATTTTGTGTTGACAATACAAAAGTAAAGAGAAGCATGTATGTTCGTGAAATTGTGGCTATAACATGAACACAATCTCAACTACAAGGCTTTCCAAATGATGACAAAAACGCAACAATTGAAAAGATTGTGAATGACAAAAACATGCATCAAAGTGAATCTTGAATGTGTTGACAATGACTTCCAACAAATACAGTCAGTTGAATGTTCTATTGTTGATTCATGTTCCACATTGGGAATTGAAAAAGAAGACCACGTAATAGTCCAAGTTATTCAACAGTTTAGACTACCTATTGGACAAATATTACTTAGACAATATGCATATTCTTATATTGTTGTAGAGCTGCAACAAATTTTTGATGAAATGGATTGTGTTGTCTGTCAATGAATTTGGAACTTTTATAGATTAAAGTTTGTGGTATTATTACAATGCATAATAATTCAATGATTTTTCTTATCTGGACATATTGTGAAGAGATAATGTATATTTTGTTTATTCCTCATTAACAACTAGCTTCACTTTGTTTATGTTAATTTGAACCATGATTGTATTGCAGGATTGGAATACTTGCGAGCTCTTCTCCTATGAAAGACATAATACTTAACTTGAACGAATTGCTTGTGAAAAAATGACAAGGCAAACCAAGTAATAAGGTTGTGTACATCATGCATGGAGATCACACCATTCAATTATGGAATGGAGCAACCACATTTTTGGATAATCTCTTTAATAATCTTAAGGTTGGTATCTGGGATTCTATAACAATGAAAAATATTCAACATAATGTTGAATACTTGAACATAATTGGAAATCAACAATATAGCTTTCATATGATTTGGGATCAAACAAAATGTTTAATTGCCACAAAGTCAATGTCTGGTAAATGATGAGTTCAAGCTTTTATAAAGCCATTGACTTATCTATGGAAGACCTGTTGTTGAGTGTTATTGATCAATACACTGTTGATTAATGATGCCCCTTTCAAAGATTGCATGTATTTACATGGCAATGGTGTTTTCATTGATCCATTTGATGGGTAGAAGAAGATTTTTTGAATGAAGTTCTCAGGCCATATCTATCAAGTCTCAAAGATGTTCCAAACATACCATGTTATATCGAAAAAAATCGATGGGGACAAACAATTGTGCCTAAGATTTGGTTAAACATATTTGGACTCACACATTGACTCGTGGTAACCAATCCATAGAAACTCACATAAACTCCAATATACATTAAGAGAGCTGTATGGCTAAGGTCTATGTGAACTAATGGGTTCATAGATTGTATCTAGGATACATCTCCTCTTTTGTACCTATAATAACCTAGACAACTCTCATCAATTGAGGAACATGCCACATCCCTCACTATTTACATACAACTCAAATTGTCGAAGGGACGCTGCCGATTTTCACTTTTGAGAACATTTTTTAGCTAAAATGATCCCCGGGGGAGACAATCCTAAAAGAAGTGTTTATAAGTATTCACATGTCAAAAATAGACATCAAAGTTTAGTTTAAGCTCAAAATTAGCTGAAAAATATATATGGCTTAGTGTTTACAATATTTACAAGTTAATAACTCAAGTTAAGCTTGAAATAAATAAAAAACATATGTAGCTTAGCACTTACTTTGGATGAAGCTCAAAATCAGTTGGAAATATATATGGCTTAGTGTTTACAATATTTACAAGTTAATAACTTAATTCTAAGCTTGGAATAAATAAAAAACATATGTAGCTTACTATTTACATGTATTTTACATGCCAAACACACATTGCCTTATGCTCCAAACATAACATTTATAGTAAAAAACAGTAAGTCCACCTAAAAAAATGGAAGTTGCAAAGAATGTGCATTAAAGATACTAAAATACAATAAGCTCAAATATGAAGTCAATCATGAGAATATGTAGCTTATTATTTACAAGTATTTATGTGCCAAAAAACGATGTATAAGTCTACATTATGTGCCAACCATACATGTTTACATTATGCTCTACAAAACCGTTGAAAACCATTGGGTTGTATGAGTGGTCAACTAAACCAATAAGCAAACCTGACAGCTCATTCAAGAAAACTTATTGTAGGATTTTTTGTGATGATAGAGGAAGAGCTTTAAAGAATTAGAAGAAAACTTTCATACCTATGTAGGCCCCTAATATTTTGCTCCAAGATCAATCATGATTTCATTCAAGCGATTGTTTATTAGCATCAGAGCTTGTTTGTAAATCTATTCTCTCATCAACATATAAGGAGCTGAAACAAATGTAATGGAAATAACCACTTGCCATGCCTCCCACAAATTTTCAAAACGAAAAGAACCACATGGATGGACGGCCCTAATGTGCATAGAGCTGAACATGACCAATAACCATCTCATAGCATTGACCACGAATTGTGGAATAATCCATTGAAGAAAGCAGAAATCTTTGATCAACGCATCTAATAGTGTTGCTGCTACAAATACTCAGAAGCAACGCATCTTCTTCACTTCGGTGCTAGCAAGAACTTGAAGCAGCGCATCTTCTTGACTCTGGTGCTAGCAAATACCCTAAAGAGAGAGATTTTTGCAAATACAGACAACCATCGTCTCGTGAAATGAGAAATAGGCACTTCGAAAAATTGCAGACCTGATTTAAGGCGGAGGAAGGTCCCTTCCACGACCTTTCTGCCCGAGGAAGGGGCTTCCAGGGTGGAAGGGCCTCAGAAGGGGGCCTTCCCCCTTTGTCAAATCAGTTTTAACATTTTTTATGGTAAAGTTTTTTTTATGTGCCTGTAAAAAAATTACCTTTTTTTATACGCATCGTCTACCCGAAAGGTGCATGAAAAACATTTACCTTTTTACGTGCACATAAAAAAAATCACCTTTTTTTTAACACACACACCTTCTACCCAAAAAGTGGAAAATTAAAAAAAAAGAAAAACAGATTTTACGAGGAGAAAGGATGCCCCCCCGGGTAGTTCCCCTTAAGGAAAGCCATCTTTCCCCCCAAAAAAACTTCTATGAGATACCACTCCATATCATATCCAAACTTCAAGTTGCAACTATATGCTCTACAAATGCTCCATAAATTGCTTTAAAAATATGCAACACAAATTCCTTTAGAAATGGCTCGAAAATTGCTCACAAACCATGGAGTTTGAAATGAACAACTCAGGGATAGAGTTCACGATGAAGCTCGCAAGTGATGGTGAATGCCAGGTGAGACATCAAATTTCGAGCCCCGACCCCACACGCACTCTACAATAGATGCTCCCTCTTTGTTGCTTCTTGTCGAAGAAAGAGAGAATTCCTTGTTGCGCCTTTGTATAATAGCTTGGAAGTTGGAACTCATCCATCAGTTTGCTTCTTTTCTTTGCGGTTTTCCAGATTTTTGCTTGCGGCAGACGCATCTAGGGCGCTCTAACCATCGATTTGATTAATCTACCGTCGTAATCGGATCCTGCAATCGATCTCTCTCTTCCTTCCGGCTTGCAAAGAAACGATGGGAGAAGCGGAACCTGCAAAATTGTTGCTTCCTTTTCTACAACGAGCCAAAGAACTTCAGAAACATGATCCACTGGTTGCATATTACTGTGAGCAAAACCTTTAGATTTCACTGCACATGCTTTTGACCATCAATCATAACCAATTATCGCTTGTATTGCGAGTATTGCTTGTGTTGATAAGTTTGAGTTCCAATACGTGTATATAGTTGCCACTCCTCTTTTAATGTGGATTATTGAAGCTTTTGACTCTACTTTAAAGAAATAAATGGACCGTGCTTTAACTTTCATATTAGGGCAACATATTTTCTGCAAAGCTTGATAGGATTTATTAAGTCTTGAACCAATGAGGTATTTGCTGTGTGAGGTGTTCATATTAGAAGACAATTCCTATTAGGTTCTTATTGTAGAGGCCTTCTGTTACAAACTATGATGGAACACAACAAGATGAAATTGTATTCGCCTTATTGATTCCTCAGGCTTGCACATATATCCGCTCATCCCTCCCCTCAGCCCCCCCCCCCCTCCCCCCCCTTTTAGCTCAGATACTCTGAATTAACATGGTGCATGCAAAGTTGCCAGCAGCTCATGCTTCGTGGCAGCAGTCCTAACACATAGGCATGACCATTGACATGGAAGAGCTACCAAAATCATCTTGACACCGTGTTATTCCTCGTGGTGTCTACACACAACATAGGATATGTGACCCTTTGACTTGTCAATTCTTACAATTGATTGGCATGGCAATGTCCCTATCTCATTGTGTGAACAAATTCCAACCTATCAGGGAACATGGTGGAGATTAGTGGTGCAAGCCATAGAAGGCTGCTAGGAAGGAGGTGAATTTAACAGACTCTTAATGAGACTCAAATGTCTTTATTTAAATTACAAGCATGTGACTTTGCCAATACATACATCGATTTACAAAGATGATTTTAATGCCTATTTACCCCTAATGGCTAGTGAAACTTAGTTACTGCAAATTGTACAGTTGTAGTGGGGGTAATTCATAAAAAATACTTTGTCCCCGCCTTTTGTAACTTAACTAAGTTTAGTCCAAGTGGGCTTATGTGGCCAAATACCTCAAGCTTATGGTGACACCTGATACTTTCCTATGTGGCATGTGCTTGAGGAGCTTCCTCATAGGGGTTTAGGTGGCTCCACCCCCTCTCTCTCTAACGGAAGGGAGCCATCCAAAAAATTTCAGATTTTGTGCAAAGGTTCTAGAAACTTGTTGGAGTAGCTTGCCTTATGGGAGGGTACACTTTTTGGAACTGTTGATGTTCTCCCTCATATTTATTTTTTGCTATGGAAACAGTTGAATGCATGAGTGATGTGGATTGTAATTCTTATTTATGCTAGTTAAAAGATTTTGTGTACCATAAAGAATGCAACCTATGCAATTATAACATGTAACTCGCACTAATGACTAATAATCTAAGGGAGGATAACTCGTCAGAAGGTGGGTCTTTAGGAAGCTTAGACATGAGTTTAGTGATGCTACTAGAGGGTCTTTAGGACGAGGTACGACCATTATGAGTTTCTGGTTTTGCCGTTTGGGTCGGCTAATGCCCTTGCGACTTTCCAACAAATGATGAACGATCTTCTTCGTCCGTATTTGGGGAAGTTTGTGATAGTTTAGTTGGATGATATTCTCATCTATAGTAGAACTTTAGAGGAGCATCTAAGGACTGTCTTGAGGTTACTAAGACAAGAGAAGCTCTAAACCAAAGAACCCAAGTCTGAATTCTTCCAGACAAGACTAGAATATAATGGTCACATTATTTTAGTCCGTGGGTTGAAAATTGACCCGAATAAGGTTCGTAAGGTCATTTATTTAGATGGCTCTAGATTTGCAAGTGTGACTGATCACTAAGCACTAAGGTATATTTGTGATGCACTTGACCTTCGGGGTCATAAAGCCAGGTGGCAGAGTTGCTCCAAGAATTTCATTATGACATTAAGTACTAGAAGGCCGTGTCGTAGATGCCTTAAGCCGGATTGGAGAGGTTAATTAGTTAAGCTTTTCTGAGATCCAATCTGATTTGTATCTATCCCTTAAAAAGATATGTGCAAGATTGACAGATACTTCGGTCAGATTTGGCTGATGTCCTAGCAGGAAATTCTAGATTTAGTATTCAACTTGGAAAGCAGGATTCCAAGATTTCTCCTTGGGATAAGATACAGTGAGATTATTGAAATGGGTTACTTTTCTAGAATGGGAAGGTATGTCTGAAGGTTGCATCGAACCGTGGTTCGAACCGCCTTTCACGGTTCGAACCATCGAATCGTTCGAACTGTTCGAACCGTTCTGTGGTCACTAGTAAGTTGTAAGTTGTAACTTGTAACTGGTTAGTAGTCAGTGGTCACTGTTCAGTGCCAAGTGGTCACTATTATAATTTATTAGCTCTGAGCTCAAGCCTCAAATTTCAGTTATACTCCTAATTTCAATTTTCTAAACCCTAAGTTCCAAGTTTGAAGTGGCAAGTTCCAACTCCATAGTACAAATTCCATAGTCTCGACTCTCCTTAGCAAGCAAATCCTTGTACCCTGCAACTTACAACTTACTGTAGTTCTCTTAAGACTTAGACTTGGGTCACTATGTTTCAATGTTTGAGTGTACCTTTCGAATCGCCTTTTCGAACCGTGTTTGAATCGAGTTTGAATTCAATGATTCGAATTTCACGAAAATGACAAAACACACACACACACACACACACAATCAAGACTCAAAAACACAAACACACATTATCAAACACACACACACATTTGTCAAACACACACACAAACACACACACACAAAAACACAAAAACACAAAAACATACACACACACACATTGTCAAACATTCAACACACACACATTTGTCAACAGTCACACACACACATGTCAACAATCACACACACACAACTCTACCCCTATCTCTCTCTCTCTCTCTCTCTCTGCGATGGAGATGGCGAGGGCCTTGCAATAGGAGTGATCCTTGTCCATGGCCAGGAAAGGTAAGGGGAGCCCACGCTCCCCCCCTCACGGACTTCTACTTGTGGCCAGATGGCCCCTTCACCATCGCTGACGTTGAGTAGCCAGGAGCCTCCATCGCGGATCTGTACAGATGAGCTAAATGGCCAGGTATCGCGGGTCTCCACGGATCAGGAGCCTCCATCGCAGGTCTCCACAGCTGAGTCACGGGTCTCTACACCATTGCTAGCTAGCCAGGCCTCTCCACGGGTCTCCACTGATGAAAGCAGCTCCATCGCTCCACCAGCTCCACTGATGAAATCAGCTCCAGTTCTGATATCGTCCACCAGCGCTGCATCCGGCTCCAGCATCGATGCAGATCCGTTGTCTCCTAGCGCTACAGCTCCTCCTCTGTCCACCAGCGCTCCAGATTCCAAGGATACCACAGTCCCTCTCTCGCTGTCCACCAGCGCTACAGAGGCATTCACTCTTGTTTCTAATCAGTATGCCAATGCTCTCAATGTTGCTCAGAGACCGCGTGATGGCACTGCTGTGGTTACAGATGGAATCATATGCGGTATGAAAGATGAGACAGTGTTGCCTACAGTCCATACTCCTTGCCATCCACCTGCTCACTCCTCTTTCTTGATACCTGAGATCTATACACCTGCCAAATCATTTGAGCAATACATTTTCTCCTAGATCGAGCAAATCAAGAACGAATCCACCTCTCTACGGAAAACAATGGGACAGCTTCAAACGGTCATTCACACTATGGCCGCTGAACGAGAAATCATGTTAGCCCGGATTACTTTTTTGGAGGCAGCAATAAGTAACCAAGGAGAACCTACTAAGATTCAAGAGTTGGAAGAGAAGATAGAGCAACATAAGGCTGAGACAAAATCGTGGGCTTCTCTATTCAAGGAGGATGTTAGGGAGGGTACACCATCCTTCAACCGAGTCATTTCGGCCACCATATCCGAAGAGCGAATGTGAGAATACAAAGCCCTGAATATTAGGGTCCGCGGAGTTGAAGACACCAACGATCCAATGAGTGAAGCAGCCAGCTTTCTCTCAAGCACACTCTCCCATCACTCCGAAGGGTTGGATAGAGCTTGGAGAACCAAGAGAGACCCCTCTACACTCATAGTTTGCTTCACGAATCTGGAAGAGAGATGGGCAGCTCTCAAACTGCGGGCCAAGCTTAGAGGTACACTTATATTTATGGATGATCACTCCCATGCAAGTTGTGGATCGGAAAAAAGCATTTATTGAGGCAAAAGCTTTGGGGAAGAGGGTAATTTACCGGGATTGCAGGGCTCGATACATTGATCCTCCAAATTCTGTCAAATAGGGATTAAGGCCCCTCGGACTAAGCGGTTCGGGGGGTCCTCCTCGAGCATTGCGGTTGAGGCTATGGAACTGCAATGGCATTCACTCGGCTACTGTCGGTGATTTTAGAGACTTTTGTGCGGAGGGTGATCTTTTCCTATTCACAGAGACACATGAGAGTCCGGAAAGAGGTCTACCTGTTGTTACGGGTTTTTGCTGGTACTCTGCACATCGGCGGTCGACGAGAGCATTGCCGATCGGGGTTCTGGTGGGGTGGCCTACTTAGGCCGTGATGGGATTGACCTGTGACCTCCTTCTGGCATTTGTTATTTTCCACTAGACACCTCAGTTTTCACAGCAGATGAGGAGTCACCTTACATGGATATCTTTTCAGACATTATCCGATATGAGGAGCGGGGTTATGTTCTTTTAGCTGGCGACTTTAATGCCAGGACTGTTCCAGGCAGACAGAGTTCCATAGAGTAGAGGATGATCCACAACGGATACATGCTTTAGACTGGGATGATCTTGGCCTCCGGCGACGATCAGCAGATGCAGAGGGTCCAGTTACTGCATACGAAGAGCAGATGCTTCAGTTGGGTGAGGCTCATGGATTGGCCATTTATAATGGCTTATTGAAGTGGCCTGATTCAGGTGACTTTACTTGTTTCCCACACAGTGGAGGGAGTAGTATTATTGACTATTTCATGGGATTGCCGTCTCTCCTCCCCTACATTTCATCTTTCCTGGTTCACCGTACCACTTTGTCTGACCACTCATACCTCTCTCTCTCTCTATTGGCCTTCTTCACACCCCATGTACTAATACCCTAACTCCCGGCAACAAAACAGTGTACCGCTATCATCCTCAAAACACCCCAAGGTACAGGGAAGCATTATCTGACCTCCTGACTCATTTCCCTTACAACGATACTTTGACGGACCAGTCTCTTTTTCTTGTTCGGACCTTGCATATCGCTCCATCCCTTGCCTTCCCATCTCCACGGCCCAAGCACTTACGACATAATCGACCACACAATCCCTGGTATGACCACGAGTGTAACCAACTTCATCTGGACTTGATTTACGCATGCTGTCACTTTCCCTATATGGTAAAGGACTTATCCCGTGTATACCGTAGAACCACCCGAAAAAAGAAAATTACTTACGAAATCGGCCAGGGGAAGAAGATGATGGACCTTCTCTTTACCTCCTTGTCGCGATCATTTTGGCAAAAATTCCTCTCACGGGCACCCCCACCCCAGATCACAGATCTTAGCACATGGGTAACCTATGCCACATCGTTGTACACTGTTCCTGACACCCCTCCACTTCCTACACATCCCTACACATGTACTTCTGATATATTCTCTCCAGCCATAGTAGAAGAGGCCATTGACCGATTAAATCTACATAAGGCCAAGGATATTGATGATCTAGAAGCTGAACTTTTGACGCAAGCTACTGACATTCTCTCACCCTTCCTCTCTCTCCTATTTAACCGCTCTATCACATCTGGTTTCCCCTCACCCTGGTCCACAAACCTTATCCACCCTATCCATAAAGGCGGTGATCCCATGAAAGCCGACAACTATCGTACCATCATGATCAGTCATCTCTTTGCCAAGGTTTATGGTTCTATTCTTCAGTCAGAGATCAGTACAGAGATGGATACCCGAGCACTGCATGCCATAGGTCAGGCAGGTTTCAGACCAAGATATACCACATCAGATCATATTTTCACCCTGAGATCCATCATTGAGGAAGCTAAGGCCAGGAGAGAGCGTGTTTACTGCTGCTTTGCGGATTTCCGCAAGGCCTTTGACTCTGTGCCTCGACATCTATTGATACAGAGACTTCGGGACCGTGGCCTCCAAGAGGATATCATACAGGCAGTTGTGGCATTGTACAGACGCGTTATTGGTCGTATCCGAGTATCAGGAGTTGTATCACCAGAGATAGAGAGTACCATTGGGGTTAAGCAGGGATGTCCTCTCTCCCCTACACTCTTTGGTTTATATATAGACGAGCTTGAGCAGGTTATACAAGCAGAGGGAGGTGAGGGATGCACATTGGGTGACCTCGTTATCGCTATCCTATTATATGCTGATGATGTGGTTTTGCTTTCGAGGACGAGGGAAGGTTTGCAGTGGCATCTTGACGCGCTTCACTCTTTTTGTACTCAGTGGGGATTATCAGTGAGTGTGGCCAAAACCAAAGTTATGATATTTAACACCTCTAGATCCTTCATGATGCAACAGGTGCTTTTATGGGAGGAGCTTCCACTTGAGGTAGTTGACTCCTACACATACCTAGGGGTGGTATTTTCTGGTCCCACATTCAGCATGCGACAGGCGGCATTTTCCCGTCTACGGAAGGGTTATGCATCGTTGGTAGAGTTGGAAAGATTATGCTTCAGCTCACATGTTAGAGATGCGACTAGTAAGAACCGACTCTTTGACACTATGGTCGTTCCCTCAGCTCTATATGCATCAGAGACATGGAGTACTGGCTTGACAGCTACCGAGTGGGCGCGCATCTCACGACTTCAGATTCATATGCTCTCTCAGATGATACGGGCTAAGCCCTCTATCCCACATCATATTATATTGGCAAAGTTTGCCATCCCCCCATTCAAATAGAGGCATTGTTCTATATTGTCACATTCATACAACGCCTAGAGGATCTCCAGGGTAGAGGCACACACTATGTTGCAGCAGCTCTGTCGTCCTCCCAGCACCTACACTTTGAGGGACACTCCTTCTCGTGGTATTCCCAGGCCTGTCGTCTCCTCTCCACATTGAGTATTCCCATTATGGATCTACCAGCTGGTACTCACCAGTATATTAGAGGATACTTATACAGGGCATATCTTCAAAGCACTTGGCAGGATTCATCTAGGGTGAAGACGGAGTTCTATCGGACACATTTTCTATCTCGGGATCCTGCTGGGTATCCCATTGTACCCAGATACCTAGTGGACAGTATCTCACACAGACTGCGGATAGTGATGGGTCAGTTCAGGGTTTCCTCTCACTAGTTAGCCATTGAGACTGGTAGATACAGGGGCATCCTGAGAGATGCGCAGATTTGTAGTATGTGTGATCTACATGATATAGAGGATGAGTTTCATTTTCTCTTCAGATGCCCAACTTACTATGAGATTCGAGGGAGATACTACTGCTTGTTTCGAGACCATCCACTTGCACTTTCTGCCTTGATATCGTATGAGGACTCCATATGTGTTTCGTTGATGATCCGGGAGATGATAGACCTGCGTATGGCGAGTCTTGACGCTGACACCTCCCCCCTGATACAGCTGAGCATACAGGAGTGTCTATCCCGTCGGAGACAGAGGCAGGAGAGTAGTGACTTTGATGGAGAGGCTGAGATTCCAGATGCCACCATACATAGACGACAGAGGCAGTGTCGTCGACCAGAGAGACAACGAGCCCGCAGGCCACGACCTGCAACTTCACAACAACGTAGACACCACCGATCATCTACTCGATGACAGAGAGACGCAGCTCGCACAGAGACAGTGCCACAACATACTTTACATCATTATTTCTCACAAAGCAGAGAGACATCTATGATGCTTGACCCTCCTTGTGCATAGCACTATTTCCTGTTTTATTGTAATCTTGTTTCTTTTAGGTGGTTGAGCTTTCACGCTCCCACTGGGCACACTTGACATGTACCTTTTTTTTAGTCCTATGTACCTTAGGGTACTCCATGGACATTAATAAAGATCTTTCTCTCTCTCTCTCTCTCTCTCTCTCTCTCTCTCTCTCTCTCTCTCTCTCTCTCTCTCTCTCCTTTACCCCCGCTCTCCCTCCTGCCTCGCCCCTTGCTCCCGTGGCCAAATCTGCCTCCCTTCCCTCTCATCGCGCGATCTCTCTCTCCCTCTCTCCTCCATCTGCTTACCGCCTCCTATGGCACCTAAGAAAAAGGAGGGTGTTCTTACACCCCCCTCCCTGTTGGACACCCCCCCATCACCGGTAGTGATGGAGGAGCCGTCTTCGGTGACAGAAACTATCAACATGGCTGCCATTGACTACACTCCTTCCAAACCTACCGAAAGTCTTTTTGCTTATGATCTTAGTTTTATCCGGCAAGAAATTCTTGGACTTAAGAAACAACTACACCTCTTTGAAGCTGAAAATAGCAAGTTAGCTAAGGATCTTTTTGGTGTCACGGAACGTGTGGAGCAGCTTGAGCAAGAAAATATATATCTTAAGCAACGAATTGCAGAAAAAAGTGCCTTGGAGGAGACTTCCAACAAGATCAATAGCTTGGAGAAACAAGTCGAGGAGACGAAAACGTGGGCAGCACTCTTCAAACCGGGTGATATGGGCAGCAAACTCTCATCACTCGCAAAACAGGTTGAAGAAACGACATCGATCCTTAAGCAAGGTAATCACTCTCAGATTTCATCTTTTCCGAAGGAAAACGATTTGGAGACAGTTTTGGGTGAACAAGCCAGAAGGGCCAAAAAAGCCTTTAACATTAGAGTAAGAGGCATTGCCAATGGTGGAAAACCGTTGGAAGAAGCTACGGATTTGCTCATTTCCAAGTTATCTCATGTGGCTGACGGTTTTGATACTGCTTGGCGCAGTAAATTTGATGACAATGTTTTGTTTATCAAGTTCCGCTCGCTTTCACAACGCAATGCTGCCCTTCGGCTTAGGGCAAAGCTTAAAGGTACTTTCATTTATATGGATGATGACTTAACAAATACTCAATGGTTGGCAAGAAAAAAGATTATCCTTGAAGCGAAAGAGAAAGGGCAAAGGGTTGTTTTTATTGACGGGAAACCGAGATTTTTCGACCTTCCACAATAGGAACTAGGGGCCCCCGGATATAGAAGCTACCCGAGATCCCCTACCAATTTGAGACTTGGCTTCTGGAATTGTAATGGTTTTTTATCTTCGTCATCAGCCGGAGACTTTGCTGATTTTATTAGAAAATGCGACATTTTGTTGTTGGCTGAAACTCATGAGTCCTTATATCATCCTCTTCCAAATATACAGGAGTACTCTTGGCATTCTGCTTTTCGTCCATTTGTTAGGGGAAAAACTTGTCGAGGATCTGGAGGAGTAGCTTGTTTATACAGAGACACCACAGTTCAGATGGTTAAACAAGATCCATACGCTCGCTATATTTGGTTACACATTATTGGCTCACTATTGGGATTACCTCAGGACATCTATATAGCTGTATGCTATTTTGCTCCACAGACCTCAGTGTTTGCTGAGTTTGGCGGGGACCCTTTTCAGGCTCTCTCAGATGATATTGCTATCTTTTCTCAGCAGGGTTCCATTTTACTAGCAGGTGATTTCAACGCCCGCACAAGCTCTAGACAAACCGAATTTCATGCAGCTACGGATCTTCTCAGGCTTTACCCTTTGGATATGGGGCTAGACCGGGTATCACAGGATGCAGACACTCCAGCTACATCTTTCGGGGAGCAGTTGATCACTCTAGCAGAGACACACGCTCTTGCCATTTTGAATGGCCTCACACAGTGGCCTTCCTCATCAGCATATACATGCTATCCTCATGGTGGAGGACATAGTGTGGTCGACTACTTCATTGGATCACCTGCTTTGATCTCTCACATTTCTGATTTCTCCATCACACCCCCTACCATTTCCAATCACTCACTCTTACACATCTCACTTGGTCACATAACCTCTTCTTTGCAAATTTCTTGCTCTCTTCCCACTCATAAACGTATTCCTTTCACCCAATCTGGATTCACTAATTACACAACAATCTTATCCCAACTACTCGCTAACTTCCCGTTCATGGCACCAATTGACCAGCAAGCCACTTTTCTCTCTACATCCCTCTTAGCTGCTGCTTCCTCATCCTTCCCCACCAAAACGACATCATCTCACAGAAGTGTTCACAACAGATGGTATGATGCAGAATGCCGCTCTCTTCACAATCATGTGACATATGCCAGGTCACACTCCCCTGCCACACTCAAACAATGCCAGAAAGAATATCATAGAACCACCAGAACAAAGAAGATCAAGTACCTACAATCACTCTGCCAAAAAATGATCAACTCTTTAGATTCACCCTCCTCCTCTTTTTTCTGGAAACATTTCACCAGACACTCTTCAACACTGGCCCCCATAGCCATCGAATCCTGGATCGAGTATGCCACGGAGTTATATACCACGGACTCTCCTCCTACCTCACTCTCACCGAGACCTGACCACTGCTCACTTTTCACCCCTGACATGGTTGAAAACGCCATTAAACATGCCAAACTAAATAAAGCCACTGACTATGACTCCTTAAGTGTAGACTTCCTAAAGCCCGTAGCACATCTCATCTCCCCTTACATTGCTCATGTTTTTAACACAGCTGTTACTTCTGGTTTTCCTACGGCTTGGTGTACTAATATCCTTCACCCCATCCTCAAGGCAGGTGATCCCATGAATGTAGGAAACTACCGCACCATTATGATTGGCCACACTCTAGCTAAGATATATGGCTCTATACTACAGACAGTCACTGGATCTTTTGCTGAAACTGAGGGTTTACACGCTATGGGTCAAGCTGGTTTCAGACCGGGATATTCTACTTCAGACCAGATCTTCATTTTGAGATGCATTATTGAGGAGGCTCGACATCGGAAACAGAGAATTTACTGTTGCTTTGTGGATTTTCGCAAAGCTTTTGACTCTGTTCCACGACATCTTCTTTTCCAGAGACTGTCTTCACTTGGCTTTTCAGAGGATACTATTGCTGCGATCATTACTTTATATGAGCGAGTCTTGGCACGTTTCAGAGATGGTAGTGGCTGGTCCTCACAGATACATTCTACCATTGGGGTGAAGCAGGGTTGCCCCTTATCACCCACTCTTTTTGCACTATATATAGATGACCTCGAGCGGATTATTCGCGAGGAAGGTGGAGAGGGCTGTCCCCTAGCAGACATTATTATCCCCATTCTCTTGTACGCTGATGATGTGGTTCTCCTCTCATCCTCTGCAGCTGGTTTACAGAGTCACCTTTCTGCTTTACATCACTTTTGCCAGCGTTGGGGATTGACGGTTAACCTTAAGAAGACTAAGATTATGGTGTTTAACACCAACAGACAGCATATGAGAGATGTGATTTTCTATTATGACGGGCTACCGATTGAGATCGTGACCTCCTACACCTATTTGGGAGTTCTTTTCTCTGGTCCGCTACTCACTTTTCGACCAGCAGCCACCGCCAGGCTCCGCAAGGGGCATACCGCTCTTGTGCATATGGAGAGATTTTGCTCTACTTATTATGTGCAGGATCCTGCTACCAGATGCCTACTATTTTCTGCTACTGTCTCCCCAGTTGTGCTATATTCGGCTGAGACTTGGTGCCCTGATTTATCACGCGATACATGGAGAGATCTTACTCGTATCCAGATTCTCATGCTCAGTAGGATAATTCGGGCTAAGCCCTCAGTACCACATGATATCATACTAGCCGAGTTTGCTTCTCCTCCATTAGTTGTTGGTGCTATGTTTCAGATCATCACCTTTCTTCACAGGGTATCAGATCTAGATACCTCCAGATACATTGTTGCTGCTCTCACTTCATCTTGTACCATTGCGGATCAGGGAGCCAAGCACTCTTGGTATCGCAGTGTCTCAGCCCTTCTTCAGACTTGGGGTTTATCCGCACTTGATCTTCCGAATGGAACCCATGCTTATATCAGACAGCAGATTTACCGGAGCTACATACGCACTATATGGTCACATCCTGATCCAGATAGGGTCAAGCTACATTATTATGGCACACATCTTTTACGGCTGGACGTTTCGGGCTTGCCTATTCTTCCAGTTTATCTTACACAGACGCTATCTTTTGGTCTGAGATATCGTATAGGACAGCTTCGAGTCTCTTCTCATCAGCTTGCTATCGAGACAGGTAGATACACAGACACTCCCAGATTGCAGCGGATATGTCAGCTTTGTTCTCTTCAGGAGGTGGAAGATGAGTTTCATTTCATCTTTCGCTGCCCAGTATACTATGAGATTAGAGGACGATACCATTGTTTATACCGAGATATTCCCCTCACGTTGAGCTCCTTCCTCGAGTATCCAGATGCTAGATGTGTGGGTCTTCTTTTGAGAGAGATGTATATTTTACGAGCTTCACTTCTACCTACGCTCTCAGATATGGATTCCAGTCAGGCTCACATTACTCAGTTCTTCCAGAAGCGAGACAGAGTGGATATTTCGGTTGCGGATTTTGACGTCCCCGTCCGAAGATCGAAGACACAGAGAGTTTCGGCTCGATCCAGTGCTACTAGATCTTCATACGCCTCCCACCAGCCTACATCACGACCCACTACTACCATCACTCATTACTTTCAGCTTGCTCGTAGCTAGTTTCCTCCGCGGAGCAGGTGGTTAAGCTCTTGCTTTGTACCCTCACCAGCTGGTGGTCAAGCTTGGATACTTTTTCTCTTAGAGACAGAGAGATCGATATTTTAGTTTTAGTTTTACTGTCTTTTCATTGGTAAATAAGTCCTTATGCGGACAATGCTTCTCACATTTTGTACTCTCTTTTGTCTTATGTGCCCCTGGGCACCAAAAGACGTTAATAATAATAATTCTAATTCTAATTCTCTCTCTCTCTCTCTCTCTCTCTCTCTCTCTCTCTCTCTCTCTCTCTCTCTCTCTCTCTCTCTCTCTCTCTCTCTCTCTGTGGCACGGAACTATCTCGGATTTCTCTCTCTTGGGCGTGGATCTGTCTCGGATCTCTCTCTCTCTTCGGCGGAAATCTCGGAAACTTTGGGACTGAAACTCTGTCGCAAGGAGTAGGACGCCGACGAGCAGGTAACAAGCTTTTTTGTTTTTTTTGGAAAACGGTTCGAACAACAAAAAAACGGTTCGAACCGGACCTTTTCGAAAAGGACTTTCGAATCGCGGTTCTTTCAACGAATCGCGATTCGACACAACATTTCTATGTTTTGATATGACAGGTCACAGGTTGCGACTCGGATCCGATTATCCTGATTCCTGATATCTGTAAATTTAGAGGAAATTGTTTAGCTATTAGGTATCTGTACACTACTGTACAGTGAATATATGACTTGTACATCAGAAAAAATCATTTTTTTTTTTGAAAAATGGAAAAGATAGGTTCGAACCGTTTTCCGGTTCGAACCTGGCCTGCCAGTTTGAACCGGCCGGTTCGAATCGACCTGTTCGAACCGGGGTGTAACCTTTGTATGTGTGCCAGAAAATGATGAGCATGAATGTCATAACAGCCCTTGTGCGGGACGCCTCGGCACACAAAGAATGCTTGATCTAGTAAAGAGGAACTTATTGGCCAAAATCTGAAGATCAGTTGAAGGCAATATGTTCGCAAGTGTCGGCAATGCCAGGTTAAAAATAGCTGAAAGACCTAAGGCAGCTGTTGTTGCTTCCATTGGAAATCCCCGAAAGAAAGTGGGCTAGCATTTCCATGGATTTTGTAGTTGGACTTCCTTGGACGGGGAAGTAAAATGTTGCCATATGGTGATAGGCTAACCAAGATGGCGCAATTTATTCCAACTAAGATGACTGTCAAAGCTTCAGAACTTGCCCAACTTTTTATGGAGAAGTTGTTCAGGTTGTCTGGTTTGCCAAGTGACATTGTTAATGATCGGGATTTAAAGTTCACTTACAAATTCTGGCAAGCAATGTTCGAGAAATTGGAGACCACATTGAGTCTAGGGTCGTCAAATCATCAAGAATCAGATGGTTAGACTGAATGGACAAACTAGTCTATGAAAGATATGCTCCGTGGATATGTTTCCAGGAGACAGTTGATTGTAAAAGGTACCTCCCAGAATTGAGTTTGTGTATAACAGTGCAAAGCACTCAACGACGGTTTATAGTCCATTCATGTTGATGCATGGTTTCCATCCTCGTGCCCCCATTTCCGTTGGCCTCAATGGTCTCAAGGTAAATGCAGTGGTAGATTTCTTGTAGGATATGCAGGAAATGTTGCTTGTTACTCGAGATAACGTAAAAACAGGTCAAGATAGAGCCCAGTTTAATGCCAGGAGCCTCAAGTCTTTGTGGAAGGAGATTGGGTCTACCTTAATTCCAAAATATTCCAAGGTATTGAGGACATGGAAATGACCTAAGTTGTCCCCTCGTTTCTTGGGCCATTTCGTATTGTAAATAAACTCAATCAAAATGAGCTACATATTTTCCTTCTCTAAGCTCTTGACTTGGATGAGCCACATACAATCGAATGACTGTCTTTTTCTAGATTGAAACTGCTTGATACCATCTTCACGAAGTAACTATGGTAGAATACAAAACAATGAAATTTATTTTCTTTCATTGAAATTATAAAAACTACATCATAGAAATATAGAGGAGGGTTTTTTGATAGTCTCCGCCCGGGCATAGGGGTGTTGATGGCCTATCGCCAATGCTTTAACATATAGGCATGATGTGTAGGAGTTACTAAGGCTATTTGACATCGTGTCCCTCATGTGTTGGGTCTACCACATGTCGCGAACAACATAGGACACGTGTTACTTCGACTTGTCAATTGTATTATAAGATGTCAGACCTACAATATGGTGATTAGTAGATATCAAATTCCTATCTATAGTAGTTCCTATTGAGGATTTGTTTTTGCTAAAATAATTTCTTGAAGTGATTTCTTTAAATGCTTCATAAAACCTCCTTGGAGATGACCTCCAAGCCTACATGCTATGACAAGGGGCCTATTTTTGGTAGTGATAGAGTAAGTAAGACCTAGGCCAAAGCCAAAGGTTAAATAGGGTACATGCATTTGCACACTCATGAGAAGAGTGACAAGTGTACAAAGCATAATCATGCATAGTGTTAGCCTATTATTGCTGGAACATGGAGGAGATTAGGAGGAATGAAATTTTTATTTGTTATTTGAGCTTTTGCTATTGTGGATTTGAAAACAGTAGACATTAAATTTGAGACTAAATGCCAGTGTTAATACAGAGCTAGTGTTCACGGTAGAGACATGGGAGGAATTGGTTGAGAGGCCCAGTGGCACTATAGCAAGAGCAAGAGATCAAAGGCAGTTCTGGAACTTTTGCTGTACAGGGCTTTTGAAGCCTGATATGAAATGTGCTTATGAAAGCTCAATCTATTTAGGGCTTTGGAAGCAATGGAACTGTGATTTTGAAGCTACAGAAGTATTACATCAGGAAGCCTGTTGCAGCCCGTTATTTGAAGGGCCATTGAAGCTATGGAACTATTCATCTACCCCTTCTTGAAACTCATCAGGATTCTAGCTACAGATTTCAAGTAGCAGGATCTGCTACAGATTTCCCAGGTGCATTTTTGGGTTACCGAGCTACAGGCAGCGTCTTGGTGGAGCCTGGAGGCAAATGTCTTCTCAAAAGAGGAACAAAATAAACCTTACAAAAACAAAAAAAGGGAAGAAGATGTAAGGAACACCGTTCTGTACATGCCCGTATCATCTGCTACAGAACTATGGTTCAAGATGTACATCAGAGCATGATGTGCTTGTCCTTAAAATTGAAAATTTGATTTTGTTAGTGTAATTTTGACAGGACATTATTTCCACTGCAGAGCTAGGTTAAATTACAGGAATGCGAGCTGTATCCAAAGTCATCAATGCCACGCTAACTTATGTGAAAATGTTCTCTCTTAATTTTCATGTCATGTGATTTTTCACTTTGGACAACATGATTTTTATTCATGTTTATAACAATCACTTGTACAGCTTTCTGTTCACCTTTTTATTTCAAATTTATTATTTCTCTTGAATCCATTCAAATTTCAAACAGAACAGTTGATTTGTTGCTTTTGCATTCTAATCTTGTGATTATGCATTAGTTTATTTTCTTGTTTATGCCTGCCTACAGTGCACTCTGGAGGTATCAATTTGATTCCTCGTGAGGTTATTCTCATTTTTTGATTTGCAACTGTCTCATTATAACTATCTGGAATGATTTCTGGATTTGTCCCTATTTTGGCAGGTCGACTTTATGCCATGGAAAGAGGCCTGAAGATACCAGCAAAGGAACGCACAAAGGCAACAAATGCATTGCTTGTTTCTCTCATGAATCAACTAGAAAAGGTATTTATTTGTAGGGACATATATTCCTAGTGTTATTGTGACTTTGTATTGCTCTTGCAAATTATCAGAGGTTGCCAGCTAATAAGTTTCTTTTTTCTTTGTATTTTCTTGTGTCTCTGTTTTGGCTGTAATATTCTGGGTTGTTTGTAAGGATCTTTCAGATAAATTCTGTGGAAGTCTACGTTCATCCATGCCAATCTTTTGATCCTAATTTTCCGTTCATTTAGATTGTTTGTATTGGTCTTAGGCTACACTATTTTTTCATCTGTTTTACATTGAAAAACCCTTGTCTGGCAACTGTTGAGAGCATAAGTGATGCATGCTGACGACAATGCAACTCGGTATCGTTGATGGTTAGAACTTATGACAATGCATGACGCGATTGATGGTGTAAAACTTTGTGGGTGGATTTCATAAAGATTTTATTTATTTTTGTAATGTTCAGGTAGTATCCTAGACTTAACATCTGTATATTATGCAATCTAGATTTGACGTATCCTATCCAGTGGCAACAATTTGAAAATTTAGCACCTCAAGCTCCCCTGAAACCTTCTTTCATCAAGAGGCATTGGCTACAACTGAACCAGAACATGCAGACCGAGATGCTGCAGCAGGGGCAAATTCCTGAAACGAAACAGGTAATATTGGGGCATGAAATAATAATGCTTGTGACATCCACTCTTAATGTATTGTGCAGGATAAGAAGGTTGTAAAGCTCAGTCCAGATGATCAACTATATGTGGAGGGATTTGCACTCAATGTTTTTGCCAAAGCAGACAAGCAGGACAGAGCTGGGCACGCAGACTTGTAAGTCTCTTATTCCGAGTTGAAACTGCTCACTTCTTTGCAATACCTTAATCCTTTAAACTTTGTTAAGTGTGGTCTCTAATATGATCATGGCTCATCTTCCAGCAGAGTTTAACAGTAAGCCTTTGTGTATCACCAGGTAAACTTAACTTTTTCTGACAATCACTTGCCAAAGCTTCTCTCTCTCTCTCTCTCTCTCTCTCTCTCTCTCTCTCTCTCTCTCTCTCTCTCTCTCTCTCTCTCCATATATATATATATATATATCATAGGTCCCGCGGTACTGGGTAGCGTGGATACCGGTACCGCGGTACCATGATGATACCGTGGTACCACAATATAATAATATTTTTAAACTTTTTTTTTTGACCTAAATCTACCCGCCCCCCTCGCATCTTCTCTGAAATTTTTTGGCGCCCTCGCTGCCCTGCCTTTGCTGCTGTTTTTGCCTGCCTGCCTTCGCTGCCTTGCGTCGCCCTTCGCCCACGCAACGCCCTGCCTTGCATCTGATTTGCTTCGCCCTGCCTTCGCCCTGCCTTGCATCTAATTTGCTTCGCCCTGCCTTGCACCCCCATCTGCACCCATTCCGGTTGATCCCGTCCCTTCGCGTCCGCCAGTTGCCACTGTGGTTCCACCACCACGTCCTGTTGCTCGCACGCCCCCAGTTTATGATTCATGGACTCTCCGCCACCCGAGCAGGCCTAGGTTCTCAAACGTCACCCTGGTTCTCAAACAACCTCTCACAGCCTGTCACTGGCTCTCTTTGGCTCTCTCACTGGCTGTCACTGGCTCTCTCACAGCCTCTGCCCTCACAATGGCATTGTGAGTGCCTATTTATCCCCACAGCCTGATCGGCCATGTGCATCCCCATCATCCCTCCATGTGCCTCTGTACCTGACCCCGTGTTGTTCCCCCCCTGTGTCTCCCGTTGGCCCCATGGTCTGCTCACCCACAGTGCCCATGTGCTGTTGTACCTGTCCCCCCTGTACTATCCCCTCTTTTTTTACACCCAAAACCCCTTTTTTTTTTTTTTTTTTTTTTTTTTTTTCCATTTTTAAAGCCTATTTTACTATATAAAAGGCAATTATTAATTATAAAAAATTTTAAAAATAAAAATAAAAAATGGTACTGCGGATCCCAGGGCAATACCGTACTGGTGGTACCATGGCGGTACCACGTGCCACTATGATATATATATATATATATATCATAGTTGCAGCGAATCGTGGACAGAATCGCAAAAAAAAAAAAAACAAAAACCCGATTTTCGGCCTCCTCGCGCACAGAACCGCGCCAGTAGTGGAGGAGGCAAATTTTTTTTCTGAGAGCCGTGGGCGTCCAATCTTCGCAAGTGAATACTTGGCAGGCATCTACTCGACGATACGGAGTTGGTGTGCACGGTGCCGGGTGGGTCTGAGCTTCGTGGAGAGCGAAACGACCAAATTTCGATATTTGGTAAGTGTAGGCTTGATTTTTTGCAATTGTTGACATTGAGCTGTAGGCAACCAAATCGAGCGTAGTCTGGCTCTAGACCACCTTTCTTCACGCCCACAGTGATTTTTACAGCATCAGTTTCAGCCGTCACGACACGCCTAGGATTTCTGATTAGGATCTGCAGAGGTTGTCTACCATGTACGGGCCCGGTACTGCATCACAGGGTTCTAGACAGGGACAGACAGCAGGAGCAGCTACAGGTAGGCATGCAGGAGGGCTCACAGGCAGACAGGTAGGGCCTACCATGGATATTGGGCCTAGTACATCACGGGCAGGGCATGGTATAGCTGCAGGGCGTAGTACATCATGGGTTGGGCATGGTACAGGTGCAGGGCCCAGTACATCACGGGCAGAGCATGGTACAGCTGCAGGGCCCAGTACAGCACGGGCAGAGCATGGTTCAGGTGCAAGGCCCAGTAGAGCACCTTTAGTTCCATCCGCAGCAGCAGCAGGACCATCAGATGAGCATGTTGGTTCAGCAGCAGCGGGTGCTTCTCGACCCTCCTCCTCGGCAGCAGATGCACCACATGCTTCGGCAGATGTTGCCAGAGAGAGTGACACACCCACAGATCAGCCATCCATTGGGCATGCCAGACCACGAGCACCAAATACACAGCAGAGAGGGGTTAGGCCCAGGCAGCAGACCCTTGATCGATGCGGCTGGCAGAGAGAGCAGCAGGCCCGTTGCACTCGACTGTGTGGCCAGTTCTTTTACGAGTGTGGCATTGCCTTTGCTGTTGTTGACACTTGGGTGTTCAGGGAGTTCTGTGCACAGATGGCGGCCGTGGATGCTACATGGACACCTCCCAGGCGAGAGGCACTACGAGGCAGGTTGCTTTGTCAGGAGGAGGAGACCATCACGCGGGAGTTGAGTTCCATCCGCTCAGCTTGGCAGCAGTAAGTAACTTGTCTTTGTAATCTCTTTGCATGTGTTTAGGATTTACTGGTGCCGTAATTTTTGCATGTAGCTAATGGGTGTTTTGCGACAGGTATGGATGCACGATACTGAGCGATGGATGGACCGACATTCGTCGGCGATCCGTCATCAATGTCTTGGTTTCTTGCCCGCTTGGCATAGTAGTGGCGTGGATGCCACTCGAGGTGGTGACGCCATCACAGCCGATTTCATATGGGAGGTCATTAGAGATGTTATTGCTGACATCGGAGATGAGCACGTGGTTCAGGTTGTCACCGACAACGCCTCGAACTGCAAGCAGATGGGCGAGATTATGATGAGGGAGCACCCTAGCATTGTGTGGACACCCTGTGCTGCACATTGCATAGACTTGCTCATCCATGACCTATGTGCGCTTCCATGGATCAGAGAGGTATAGTTTGTTCTATTTGCTATGCTTTCTTCCTTCGATGCTGCTAACCACGTCTCAACTACTGTCTAAACTTTTTTACTGGGTGTTTGTGTTGCAGATCACTTCTACGGCCATGCGCCTAGTCACTTTTGTCACCAGGAAGAGGCGTGTGTTGGCCCTGTTCCGCACCTTCTCCACCCTAAACCTGAAGAAGCCCGCACCCACACGCTTTGCGTTTTACTTCTTGGTGCTAGAGCGATTGGTGGTGGTGAAGGATGCATTGCGGCGGATGGTTTCCAGCGTGGCCTTCCGGGACTTTACAAACCTCCCCCATTCGGCATTTTTCCAGTCCACTGTGTACGGCGACGAGTTCTGGAGAGCTGCTGAGGAGATTAGTGGGATCCTACTACCCATTTACAGAGTGCTGCGTCTGGTAGACCGTGAGGGGTGCACCCTCGGTCTCATTTACGAGTTCATGGAGCGCATCGGCGAGGGGATTCTGTTGTCAGCCTTGGACGAGCATAGGTATGACTCTTCAGTGTCTAGTTTGTTGTTTCTCACTCGAGTCTGATGTGTTTCTTTTATGCTATGGTTTAGTGATTGTTGTAATTTGTCTACTGTAGGAGGCGCGAGATCTCACGCATCTGGGAGGCCAGGTGGGACTACTTCCACCGACCCATCCACGCCGTAGCCCACATGTTACACCCCTTGTGGCGCTCTACACGAGAGAGGGACGATCCGGAGCTGCACCGGGGATGGGTGGAGTACACGGAGCGCGTATGGCCCGGACCAGGTACGTGTGAGAAATCATTTGGTAGCAATGTTACTGCAGTATTGTACTCATTGGTAGTGTCTGAATTTGAGGGGTCTTACATGTGCCATGTTTTTCCTTTTGCCAATAGGTCCGATGCTGGCCAACATTGCAAGCCAGCTGCTCGCATTTGAGCGCTTCCAGTTTCCTTTCGATGGAGAGCAGAGTCGGCGGAGGGAGGATCAGCTGAGGCCCGTTACATGGTGGTGCATCGACGGGCGCAGCACAGGTGACCTGAGGCGATTGGCTGAGAGAGTCCTTGCACAGGACTGTTCTGCAGGAGCTTGTGAGCGGAATTGGAGCACCTGGGCCTTGTATCACACGCAGAAGAGGAACAGGTTGTCCATCGAGCAGTGTAGGCGGTTGGTGTTTGTGAACACCAACGGCCGTATGCTGAGGCGCACACGAGGAGAGGGTCAGATGCTCGAGGTGAGTCACATCATCACCCCTTTTTTCTTGGCATGCTTTGGTGAATTGATTTGATTTGCTTTCAAAATATGCAGTGAGTTGCACAATACCTGCCTAACAACAATGTATTGTTTTTGGTTGCAGGTGGACCCCGACACTTGCTTGGTGGATTCGATAGCTGCTGCTCCTCGGGCACCACCCACACAGGAGGAGATGGATGATGAGATCCATAGAGAGCTCTACAGACAGGCACAGGCTAACGCACGGGCTTTACGGCGGCAGAGGAGGACAGAGAGGCAGAGGGAGAGGGCTGAGGAGGGAGATGACGAGGTCTCGGAGGGTGGAGAGATGCTCGGGGCACACTATGTGGAGGAGGAGGAGTGGGTTGAGGGAGATACAGAGGAGGACGAGGAGATGTGGGCGGAGGCACAGGGGGATGACCTGGCTGACCTGCTAGTGGACCCTGATGCAGAGACAGAGGAGGAGCCAGCCATTCCTGCACGTAGGCCTAGGGGGAGACCTAGAGGTTCTAGGAGGGGGGGGCTGAGTACTCTTTTTGTAGACAGGAGTGGAGCATCACAGGCAGTCGTCGGCCAGGCATCATCACAGTGGGTAGGGCCATCCCATGGCGTAGGGTTACGGCCACCTGACACACAGGCACGACGGAGTAGACACAGGGCTGGGGGCAGCCAGATGGGGGCCAGAGGAGGGGAGAGAGGCAGAGGCAGAGGCAGAGGTAGAGGCAGGGAGAGGGGGGTGGTCCAAAGCCAGGGCACGCAGCAGGGATCCAGAGCACGCAGCAGAGCCAGGGCCACACCACGACATATGGCTCCCTCCAGTTCCGATTCATCTGCGGACCCATGGGATCTGCAGTCCACAGATTCGGATGATTTATCCTACCATGACTCTGACGAGCCTTAGTTATATAGTTTTCATTACGTTCATGGAACATCATTGTACCCCTTTTTGGTGCCATGTGGCCCGATAATATATATTTTGATGATCCTATTCACAACATTGTCGTGATTCAGTATTGTTCTTTGTGGTTTTAGTTCAGTAATTTCGGTTTTATGGTTTATGATTTATGGTTAGAGAGAGAGAGAGAGAGAGAGAGAGAGAGAGAGAGAGAGAGAGAGAGAGAGAGAGAGAGAGAGAGAGAGAGAGAGAGAGAGAGAGAGAGAGAGAGAGAGAGAGAGAGAGTATGGTTGTTTTGTCAAAAATTGTTTCATTTAAGGCTAAAGTTTAGAATGATTCAGCTAGGTTTTTGTTCAGCATGGTTTTAGTTCCGTTTGTTGTGAATCGTGATCAGAGAGAGATAGAGAGAGGGAGAATCAAAGAAAGGGAGATTCCTGCTATGTTCACTAGGAATGCCCCAATGTGTTCACTTTTTTTTATATGGGATGCAGCTTTAGTGTAAAGGGACCATCCTGCACCTGAAACAGTCGGCAAACTACACAATCATACTCCCCTCAATCAGAGCTTTCATCTGATACCCATATTGCACAAAAAAATTTCAAATTTTTTTTTTTTTTTTTGATTCTACACGATTCTGGGAAAATCCCGAATCGCGAATCGGGATCGCGATTCTGATCGCGATTTTGAATCGCGATTCGCGAATCGCGGTGCAATTATGATATATATATATATATATCATAGGTCCCACGGTACCGGGCCCCGCGGATCCTGGTACCGCGGGACCATACTGGTACCGCGGTACTTAAATTTTTTTTTTATTTATTTTTTACAAAAATATATACAATCAGACCAGCTTTCGATTGAAAATCCATGTGGAGATTTGAGACTAGTAACTGCAGATAATAGACTAAACTAAATGACAAAGACAATTAGTTAATGCTTACACTATGTCAGAACAAGAAACGTTTTGATATTGTATGCTTCTTCATTTCGAAACTTAAGCTTGCTCTGATACCTTGTTGGGAAAACCGAAGCGATCGGATTTTTGGGAAAACCGAAATGATCGGATTTTTTTAATGCAATGTACTGTGCCTATCATATTCAAACTCAAATTAATTTTTGAGCTCTAACTCAGAATAAAATGGATATCTGAGTTATTGTGCCTCCGAGTCGCATGCTGAGCTTTGGTATAGGGTAGTGGGTCACTAATTAGGAGTGGTTGCACTGACCACCTATTTTGTAGGAGGGTTGACTGGTCAATTGACACTTGTCATGCTCACTTGGACATTTGGTCCAGTGAATGAGTGACACATGTTAGGGTTGACCGGTCAAACATGACACATGTCATATGCTCACTAGGACACTTGGTCTGGTGAATGAGTGACACATTTCAACCTACGTGTTTGCCTATGTGGCAGAGTACTACCGAGTGGCGAGCGTCGACTGTGCATGGAATTTCCCATGTGTCGACGATAGGAAGGGTCAAGGTTGAGGGGTGCTTGAGGGTCATGGATAAGAGAGCCTAGAGAGAGGCATTCATGATCGTGATCTATGCAGCAAAGGCTGGGAGGAGACGACGCAGCCAGCTCCACTGTGTGTTAGTGTTGATGCTATGTGCTTACAGGGAATCAAATAGGTTTAAAAGTTGTGGTGATCAGTGCATGTTTTGGCCGGGTGTTGGTTAGGAGTATAGGGAGAGCCTGACATTTGGTATCAGAGGGAAGGTTTACGTTCGGAAGAAGGTTGCAAAAATCAGATTTCGAACTCAGAATTGGGATCAGATTTTTAGACCTGCGGAACCGAATCGGGAACCCTTGTTTACTTAGAATTTCGACCTCGAAGCAAGTGGACAGGTTTCTAACATTGTAAATATGGATCCGTTGGAGGGTTCTAGCACTAAGATACTGAGAATTGAGGAGGTGGCAGCCAAGGTTGACGCCATGGAGATAGTGCTATAGCAAATTCTTGAACAATTGAAGTTGACCGAATCCCCACAGGAACCGGAGAGAGTCAGTGGAACGGCTATGGTAGTCGCTGAACCTGTGACAGTTGAAAAAGAAGTCGAACTTCCATCGAAGACGCGGAAATTACCCTCAATTAAGGATCTTAAGCCGCCAAAATATACTGGAGCGGTTGCTATGCGGAACACTGATGCAGAAAGGTAACGATACAAGTACCGCAATCATTACTTTGGAACAACAATTTGGAAAGGAGGATAATCTTTTCAATAATGATTATGCTTTTGTCACTAATAATCTCATCTCTCCTAAAGATGAGATTTCTGCCACTTCAAATCTTGCTGGTTTTTCAGCAGAAAACAGCTCATCTTCAGCTTTACAAGTTGCTGTTTTTTCATCTATTGATTGGGTGATTGATAGCGGTGCCACACGCCATATGACTTATAACAAAGAAGTCTTCACAAAGCTTGTGAAAGTGCATGATGGAAGCAAACTTCAAGGTGTTGAGAACACCTCTTATCCTATCAAAGGTATTGGAGTGATCCCCATTATCTTACCCAATGGTGAGGAGAAGTACATTCGTAATGTACTTTATGTTCCAAAAATAAAAAAGAATCTGATTTCGGTGTCTATAATTATGAACCAAGGATTGGTTGTGGAATTCAAAGAAGACAAATGTCTTATCAAAGACCCAAAGAGATCTCTTATGATCATTGCTTCGGGAACATTACGTGGTGGATTGTTCCTTATGGATACCTATGAGCGAAGAGCTTCATCATCTTTTTGTCTTGTTGCTTCAAGTTCACATTCTTTGGAGTTAGCTCAATATTAGGAATGTCTTTAACCAAATTTCAAAGGCAAGCTTTTCCAATTGATGGAACTATTAGAGTTGAAGGACTTGGTTTTGAATCAGAATGAATAGGATATTTTGGTTATTGTTGGGATCTTCTAAGGATTGTTAAGAAATCCAGTTAGAAGATATATGGGAAAGTTTTTTAAGCAATTCTTGTATGAATAGGGAGTCACTAATTATGAACCAGTCAGGTTGGTATTAGGTGATCCTATTACAAGAAAGGGTTGTTTAGGTGGTCCCTTGGTGGTTTGATCAACTTGAGCTAGTGAGAACTAGGAGTTGATGCAAAAAAAGAAATTTTTAGCAAATGATATATTGATTTAGGAAAAAATCTCTGATCAAGATTTTGGGTTCCTATTCGATGGAAAAAAGAGCACTCTTGGAGAGATATACTCTCTCATGTTAACTGGGTTACAGGATTCTCAGTTAGGCATCTAATATATACAGATTGGGTATGATCTGTGGAGATATGCTATGTATTGACTCATAGTGGGATCATGTCTTAATCCTGTGGATTCACTATGAGGTTAGTGGAATGAATTTATTTGCATGCATAAGCTAGTCAACAAACATGGGCATATTGTTGAGAAGTGTCTTATGACAATTTCTCTCTTGGTGCATAGATTTGGTACGGAGGATTTTCTTTTGGCCAAAGTTAATGCCTTTCGTAGAATCTTATATGTTGAACTGATAACAGTGCCAGTGGAGTAATGCGGAATGCGTGAAGGCTGGTGGGCTGTTGCATCCATTAGATAATCCTACTAAGTGGTGGGATAGTATCTTAATGGATTTTGTAGTTGGTTTACCGTGTACGAATAAACAAGAATGTTGCAATTTGGGTCATAGTTGACCGGTTAACCAAATTGGTTATGTTTATTTAGGTAAAGACAATAGAAAGCGCCTAAGTTGTTGGGCGAGTCTACAAGATATCATTATCTGTTGATATTGTAGTTAAGTTGTATTGTTTGTAAGTCACAGCCATTATGAGTTATTTTGACTAAGGTAGTGGGTGATTTACATAAGATATGTAGGAACTTTTGGTTCTAATTATTTTTCGTTTGAAAATAAAATTATCTTGGAAAACTCAGTTGGAGTTGGATAATTGGTGGAACCAAAAGCCCATGGCTTCAGTAATGAAGTGTGGTAAATCTTAAGTTATTCTAGATTAGAACTTAAGTATATTGGGGTCTAGATGTGTTCTAGATTCAACTTTGACCTTGGAATGACATGTTGTGCCATGTCTAGAGTGAAGAAGTAGGAGACTACAGTCCTTTATTGGCATCGTAAGGAGAGTAAATTTGCATAAATCTGGAACTTTTCCAGTGGAAAGGATTTTTGTGGAGCAACTCTCATGTCTTTAAGAGTAGTTACATTCACGTTCTCTTATTTTCAAGTATAGAATAAGAATACGGTAAATTGTGATTGACGAATCATAGTTCGAGTTCCAGTCTATATTTGACTTTCAAGAGAGGGTAACGTGAGTGGTGAAAAGGTTGGATGTTTTGTGCATCAGTCTCCTTATGGCAATCTCGTTGGATAAGATATCTTCCATTGATTGAGTCTACTTGTAACAATAGTAAGCATTACTGAGTATAGTTCGTTTATGCTTATGTATGGATTTCAACCTAGATCTCTGATAACGGTTGAAACTGAGTCAGTTAAAGTTCAGAAAGTAGCGGATTTCTTGTGTGAAATGCAAGAAATGTTATAGTTAGCACGTGAAAAAGGGGCGAAAAAGGCGAAGGTGGTCCAGAAATGGTTTCTAAGTCATTATGGCCACTCTGTTGTATTTTTCGCGAAGGGGCAAAAAAGGCGAAGGTGGTCCAGAATGGTTTCTAAGTCATTCTGGCCAGTGTGTCGCATTTTTTGTGAAGGCACGAAAAAGGCGAAGAAGGCGGAAAAAGCAAAGGTGCCTTAAATCATTTAAGGCACAAAGAAAAAACTTAAAGGGAAAAATGTGAAGGTCCGATCATGTTGTCGGCCTTCTGTTTTCAAGATGCTCATTACTTAACAATTTTTTTTTGATTTAATCTTCAGGCTACATGGTGATGGGGCAAGGGAGATAGAAGAATGCGAACAGAGAAGAGAGCATGAATATTGCGGAACAGCTCTCCCGTTCTAATCAGCTGCTAAATGCAAAAACAGTCTAATAGACAGCTTATGTTAAGTGTAAGCACAGCTTTAAGTGTTCTAATCGCCCAACAGGATCTTAAAAATTAATTCATACTATGAAACAAGAGTACAGTCCACCGAAGAGATTAGAGATGGTTTGTATGTGGTACTACTGAAATCAGATATAACATGAAGTATAGTTCTGAAATAAATGGAAGAGCAGTATGATAACGCGAGTTCCTCAGGTGTCAAAGACAGCCATCGTCTGATAAAAAACTGAGGAGTCGTAGACGTCCGTGTTCTGATCAGAGTGAGTAAACAAGCGCGATCAAACAACAATGAAAGTGCATTCAATCACAACATGCATTCATCTACGTTGTACACAGATAAAAGCAAGCTGCTGCTATATCACAATACAAATAACAATTACAACCAAAATGACGGCGTAATTGGGATGCTCAAATAATGTGTCTCATGGACGAAGCAACCACTAATCTGTGCTTGGACGATCTATTTATAGATTTCGTCCGTGTATTAATTACATTGAATGCTTGTCACCTAATTAGGAAAGCCGTTGTACTTGGAAACATATGGCTTTTGTGACAACTGTACACAGTATATATACGGTCAATAATTTAGCATCGTTGACGCGGACGAGTACGTCACAAATTCTCTCACTTCGCATTTTACGTGAAGTGGTTTTCTCTCACTTCGCAAATTTCGGGAAGTGACTGGGAACGTTCCTCGTTCAAAATAGATGACCTTCGACATTTTTCTCTCTTCGGGATTTTGCGAAAAAGCCGAAGGTGCCCTTCAAACAGTTTAACTTATGAAAATAGATGACCTTCGGAAATTTTCTCTCTCTTCACATTTTTCGGGAAAATGTGAAAAAGCCGAAGCTGTTAAAAACAGTTAAATTTTTGAACTGCACAAGTTTAAACTTTTGAACTATGCAAGTGTCGCATTTTGGGGGAATGCAAAAAAGCCGAAGCTGTTGAAAACATAGTTCATTTCTGCAGACTGTTGCGACACTTAGAGTATTTTTGCAGACTGTCGCAAAAGTAATGTATTTCTGCAGACTTGTTCTAAATGCTAATTTCGTGGAAGTCCTTGAAGATGGCCAAGTCTTCAATGACTTCAAATTATTGAACTTAACATCTGAACTTGAAATTATGACAGGATTGGTTACCCTTTGCTGGAGATCAGCCGGAAGCCCGTTGTAGACGTTCTTCAAACAAATTGGTTGTCTAAGTTTGTGATTCCTGCAGGTATCAGATGAGCAGACGTAGAACCAAAGTTGGTTTCACCAAACCCTAGATCAATGATCGTTTGGGCACTCTTTTATCTTACGTACCGACCGAGGAGGGGAATATATAAAGAATACGTTCGGTACTTATCTTCAAAGCAAAGGTATCCATTATCAAATGACAACCCCTTACACACCTCAACAAAATGGTGTTGCCGAAAAAAAGAATCGCACTATTATGGAGATGGCTTGATGCATGCTCAAGGCAAAGGGCCTACCTCACAAGTTTTGGGTTGAAGCGATCATAACGGCGGCTTACATTAGTAATCGGTGTCCTACGAAAGCCTTGAAGGTATTAACTCCTTATGAAGTTTGGTATGGTAAGAAGCCTAGTGTTTCTCACTTACGCATCTTTGGTTGCACGGCTTATGCTTTCATTCCTGATAAGCTAAGAACCATGCTTGATGATAAAGGAGTTAAATGCATATTTGTTGCCTATAGTAGTGAAAGCAAGGGCTATAGGTTGTTTAATATGGATACTAATAAAATCAAAGTGAGTCGTGATGTTCATTTTGATGAAAAGACCTCCTATGATGTTGCACCCACTCATGTCATGAAAGGGGACTTCCCCCATGATGCATATGTTGAAATATTTCCAGATTTGGTTTTGCCATCTAATTATGAAGAGAAGGGACTGCCATCTACTTCTAATGGACAGCCCATCAGTCCTTCAATTTTGCAGCCCATAGTTCATCAAGAAAAACCTATTTATGGTGAAGAGCAGCCTGTTGAAGACATTGGACAACAAGGTCCAAGTTTGGAAAACATTGGACAACAAGGTCCAAGTTCGGAACACTTTGGACAACAAAGTGTTGACAAAGGTAAGGCTGTTGGACAGCCCAAACCAGTTCCTAAATGGTTGTTGCAGACTTTGCAGGACAACAAAGTGGATCATTTCTATGAAGGGAAGACTCGTGCCTCTACTATTTTGCTCTTATTTCTATTGAGGATGGTGCAGTAGAACCTGTTTTTTATGAGCAGGCCAGAGGAGTAAAATGTTGGGAGGATGCGATGCAAGAGGAGTACAACTCACTCATGAAGAGCCACACTTGGGTTCTTGTTGATCTTCCACATGGGGCTGGAATTTTCATTTCTCAACAACGATACATTGAGCAGATGTTGAAACAATCTTTTTTTTTCAAGTCACCGCAAGTTGATGCATATGATGGATGCATTATTGATCAGTTTCATGCGAAACCTTTTGAATTTGATGTTTTAGCAAAGGCTGAAAAATTCAAGCACTCTTTGGAACCTTTTTGTATTAATCGAGGAGGGAGTCAACATGTGTCAATTAGTACTTTTGTTCAAAGTGTTAAGAGTGAGCATTTGATTGGAGAGAATTTTTCATTACTTGAAGAATCTTCTATGTCATCTCATACCTCTTCGAGGGACAGCTTTGATGACACCCTCGTTGATGCATCTCTTGATAGGTTGCCAAATTTTTATGATGAAGACGTTGGACAGCAGGTTCAGTCATCTTCTTTTGGTCATTTACAGCCCATCTTACATCATGAGCAGTCCATTATGCTTCAGGAACAGCCTGCGGAAGATTATGGACAACATGGTCCATGCTGGGAACACTTTCGGCAGCAAAGTGTTGAACAGCCCATAACAATTTCTTGTTGGCTATTGGAGACTTTGCAGGACAACAAAGAAATGTCTTACTACGAAGAGAAGGCACATGCCTTTTTAAAATCAGTACCTCTTGCTGATTTTTTTGGTTCTACACTTACTCTTCATCATGATGTTGGTACATTGCCTATTCTATGTGAGCAAGTCATTGATGATAAGGTTCGGGAGGATGTGATGTCAAAAGAGTTTGTTACTCTTTTTTATTGCCCTTATGATAAGAAGTATTTTCGAATGATGTGGGAGCCTATGACGGATTACAAGTCCATGTTTCGACTTATTGTTGAGTTTATGTTAGTTCCCTACTTCGGATGGAACATGCAAATCCTCACCCTTCGACTTGATGCTTCATTATTACGCATTCTTTTCCTTTTATATGTTGGACATGATTGGGGATGAGATTTCGACTACTTCGGTGTGAAGTCTATCTGGCGACATGAAGTTCGGACAACAAATTGCATTTTTCTCTTTCAAGAAGTTACTTCATGTTAGGTTATGCATTTCCATTTAAGGAGGGTGTTGGAATGTAAATGGAATTGCTTACATTACCATAGGTTACTTTGACCCAAAAGGTCGAGAGTTGTGTAACCATGGCCATTTATTATATTAGGCCTACTAAACTTAGAGTTAGCTAAGTTAGTATGAAATTAACTTGGTAGGGACTTATGGGTCCACTAGGCCTAATTGTGACATTAAGTACCCCAACTTGACATATTGGAGGTACCTTATTCTTTTTATGTAACTTATAGAAAGTTGAATAGTCAATAGTCAAGTAGTTGGATAGCCAATAGTCATGAAGTTAGATAGTCATCTTGGACTATATATATGTGTGCATCCCATTTGTATGTGACACTTTTGTAAGCAATACTGACTATTCTTCTTGGCTGTCCACGAGTTTCTACAAGAGAGTTTCTAGCCATCTTTGCGGGCGTCTCAAAAGGCAAAGGGCGGTATGGGACGTCCAATGCCCAAGGGGGCCAACCCTTTTCTACGCTATTGCCGTAGGGCTCGGAGCGGGCAAAGAAAGAGAACCTTTGCTTTGGTTGTCTGGGGTGGCATAGGTGGAAGGAGTGTCCTCGCAATCCCTCACGGACCACCTACAGATTGCAAGTTGAGGAGGCAGATCCTATGAAGATCGAGGAGTTGGAGCAAGAGGAACCTCAAGGTGCTCCACGGTTGATGAACATGTCGGTGATTCGGAAGGTGGACTCGGTTCCTTTGCCACAGTTATCGAAAGCGGCGCAACACGGGTATCAGTTCCCTTGCACATCTTTGACTGTTATGCGTGGACAGCTGTGTGGTAGAGATGTTTTGATTCTATTTGACACCGGGTCCTCACATAATGTCATTAACTCCGCTTTGATGAAACGGTTAAGAGTGAGCACACAACCATTCTTGTACCAGTACACAATCGAAATGGCTGATGGAAAGGGTGCGGAAGTGTGGGATGCCAGGGTTGTGGGTATGCCTCTAACCATATACAGAGGAGTTAGATTTTGAGATTACCCATTTGGCTCGCTTTGATTTGGTGCTTGGAAACTGTTGGCATGTGGCTAAGAGTTACAAGCCAAGATTCACTAGCTATGCTAGAAAGCAGGACTTAGGCTAGAAAGCATGAAAGAGAGAATATTTAATGAGGCTAAGAAAAGCAATCATCATCAACTGAATAAAAGACTACAATGCTGCCCCAATGTAGGAATTAAAAAATAGAGGGAGGCAGAAGATTTGGAGGGAAAATAGTGCGCCCCCCCAATAGGAGGACCCCCACTCCAAATCAATATGATCAAGTACTAAAAATGTGACGAAATAGGGCCCAAGGCCGGTACATGAATAAAAAGAGCCCATAGGCTTGCTTATGCATAGTAAAGAATAAAAGAATGGATGCAACAAATGTAATGAGCCGAGTCCATAACTCTCCCCTGCAGAAAAACAAAGCCTTCCATCGGCTAGCAAGCATAATGACTATCTCAAAAATAACAATGTAAGTACGCTAAATACTGAAAGAGCATGAACTAATGGAAATATTGATGGAGAGGACATAAGTCATCACAACAGATACCCCACAAGCAGCATACAAGTGTAAAGCAAGTACTAAGCAACTACTACATTAATGTGATGTAGACGCAAAAAAGAAATAGCCATGGCTAGCCGAATCACGAGGTAGAGAGAACATCTACAACGATATCCGTGGTAGATGAAATAACCAATGCCATGAGGGCTCGAGCTTGATCTGCCAATGATGGTGTATGATAAAAACAATCAATAGGCTCCCATGTGGCCTCCTCAATAGGACGACCATTCCACTGTACCAAAAACTGAACCTGCCGGCGGCGCCGACTAATCTGAAGGCGAACCCGGTGAATGGCAGCTGGTAAGAAAGAGAACAGCTCAGGATCTGTAGGAAATGTGAGATCGCGATGAGCATCATCCTCAATGGTAGCACGTAACAGACTGACATGAAAGGTATCACAGGCACGTGTAGAAGCAGGCAATTGTAAACGATATGTAACATGACTGAGGCACTCCAGAATACGATAAGGCCCATAATAACGTGGTGCAAGCTTCTCAGTAGAAGCGTGGTCCTAAACAAAATGATGTCGTGCAAAACGTAGCCGAAGATGAACCATATCACCAACCTAAAACTCAACATCGACGATGGCGATCAACAGAAGTTTAATAGCGCTGCTGGACATGCTGTAAATGAGTAGTAGCCCTAGCAATAGGCTCCCGAGCACCTGATAAGAAAGAAGCAATGGTGACTGGTGTATCATCAGGAGGAAGAGGCACCCCTGACAAAAGAGGACCATACCCATGAGCCAATAGGAAAGGAGAAACTCTAGTGTTGGTTCTAACAGTTCTATTTTAGCTATACTTTGCCAAACATAAATGCTGATCCCAATCCTTCCCTGAAGGTGAAACAAAATGCCGAAGATAATTCTCAAGGATCCGATTAAGGACCTCAGTCTGCCCATCAACAGTAGAATGATAAGCAGTACTGTTACAAGCTCGTAACCAGTGCCGAACCCTAGAGAACACAGATAGGTCAGATACCACAGTCAGGGTCGTGTCCAGCGTACACGACCAACATGGCAAGACAGTGTGAGTAGTGTGCCCCAGCACGGTCCATAGCCATGTTGGCCTAACACAGTCTAGGGACCCTGTCAGCAGGATAGGGCCCCCAGTTGGGTCCCGACGTGCGGAGGGAGAACGGAGTGACGGTGTGTTCACATGGAGTGGAGTCAGAAGTTAAGGTATCTCTCTTTTAGTTCCGAAAATGACCACTCCTCAGGGGCCTGATCAACCCCTGGAGAGAGAGTTCGACGAACTTGAAGCAGAAGCCTTGGCTAATAGTAAAGGGACAGAACCCATGGAAATGGAAGAATAGGAATAGTTCGCCGAAGAACTCGACGAACCACCAAGGAGCAGTTTCTCCAGTTGGTAACAGAAGTGGATGAACTGAAGTTGGCATTAGCCAATTTCAAGTCCAGTGTGGATGACTGGTTCGCTGAACTCAAGAGCTTGATTTTGAGTTCCGCGAAGGGAAGCCTTCCCTCCACTTCTCAGTTGTCCCCTTCTCCACTTCCATCAGTTTCGGGTGAGACTTTACGGTCTCAACCTAATGTCTTTAAAAATTTAAAGCCTCCTACTTTTAATGGGGAAGAGAATGATAGAAATGCAGATATCCTACAAACTTTCCTCAGCAAATGGAAGAACATTCATGCTCTTAAACAGACCCCTGACCATTTGCAAGCTATTGAGGCCAGTCTTTCCTTAGGGCCTATGGCCTATAAGTGGTGGTTAAATCTCCAGGAGACTGGGCAGACTCCCTGGTCATGGAAAGCTTTTGAAGACCCTTTCCTAAGAGAATTCCTACCAGAAAATGAACTTGATAGAGCCTGGGAAGCCTGGGAAAGAACAATAATGGACAAGTCCCTCATCCAATATATCTCGCAGTATCGAGAACCAATTTTAAAAATAAAAAATATGGATGATTATTAGAAAATCAGGGGATTTGTCCGTGGCCTCAAAGATAAATATAAAGTAGACGTCCAGAGAAACTCGCCTACTACCCTTGAGCAAGCTCTCAGATATGCTCAAATCTATGATGATTCAGTGGGTAGGAAGAGGGTGAGACAGTAGCCACTTTCTGAGCAGCCTCCTCAGAAAGACTTTAAGTTTAAAAAGAAATTTTTAAAAAGAAAGAATCAAGATAAATTCAAAAGTGAAGCTCCTCAGAAACGCCCTTCACTCATACAGCCCTTAAAACCAGATGATTTTGAGAAAGCCAAACAAGAACGTTTGTGCTTTGTGTGTATGGGCAAGGGACACACAGTCAGACAGTGTCCCAAGAGGCCTTTCACAAAAAAAGATAAGAAACAAGTTCATCTTGTTCAGACTGTAAGTTTCCCCAGTGACTCGGCAGCTTCCGAGATCAAAGTGTATCATGAAGATCATGAACACTGTTGCCAGCTGACCTCTGCAATGCTAGCGAGACCCTTCAACTTTTGGCCGCATGACCTAGTACGTATGCATGGGAAAGTTGGTAACCAATCAATAAAAGTTATGGTTGATGAGATGGGGCAACCCATAATTTCATCAACTACACCCTGGTAAAAAGCTTAAACTACCAGAATAACCTAGTCAGCATAGGTACATAGTTTCATTAGCTAAGGGTGAAGATAAAAAAATATGGGAAACTATGGTTAGTAACTTAAATCTTGGTATTTAGGGGTACCAAGATGAAATAAACTTTCAGATAATGCACCTGGATCGTACAGACATTGTTTTCGGGAGAGATTGGCTCTACAGTTTAGGACCTTCCCTCAATAGAAACTATCAGGAGAACACCCTCAGCTTTCAGCATAAAGGCCGAGAGATCCAGTTGCATGGGGAGCATGCTGTTCCCAACAGTCCTAAGATCTGCAATTCAGAGCTCTGTCAGCTAATCTGAGACGAAGACCATCAGGTATTCTTATGTGACTTTCAGTTTATTCTTGAAGTTTCTATTTCCAGTTCTATACAGCAGAAAATCAGTAAATTAGAAACTTTGTTGTCTAAATTGAAAGATGTTTTTCCTGAAGATTTGCCAGATGGTTTACCACCTAGCAGAGAGGTAGATCATGTGATAAACCTAGTACCAGGTACAACACCTGTTCTAAACCTCCATATCGGGTCAGCCAAACAGAGGATGAAGAAATAACTAGGCAGTTAACAGATTATCTTGGGAAAGGCCAAATTTAGACCAGTAGTTCACCATGGGCCTCACCAGTCCTATTGGTTAAAAAGAAAGAGGGGTCTATGTGTCTGTGCGTAGATTACAGAGCCTTCAATAAAGTCACAATTAAGAATAAGTACCCTATGCCTCGGGCAGACGAGTTGTTTGATCAACTCGACGGGGCTAAAATTTTCAGTAAAATAGACCTCAGATCGGGATATCATCAAGTCCGTATAAAATCGGAAGATGTCTCGAAAGCAGCTTTTAGGACTCATCATGGTCATTGCGAGTTTAAGGTGATGCCATTTGGGCTCACAAATGCTCCAGCTACCTTTATGACCTTGATGAACAGTGTCCTCAGACCATACTTGGGTAAGTTTGTAGTCGTATTTTTAGATGACATCCTCGTCTACAGCAAAACGAGGAAGGAGCATCTAAAACACCTCAGGAAGGTGTTTCGACTGCTCAGAAAGCATAAGTTTTATGCTAAACAATCCAAGTGTGAATTCTTCCTTGAAGAAGTAGCATATTTGGGTCACATTATCTCGTCAGATGGGATTAAGATGGACCCGAATAAGGTTAAAGCCATACTCAGTTGGCTGAGACCTAAGAATATTTTGGAACTTGAGATATTACAGACGATTTGTGAAGGAATATGCTCAGATAGCAGTTCCCATGACAAATCTTCTTAAGGGGAAGGGAAAGGAGTTCATTTGGGAGTCCGCACAACAAGAGAGCTTTGATGCTCTCAAAACAGCCTTAGCCATAGCACCAGTTTTCAAGGTCGTCGACCCCAATCAGCCATTTGTGGTTGAAACAGATGCTAGCGACTTTGCAGCTGGTGCTGTGCTAACTCAGAGTGGACGACCAGTTGCATTCGAGAGTAAAAAACTCGAGCCAGTTACAGTGCCTATGAAAAGGAACTCTTTTCTATAGTCCATGCCCTTAAGACTTGGAGGCATTATTTGTATGGTGCCAACTTTGAGGTCCTGACAGACCATGAGAGTCTCAGATACCTTTGCAATTAACCTGAGCTTAGACGTCGGAAAGCTCGTTGTGCAGAGTTGATGCAAGAGTTTGACATGTTTATCAGATATAGACGGGGAAAATTCAATACAGTAGCAGATGCCCTTAGCAGTTGGTGACAGTTTTCAGCGTGGCGGTGTGGACACTTCCCTTCAGCCATCACTATCGTGCATTACTCACACATTCGGAGGTATTTTCCTTTTCGTGATCGCATCCAGCTTACCACTTACTCTAGTTCGTCTGATGGGAATATTTTGGAGAATTGGTTCTCTAAATTAGAGACCTATTTTCTTATGTATCCCAAGACTGAAACCCAGAAGGTCTAGTTGGCTGCATTACATCTAGATGGTCGAGCTAAGACTTGGTGGCATGTATATCATTCTGAGCCTGCTTGCAAGGGGTTGCATATATGGCCTACCTTTCGTCATGACCTTCGTATGGCTATGATTGAGGCAATGGCTGGAAAAAAAATGACCAGAAATAGGCACCAATAGAAGATGTAGATGGGTGCTGGAAATGGGCTGAAATTGGGATAGCAAATGGGCAAAAGTGAAGAGGTAAGAGGGTGCTGGAAAAGAGCCAAAAAGGCTGGGGTTTTGGGACAGCAAATGGGCCAAAATGAAGAGGTAAGAGGGTGCTGGAAAAGAGGCAAAAAGGCTGGGGGTTTTGGGACAGCAAATAGGCCAAAATGAGGAAGGAATAGCGCACTGGAAATAGCAGTACATACGTGCAAAAAATGGCAGCTTTTGGGTGCAAAAAGTAGGTGCAAATTGGCGCTAGAAATAGTAGAAGATGGGCGCTGGAAATTGCAGTAGATAGGCACAAAAAATGGTAGCAAATGGGTGCAAAAAGTATGTGTAAATGAGCACTAGAAATTATAGGAGATGGGCGTTGAAATGGTAGAGAAAAGGTGCAGAAAGGTGAGCAAGATGAGCGCTGATATGTTAGAAATAAATGACTATGCTAAAGTTAATCCATAGGTTACTTTGACCCAAAAGGTCGAGATTTGTGTAACCATGGGTATTTAGTTATTTAGGCCATCTTAAGTTTGTCTCAAGTTCAGTTGGACCCAATTTTGGTCATGTACTGACTCGTGGGTCCTTAGGGGTCTAATTTTGTTTAGGGGCCCTATCTTGACTTTTGGGGGTGCCCTACATTTAGTAAGTGGTTAACCTTAGGGTTTGGTGGCATTTGGTCACATCCAGGTAGAGTACTTAGATGCTCATTGTGTATTCCTTTCTCTCTTAGAGTTGGGCGCCCAACCTCTTCTCTCTTGTTTTCTGTGGAAATTGATTGATAACTAAATCTTGGTGACTTGACTCTTGCTTTCCTACATGATCCTCCTCCAATCGGTGATGGAAAACCTGCAAGACAAGTAGATCCGTAGGCTGAAGATCCAAATTGTAGATGGGCGCCCTCCTGAAGAGAAAAAATTGCTCTTGAACCCTGCTCAAGAAAGTGCTCTGATACCAAGTTACAAGCTAAGATTCATTAGCTATGCTAGAAAGCAGGACTTAGGCTAGAAAGCATGAAAGAGAAAATATTTAATGAGGCTAAAGAAGGGGAATCATCATCAATTGAATAAAAGACTACAATGCTGCCCTATATATACCCTACCAATGAACCCTAGAAATTCAAAAATAGAGGGAGGTAGAAGATTTGGAGGGAAAATAGAGGGAGGCAAAAGATTTGGGGAAAATAGTGCGCCCCCCCCCCTCGGAACCCCTGTTACAGCTTTTACTCCATGTCCCGGTTGTTTACTGTTTTTACTTATAGATGTACTTCTTGTAAATACAGAAATGGCCAAGTCACCGGCCTGTGGTGACCTTTGTAACATAAAAGTAAATAAAGCTGTTAATGATGTTTTTGAGCCTTAAAGTCACATGTTGCTTGGGTATAGGGTACTGGGTCATTAATTCGGAGTGGCTGGACTGACCTCCTAAAAAGTAGGAGTTGACTAGTCAACGAGACACATGTCGTATGCTCACTGGGACACTTGGTCCAGTGAATGAGTGACACATGTCAGGGTTGACTGGTCAAACATGACACGTGTCACATGCTCACTGGGACACGGTCCAATGGATGAGTGACACATGTCAGCCTACTCACTTGCCTATGTGTCAGGGTATTGCCAAGTGGCAATTGTTGACAGTGCATGGAGTTGGCCATGATGATTCAGACGAGACGGTTGACCTTGCAGGGGATGGTCCACGCACCCCACCCAGTACTCCCACTTCACGCCCCCTTTCAGATGATGGCTGGTCAGGGTTTGCGAGGGAGACAGAGGCCTGCCGCCCAGAGACAAATCGCGCAGAGACGACTCAAAGCATCACAAGCAATCAGTTTTTCTCAGAGACCCCCTCGTGGCAGAGGGAGACCCCCAGGTAGGAGTGTACCACAGAGGGTTCCTTCCGGCAGACCCAGAGGCAAGCCAACCAAGAGGGGACGCACAGATGATTTTTCTAGTTGTCTCTTGGCAGGCGTTGGCCCAGACTTGGAGGAGTCCTAGATGCCTCCAGACTCCCAGCCAGACTTTGTATTTGACACCCCTACAGATGCATCTGGCACGTAGAGGGATGATTTTTTTAGCAGACTTGTAGATATTGATACACAGACTATGTATATTGGCATCAGACGAGATGTATATATATTGTTTTATAGTTTATTCGTGTCATGGCTAATTTATCATGGTTGCTTACAAATGGTTAACTCTGTGAAATTTAAATGGTTAGTCAGAAATGGTTTGCTCCGTGCAAGATGTGTGTGTGTGTGTGAGAGAGAGAGAGAGAGAGAGAGAGAGAGAGAGAGAGAGAGAGAGAGAGAGAGAGAGAGAGAGAGAGAGAGAGAGAGAGAGAGAGAGAGAGAGAGAGAGACATCTTTATGTCTCTCATAACATCTGCATCATGTTCAACCATTGAACATAACACGCTAAACCCGACACCCTAACAAATGGCACAGTTAACATAACACCCTAAACCCTAACAAATCATCATAAACCCACAACCCCATAGCCATAACCATCAAAACAAGCCACAACCATAATCATCATAACCACAGCCATAAACATCATCAACCCCACATCCTCATTGTGTCGTAGGCATCGCACCACAGGTATGTGCAGATTCAACATCAAAGCAACACTTGTGTAGCATACACGTAAACTTGTGTAGAATGCATTTAAAGTCCAGGAATACAGTCCACAGGTTCGTGATCTCGATACGAACCCAAGGGATCGAGCCTGGCTCGATTCGGGTATCCTCCGGTCAAAAAGGCCCTTTGACGGGGGAGAAACGCAATTAGGTCAAGCGAAATGGTCTAGTTTTGCAGCTTTCCGTCCGATGGCCCCGTTTCTTCAAATGGAATCCATTTCAGGTGCCGTCTGTTTCGGCCAATGGACAACCTCGATAGGAACTTGTCGGAACAGACAGGACGAGGAAACGACAGACGGTCAGCCCGGAACGTCCGTTCAGGACCAAGCTTGGCTCGATTCGGGTATTGTTCCGTCAAAATGGCCCTTCGACGGGATAGAAACTCAATTAGGTCAAGCAAAATGGACTAGTTTTGCAACTTTCCGTCCGACGGCCTCGTTTCTCCAAACGGGATCCGTTTTAGGTGCCGTCTGTTTCGGCCAGTGGACAACCTGGATAGGAACCTGTGGGAATAGATAGGACGAGGAACGGACGGACGACCGGCTGGCCGGCCCAAAACGTCCGTTCGAAGTTCGACATTAAACAGGGCTTCAGGGACACTTTGTCCGGTTGGGACCTGAAAACTGGGAGATGTTTAGGAGCCCCCGTGTTGGTACGCAAAATTTCGACGTGTTGCAACGTGTTGAAGTTGTGCCATAAGTAATTAGTAAGCTGTTGAAGTTCCACTTGAACTCGTGTATAATGCCAGGCATCCAGTCCACAAGTTCATGGTCCCGATACAGACCCAAGGGATCGTGCCTGGCGCGATCCGGGTATCGTTCGGTCAAAATGGCCCGTCGCAGGGTGCGAAACGCAATCAGGTCTAGCGAAATGGGCATAGTAGTGTGTAGGTCTTGGGGCCGCCCTGTATTGAATGACACAGTTTTGCATAAGTAATTGGTAAGTTGAAGTTCATCCGGGGGAAAACCACTCTCATCATATAAGACATAGTAATGTGTAGGTCTTGGGGTTCCCTGTCTTGAGAGCTTGTCTGCCTTCTGGTGAGCATTCATTTCTCCCAGAAACTTGTGGTCCTAAGAGCTTGTCACTCTTCTGGTGAGCGTTCAGCTCTCCCAAATCCTCTGGTGAGCATTTACTTCTTCGAGATAGTCATGGCCATGGTTATTACTTCTCCCCGATGAACAGCCAACGGAAGGATATCAGATATACTGTTGAGCAAAATTCTGATGATGATGAATAGTACAAGCCTTCAGTTAGCCGGGAAGAAAGATCGAGCTCTTCCATAAGTCTGAAGTGTGACAAAAGTATTGATGCGTTTTCACCAGTTGTGACTACGCTTCAGTATTTCCATGCTTACCAGTTTTCCAACTCGTGGAGTCAAAAGAGACAATGCATCGGCCTTCCTGCATAGATGCCTGTTACGACTTACAATAAAAGTGACCAGATTTTTCTCAGTACATGGGCTTGATTGCATGTGCTGTACTGGCTCTGTCGTTATATGACAGGGACAATGTAAGTGAGAGTCAGTTCGAGCATGTTCTACAATTAGATGTTCATTTGAAATCTGGACGATTCCTGCCGTGGCACGACATGCAATTTCCCGAGCATTCAGAATTCGTCAAAAGCACAAGGACCTTATGCTCTCAAAAAATCTCATCCTACGATCTGATCATCCCATTCTGTTCTGCTGCAGCAGTGACAGAATTCCTGTTTCCTTTTAGTGTTCATCCTGAAACCCTAAACCTATCTCATCACATAGGCCATGGCACAGTGTAGGTCTTGAACTTCCCTGTGTTGAATGACAATGTGGAGCATAAGTAATTAGTAAGTTGTTGAAGTGTATTCGGGGAGCGCATCGTTTACCTGTATTTATATAATAGTATAATATAGATTCGTCAAGGAGAGAGAGATAGCGAGGGCACGAGATAGAGTTTTGGAGACTTAAAAAATATAAATTGTTGCTCTTTTATGTCCGATTCTGTAGATATCAGACATGGGAGGCATGGGCAGTGGTTAGGTTTGTTTGAAATTTTTTTGGGTACCGTTTTCCTATTTTTTAACAGGAGGGGGCAAGTGGGTGCCAGACACCCTCTGATAATTAATTCGGGGGGGGGGGGGGGGGGGGAAGCGGTCATAAATTGTTTTTATTTCGCTTTCCGGATGTGGGACAATTAGAGCAAGGGCCTGTATTTTTGTTTTTGAATTTCTTTTTTTGGAAAATGCCAGATGCGTCCACCCTCGGACGCACCCCTGAGGCGTCCGCGTCCAGGGTCCGCTTCCTTAGAATACATATATATATTTTCAGCTGACCACCTTAGCACGCCGGCGTGCCAAGTGATTCAGTCAAATTTTTTTTCTTCTTTTAGTAGCACAAGGCCAAAATTTTGGCACAATCCTTATTAATAAACATTTAAATAGTGGCCTAAAAAAGATAGCACACCATGTGCTATCTTTTTATTGACTCATGGCAAGAAAGACACTCGCAAACTCGCAAAAAACTTACTCGCAGAATGCCAAGCCCCAATTATTAGTAGTTAGAAACAACTAGAGAACATCACCCTCGTTTTTCGAAATGCATTTTGCAAAGCCATTATGAAGAATCAGTCTCTTCAAGGCAGGATCCTGAAATTGGTTTATTAGTAAGCTTCATCCTTTGTGTTGACCTTTGCTGATGCATTGACTGTTCATGTGCCATTAAAAACATAGTTTCATATTATCTTCATCATGAAATTTTGAAGTCAAGTAGCTGCTGGAATGTTCTGAATGATCCAGGTACTTAATTTACAAGTTTAAGCTCAGCAGGGCATTAAGCATGGGTTAGAGTGAAGAATAGAATTACTTGGATTCAATCAATGTATTGCTTATTGGAAACTTGTTGTTATCAAAAAGCCAGGGAAACAGCGAAAACGTTTTATGCTGCTAGCTTATTTTTTGAGGTGCTTCATCAGTTTGGAGAGATACAGCCTGATGTAAGAATTGTTTTTTTTGTTTAAAATTTGAGCATAAGAGTTTCTAATTTTTCAAGTTAGTGGTATTCAAAGCACTTGTGTGAAAGCAACATGAGACAAATGCTATGATTGAAACATCTTACAATTCACTTGTGATTTAATGCTTATTAGTCTTGGATCTATCGGTCCTTGGTCCTTTGAATGATGCTAAGATGAGGCTCTTTTCTGAACTCCAGATTGAGCAAAAGCAGAAATATTCTGTGTGGAAGGCAGCTGATATACGCAAAGCAATAAGTGAGGGTCAAAAACCTCAACCTGGACCCCCTGCTGGAGATCAGATTTATCAGCAACTGAAGACGTGATAGGGGGATGTGGAGGTCAGTTTACATAGTCCTGACTTTTTTGGCCATGTTTCAGTTGTAGTCTTTGACTTCAGGCTTGCAAGTTGACTGTTCTTGTCATGTCAATGCACCCTCTTTCATACTGGAAACGTTTATCTATTAGCTTACAAACTGAGAATTAGTCTCCTACTGTAGGCACTTGCAAATATGTCGGATCTAATATGAATGAGTTTGTTATAGCTTATTTCAGGACTTTCCGTCTGAAAATAATATGGCGACCATGCGCTTATCCTTTGCTACAAGAAGCTCTGTATGAATAGAATTGATACAAGGAGGTTTTCTTGATCAGTTGATGAGAAGTAGTAATCATTGAGATCCAAACCATGCTGCCGATTTGAACCAATTTATTAATAAGCCGATTTCATAAATAATCAGTACCCATAACAGTATCTAACCCCGGTTCAAAATGGTGTTATTTGAATATGATAAACATTCTTAGGCAGCAGTTTCTTTTTATGAAGTGTTTTTCTTCTGGAAAATTTGTTTTCCGGATATATTCTTCACTAAATGAATGCACAAACTTTTCTCCTATATTCAATTTAGACTGATACAAAAATTTTAATCGATTCAAATAGATCCTTCACTGAATCAATGCACCAAGGGGCATAGCTCTTCCATATGTGATCATGTGAATTATCCTAGTGTCTAGGCCCTATTTAAGTCTCTGATGGCCTAATTGTAGTTTCAGAGGGCCCAAACTAGGGCTAGGTGTATAGGCTCGATGGTTGACGTGTATTGTTATCAAATACTTATCAAAAAGCTACTATTGTGTTCCGAACCAATTTCAAAGAGCTCTTTAAATTTCTCAAGTTGAAACAATAAGCATTGAAATTATTGGTCTGATTCTAAGTTTGATCACCAAGCTTCTGGCTATCATTGATCAGGTCACCAGTATCCACTAGCCACTATTATGCTTAATTTTTGTTCTTCAAAGAGCTCTTTAAATCTCAATTTTCTTAACTTATAACTTATAGCATTGAGCATTGAAGCATTGAGCACTTAACATTTGTGATCAATGAATCAACCCGAACCAGAATAATTATAGTCGACACTGTAGGTGAAATTTTTAGGAAACTTAGGCAAGAATTTAACGATGTGTTTCTTGAGCAGCTTCCTGTGGGTCTTCCCCTCCTCTAGGGGTGTTGACCATAGTATTAAACTGATTCTTGGTAGTTCTCCTATATCACTGTATCCATTATAGGATGAGTACTGCTGAAGAGGATGAGGTTTACAGGCAACTGCAAAATCACCTTAAGATGGGCCATGTTAGGCCTAGTAAATCTCCCTGGGGGTACTCGTCTTTGTATGGACTTTAAAAAGTTGAATAAATTAACGATTAAAAACCGTTATCCTTCGCCGCGAATAGATGAGCTGGTTGATCGTTGCATGGTGCAAAGTACTTCACCAAAATTGATTTGAGATCAGGGTATCATTAGATTCGCATAAAGACTGAGGATGTTGAAAAAACTGGGTTTAGAACAAGATACGGCCATTATGAGTTTCTGGTTTTACCATTTGGCTTGACAAATGCTCCAGCGACTTTCAAGCAGATGATGAACGATCTTCTTCGTCCATATCTGGGAAAGTTCGTAATAGTCTACTTAGATGATATTCTCATCTATAGTAAGACCTTGGAGGAGCATCTCAGAACTGTCTTAAAGTTACTTAGACAGGAGAAGCTTTTTGCCAAGGAGTCCAAATGTGTGTTCTTCCAGAAAAGGTTGTTATACCTTGGTCACATTATTTCGGACCATGGGTTGGAAATTGACCCAAATAAAGTCTGACAAGTACGTGAATGGCCTATTCCTAAAACCATCCGAGAGGTTAAGTCCTTTTTGGGCTTTAGGGTTTTTTTTCATAGATTCATCTTGAACTATGCATTAATTGCATTAGCCTTGACGAATGTCGAGGGGCTAAAAGAGTTAGCCGACACAGTAAGTTCAGTCCTCCGGTTACTTGGACTGAAGAGTTGAATTAGAGTTTTGAGAACCTCAAATACTGTGTAACTACAGCGCCTATTCTACACATAGTCCTAACAAGCCATATGTGCTTGAAACGGATGCCAGTGACTATGCTATAGGTGCAGTCCTATATCAGGATGGTAGACCGGTTGCTTTTGAAAGCAAGAAGTTAGATCCTGCTCAAAGGCGGTATTCCACCTACAACAAGGAGCTTTTTGTTGTGATTCATGCCCTAAAAGTTTGGAGACATTATTTGTATGGCTCCCAGTTTACCATAGTTACTGACCATCAAGCGTTAAAGTATATTAACGATGCGGTCGACCTTAGAGGTTGTAAGGCCAAATGGTCAGAGATGCTCCAAGAATTTCATTATGACATTAGTACTGGAAGGGTACTTCTAATAGTGTCGCGGATGCCCAAGATTTCTCCTCAGGACAAGATACAGAGAGACTATTCCATTAGGAATGGGTTGCTTTTCTAGAATGGAAAAGTTTGTGTGCCAGAAAATGATGATATAAGGGCCCAAATCCTGCAAAAATGTCATGACAGCCCGTGTGCAGGGCACCCTGGCTCACAAAGGATGCTTGACTTAGTAAAAAAGAACTTTTACTGGCCAAACTTAAAAAGTCAAGTGGAGGCATATGTTTGCAAGTGTGCACAATGCCAAGTTAATAAAGCTGAAAGACTTAAGGCAACTGGTTTACTAATGCCCTTGGAAATTCCCGAAAGAAAGTGGGAAAGCATTTCCATGGACTTTGTGGTTGGGCTACCTCGGACGGGGAAGCAAAATGATGCCATTTGGGTAATAGTTGACAGGTTAACTAAAATGGCGCAGTACCAACCAAGCAAACTGTCAAGGCTTCTGAACTTGCTCAGCTTTTTGTTGAAAAGTTGTTCAGGTTGTTCGGTTTGCCGAATGACATTGTTAGTGATCAAAATCCAAAGTTCACTGGCAAATTCTGGCAAGCGGTCTTTGAAAAATTAGAGACCACTCTAAGTTTGGGGTCATCAGATCATCCTGAATCGGATGGTCAGACAGAGAGGACGAACCAATCTATGGAAGATATGCTTCGGGCATATGTTTCCAGAAGATAGTCGGATTGGGAGGTACCTTCCAATGATTGAGTTTGCGTATAACAGCGCAAAGCACTCTGCGATGGGGTTTAGTCCATTTTCTCTAATGTATGGTTTCCAGTCTAGGGCTCCCATTTCAGTGGGCCTCAAAGGCCTCAAGGTTAAAGCAGTAGTAGATTTCCTGCATGACATGCAAGAAATGTTGCTTGTTGCTTGTGAGAACGTAAAAACGGCTCAGGATAGAGCCCAGTTTTATGCTAATCAAAAGCGACTACTTAGGGTCTATGAGGAGGGGGCTTGGGTATATCTTAGAATCCCAAAAGATTCTAAGGTATTAAAGACTGGAAAATGTCCTAAGTTATCACCACGTTAGGCAGAGCCATTCCGTATGCGTATCAGCTAGAACTTCCTCAAGGTGTTAAGGTACATCCAGTATTTCACATTAGTCGTTTAAAGGAATGACTTGGTGGAAAGGATGACTTGATACTTCAGGAGGACTTCGTTCGGCTGGAGGACCTGAAATCCTTTGTACCTATGGAACCACGGGCCATAGTTGATATACGTCAATGTGGGCTCAGAAACCGGCAGGTAACTGAGTACTTGGTTCGTTGGAAAGGAAGTTCCGAGGATGATGATACTTGGGAAAAGGAACATGACCTTAAACTGAGGTTCCCTGGTTTTCTTCCTTAGATAAGGAATTTTTTAAGGAAGAGGGAATGTTAGGGACCCAACTCCCTTGGGTCCCAACCCTAAACTTGAGACTGGACGATGACTGGGCCTTTAGACTTGACTGATGACTCGTGAACCTGCATGGTTGCCATGTGTCATGATCTAGGTGTGCACATGGCTTGGAGTCTCTCTCCTTGGAGGTATACAAGGGGAGGAGGACTCATTTGCCATCCATTCTGTCTACCTAGGAGGAGGTGGATGGAGAGCGTGTGCACGACCAGGATGTATGCTAGCGTGAGGCAGGAGATGGCTGAGAGCCTAGGCGGTGGTATGGGACACCGTCTAGGATGGAAGTCGGATCCAGCTTGATACGGTCACAGGCCAGGGCACGGTGGGTGGACCCAGATTAGGTCCTACGGCGGGGTGGAACGTGGATCGTTCGGTCTCGTGGTTAACCGGCACCTGGAGGTTTGCAGTAAGTTGGGATTGTAATAGGATCAGCCCATACCAGATCAAACTGTATAATCATTTTGCGGTTTTCCATTTTTGTTGGATTTGTTCGTGTTCTTCTGTTATAGCAAGAAGAAGTCTGGTACAGTGTCTAGAGTGCAATTACACCTTTGGTGAAGAATCTTGCTTTAGGTTATTAGACATAAGTTCCATTTGGAGATTGTAAAATTGCAAACTACGTTCTTGGTGGTCACTTGGCCTTGTTTCCACCCTTAGCTTCTGCAACAAATTAGCGTCAATAAAGTTATGTGTGGAACCGTCGTCAAATAAAACTGTTACGGCTTGGCCACCCACAATCCCCTTCATCCGAACGAGGTCATTAGGGCCAAAAATAGCCGTATTAAAACAACAATGCTCGCACACAGAATTACCAGCAAAGGAAAGATCTACACTAGATATGCTAGAGTTACCTGGCGTCTTAAAAGATGCCCCTTTAGCTTTCCGTTTCTTTGGACATTCCTTCGCGACATGACCTGGTTCCATGCAGTTGAAGCATAGATTGTCGCTTCTGGCTTTCATAAAGGTTTCTTGGTCCAAGGTAGATCTTTTCTTCGACTTACCTGAACCTGAAGACCCATCCTTGGCCTTGTCTTTCGTTTTCTTTGGAAAGAAAGGCTTCTTACCCTTTACGTCGGGCAAGACACCAGTCTCAGGCTTAGCCATCATACGAGTATCATCGTAGATTCTGGCGAAGTGAACAACATCCTCGAGGGCAAGAAAGAGGCTGGTTCTTCATGACCTCTAGCTGATAGTCTCTTGGTAACCCAAGTATAAAATGCAACTTTACTAACAAAGGATCTATTCTAGTTGCAAAACGAGAATAGACCTCTTGAAAATCTTGTAAATACTGATCCAGGGGCCGGTTCCCCATTTGGATCGTTGCATACTGACGGTAAAATTCAAAATCATCAAGAATAGGAAGGAAGGCCTCCTTAAAGGCCTTACAAAGTCTTCCCAATTCTTTGGAACTTCAGGCTTACCCCTGATATCTTGCCACCAGGTAAATGCTTTACCTCGCAGGTACATGACGGCGAGATTGATCTTGTTATCCTCGGATGAATTGTGCATGGAAAAATGCGAATTCCATCGATCCAACCATTGCAAGACCGCCTCCGGGGTTCTATCCTTCTTGTCCCCAGCAAAAACTTCAGGAATGAACAAAGGTTGATGCACCAATTGGCTTAGCTGCGCCAATTCCTTCAGTTCTTGCTGATCCCGATTGTGTTTAGATTGCATATCAACAATCTGTTGCTGTAGATTGTTAATTGCAAGCAACAAGGCATCAAGATCTAAGGTAGAGGTAGATACCGTAACCTCTTTACTTGGGGACATAGGCTGTGTGGTAGGAGTAGGATCCATTTTACAAGGAGAAGAGAGGTGAATTAAGAAAAAGATGATAGAAGAGAATCAAAAGCTGCTCAAGGAAGGTAGATATAAAGCTACTCTTGCTGTCTCTTCACAAACCAAATGGTATTGTCCATGGCTGCCAAGAGGAATAAGAGAGAGCAAATAGAAGGATGCACCACGACCTCCACCTCTTTTCACCAAAAAAACTAGCATAGGAGAGGTATGCCTCCCTCTCCATGCTTGTTCTACCCCTGCTAAGTGGCTTTGCTTTGCCATCTAGGCATCCACCTCAGTCCCCTGACCAACTCCTAGCAACCTGCCAGGTGGCCTACAGCCCCCCTTCTCCTCTTCTTTTTTCTTCTTCCCTTCCAGACAGTGCAGCGCTGGAAAACAGGGACAGATGAAAGAAAGTGCATTATTTGCTATCGGGAGGGTCCTAAAAGAGCCACCTAATGATCAGAAGGGGGTCGGAATAGGAGAGCGCTGCCTTCTGCCTTCTGCCACCTGTCCGGCCGCCAGGCCAGTGCCACGTGGCAGATTTACAAAGTACTTTTTGTTGACCAACGCTGGTCAGGCAGCGATCTACAACTTGGAAGTTTTTTTGCACTGAGGGCCCATCGCAGCAGATCCCTGCTTGAATGTGAGCGGAACAGATTTCCAAAAGCCTGCCACCTGTCTTTTCCTGGACAGTGCCACATGGCAGGTCCTTTTTGGGCCCCCAGCTGTTTTTTTTTAAAAAAATTTTCCCTCAAATTTACGAAAAAACAGCGGAAAGAAGAACGCTAAAAAGTGCATAAAAAATGCATTTTGAGCCTGTTTTGAATTCCGTAAAAGGCATCGTAAATTACAAGAAATCTTCTATGGATCAACGCACCTGCTTTCAGCATGCAGTGGCTCTGATACCATATGTTACAATCCAAACGTACTGCAAACCTCCAGGTGCCGGTTAACCACAAGAGACCGAACGATTCACGTTCCACCCCGCCGTAGGACCTAATCTGGGTCCACCCACCGTGCCCTGGCCTGTGACTGTATCAAGCTGGATCCGACTTCCATCCTAGATGGTGTCCCATACCACCGCCCAGGATCTCAGCCATCTTGTGCCTCACGCTAGCATACATCCTGGCCGTGCACACGCTCTCCATCCACTTCCTCCCAAGTAGACAAAATGGATGGCAAATGAGTCCTCTTCCCCTTGTATACCTCCAGGAGAGAGACTCCAAGCCATGTGCACACCTAGATCATGACACGTGGTAACCATGTAGGTTCACGAGTCACCGGTCAAGTCTACAGGCCCAGTCATCGTCCAGTCTCAAGTTTAGGGTTGGGACCCAAGGGAGTTGGGTCCCTAACAGATCCTTTCTCAATTGAATCGCAAGAACTGCCCCTTGGAACATTGGATTTAGAAATTGGTAGAGAAACTATCATGGCAGTGCCTGGTCACCGGCATTTTCGCATCAGATTAGTGAGGCATATGTACATATTTCTTGGTTTTCTTAAGGTGACTGATCTTTCTTCAGGTTACCTTTGGATAGTAATACGAGTGAAGTCCTTGATGGGTCAGAGCCTATTTCAATACACGTTTTGAGTGTTTTAGACGGAACGTACTGTATGTTCTGGAATGTACTGGTACAGTACGTTTAATTATTCTTGTCATTTAATACCAAAAAAAAAAATCCACAAACGAACTGCTATGTTGTTTCTGGTTCCCTGACCCTTTATGGCCGTGCCCTATGATGGGGGATCTTCCACTATTGATTAGCTATGATGGACGATCCGTATATTATGTTAGAAAAGTAGTTGCCTTGCTGCCTTGATCCTAAGTACCAAAATTAGTGGAAACCACAAAAGATTCTACATATTATGCTCCCCCAGAACCTTGTATCTCATAATATGTCAAGAACTAGCAGAACTAGGTACCACCTTGGAATGATGGGTACAGAACATGCTTCTATAGGATGCAAGGATTGAAGTGATATGCGCATGTTTAGAAATAAGAAAAAAAATTTAACAAGATTTTACACTACGTACTATAGGAATTTTTTTTTGGCTCATTTAGGAATGGAATGATGTTCTCAAACGTGTTGAGTTCCAGAACGGGCAACTGAGGTTCAACAGTAGACATGCTATCATCATTGAGTAATTTATTGCAGCCTTGTATGATATTTCAATAGCCAAGATGCGTTCTCTTCTGAGTTCATTTAGTAAAAGCTCTTAACTTCATTTAACATATATAGTGATTCATTTTGAGAAAAGTGAAGCTAATCAAGGTAGCTCAAGATTTCCATTTTTTTTTCAAAATAACATTCATCTCCTCATTCTTACATCTTTACCAAGGGACAGACAGTTGTGCAATGTGTGATGCACAAAGAAAGTGCTTTTTTGTACCTGTATGTACGTTCTTAGTTTTTGTATGATCCATCCATCCGAAGACTTGGAGCATTTTAGCTGCAGCCTTTCTAGTTAACTGATTCTTATTATGTATGCTGATTCTTATTATGTATGCTAATTGAGATTTTGAGAAAGACTTGTCAAATTCTTGCTCTGTGAACTATTTCATCCATTTGAATCTTCGATCGCCCATTTTTTCATGCCTATTTACTAGCAAAATTGACTTTTATGTGTTTGAAGGGTATATACATTTGTTTTGGGCTAAAGTTCTCGTTCTCCAACCTTGTGAGATGGTTAACGTTACAGTGACATTTTCATTTCAAATTTATATGCAGATTTTTCCTGAAAAAAGTGATCGCAATATTGGAGCTGAAACCTTACACTTTGATCGAGGTGATAGTAGCAAAGTATCTGATGGGATAGAAAGGTCGGTCTCTTTGAACGCAGATATTGGACCTAAGACATCTGACATAAAACCCTCCCCACCTGCACTTAGCTCATCATTTAGCAGCCCTGATCCTCCCCAGGCTCCTTCCCACCCACTTTATCCTACCAGTCACTCAAGTCTTGCACCTACAGCAGATCAATCATCCTACCTAACTGCTGCACATGGACCTTCACACTACCCATCATCATCCCAAGTTGATAGCTCACCACCACCACCTACAACCGAGAATTCTTATTTGACTTCCATTCATGATATGCAGGCTCCTTCTAACGTGAGTTATTATTCAGAACAAGATTTACCACCCACACCTACTCCTTCACCATATCCGCAGAATTATGCCCCAGCGGCTATGCTGTATTATCCAAACTCCTTACAATCTTCTGTGCCTGGAGTTTCAAATTTGTCATCTTATGCTCCTGAATATTCTTCTTCTTTAACCGGCTATCCAATGTCTGGGGACTATGTCTCATTTCCTTCGAAGCAATCTGGATACTCAGAAACCTTGCAGCACCATAGGATGGCAAGTGCACCATCTATACTAGCAGAATCTTCAGGTAATGAAACTTATCAGAAAAATTATCAGCCTCCTCCAGATAAAATTGCAGAAGCACATAAAGCTTCCAGGTTTGCTGTTGGTGCTCTCGCCTTTGATGATGTTCCAACTGCTATTTCCTATCTAAAGAGATCTTTGGAGCTGTTGACATCTCCTTCTGCACCCATCAAGTGATTATTGTGATTGTGATATTTCTCTGGTTCAACCAGGATGATCAAAGATGAATTCAGGAAAACCCATCATCTTGTACCATAGGTTCCACTTCTTTATTTTTTTACCCACAGGGCTCTGGTGTCAGCTATGTATAATCTATCACCATTTACTTTGTCAGGAGATTGTATTTGTTTCTGGAATAACTTGTGTTAGGTGGGAAGATGTAGAAGCTTTGCACAGTGTATGGTTTGTTAAAAGCTCTGACAAAACTAAATTTATGTGGTACTACTTGTGTTTGCTTTCTCAATCTACTTCTTTATCAGAACTCCAGTTTTACTTCTTTTTTCAAGTTCTGCAAGCCCCAACTCTGAAACATGAGAAAACTGTTAAGAGATATACCATCCTCTGATAGTTGCTTGTGGGTCAATACAAGCTATAGGAATTTCTGGAATAGAATGCATGATCTTGTTCATATTTTTTCTGCTGTGCTCCATTATGTTGCAGCATGATCAGTTAAAATGTAGAGTTGCAAGTGGAATGTTTGATTTTTTCCCAGCAGACTCTTTTTAGATATTCAAAATGACAACTGTTGTGGTAAGGATGCGTGTTTCTTCTATCATCACGCAAGAGAATGCTAATTTTTCATGAAGCTGATAGCATGAAATTACCATCTGTTTTTAAGGTTGGATTTTTGTTACACGGTTCATCTATTAGATGTTGCAACATGATCGTCAATGAGCCTTTCGTGGGTCCTGAAGCTTATAGATTGAAAGGAGTAAACTTACGCACTAGTGGCTGAAGAGGAGTTCAATGAAATACAAGAACTGCAGTGTGGTAATCACTCTCTTATAAATCATAATGGCAATTTGTTAAGTTCAGTATGTCAATAAGAAAGTCTTGAAATGGTAAACAATAGACTGTGGAGTGTCTCCAATGTTGTATGCGACAGTGCAATATTCATGATACTTTTACCTTATCTACCTTGCCAACAGATCATTGCCGATTTGCAAGGCTCCTCCATATCTCCCGTGCATTCATACTTTAGCTGGTGATACAACATGCTACCTGCCTAGGTCTAGAATCGTATTCAACTTGTTAAAATTGTGCTGTAGATTGAAGCAATCCTAGGATAAAAGATCACTCGAGATCATCCTACATCTTCCTCTTATCGGCCTGTCACTCCATTCGCATGAGGTTTGAAGCATGCTTTCTTGCATTCTTCTTGTCACTGTCTTTCTTACCCCGTGTGCTTCAAATCTATATTTATTGCTGGCATAGATCAAGGTGATTGTGCACTTGAGAGATATGACCAAGGAGACAGATGTCAGGCCTGGCATTTGAGAGAGTATTTTGGGATACTTTGACCTAGGCATATGGGAATGGTAAACTCTCAAGTCCTGCTGCTCTTCTTAATGTCTTTTTCCAAGACTTTGTTGAAGCTGGAAAGTACACATTCACAATTGCTTCGCCATCTAGGAATATGCTTCATGTTCTTAGCCTCTCTTGCTTGCATCATACCCATCTTGGTTTTAGACGCTTCTGTGTTTTCTTCAAGCCACTGATGGCCTTGGTTCTGTCTTGCCAAACTTCTTCTTTTTAGTGCTTCCTTTGAGTCAAGATTATGGAGACTGGACACTACTTGGCATTCATCCTCATGCTTGTCTTCTTGGCTGAAGTTGCAACATTATCAGGCCTGTTCGTCCCAGAGAGTCATTGATGAGCTCACAAACTTTCTTCATAAAGAGAAAATGAAAAACACAATTTATGTCTTAGTGGAAATGTGCAACAAACGACAAGCTTGGTGTTATGGTTTGGTTTGCTCCAGAAGCTTAAATAGAACCTATGCATTTCTAGCAATTTGTCACCGTACGATTGGGATGAATAGTCAAAGAAGATATGGGCTAATGGGTTAAACAAGATCAAGAAAATTTGTATGTGGACCGTGATAGATGCCGCTGCTGAACCTGCTTTCAACCTCTATGATGGACAGTTCACCTGTACCAGATATGTAGCATGGGTTGAGATGAGATCAACATGTTTCATGCCACAGAGTGGGCTGTGATGCATCCTCGAGTTCAAGAAGAGGATAATTGGAGAGCCAGGTGACAATCTATGTTTTGCCTGTCAACTAGACGATCAAACGCAAGTTTGGTGTTATGGTTTGGTTTGCTCCAGAAGCTGAAATAGAACCTATGCATTCTAGCAATTTGTCAACGTACGATTGGGATGAATAGTCAAAGAAGACATGGACTCATGCACAAGATCAAGAAATTTTGGATGTGGATGGTGATAGTTGCAGCCGCTGAACCTTCTATCTTTCAATTTATATGATTGACATTTCACCAGTACCAGATATGTAGCATGGGTTCAGAAGAGAATGTCACTAAAAATTTTTAAGTGCAAAATATTACCTTTTAGATAGGCTTGTTTTGTATGACATGACGATGCATAAGTCCTCCATTACTTTCCTTATCACAAATGCCACCAACTGAGATTTTCCAAATTTGTAAATGTTTCTTATGATAGGTGCTTTACAAAGACGAAATAAGTGACAAATGACAACAATTTGCCATTATCAAGGAACACACCAAAGTTGCAACCTGGCACGTAGGTTGCAATGAATGTAGTAGTTTAGAATATATTCAAGATTGAAAATTTGAAATAAGAAAATATGCATTTCTTTTCTATACCATAAATTGGTAAGCCACAAAAGGATCATCAAGCCCCAAGCCAATCATCAGCAACAATATAAGGGTCTCTTATTTAAAGGCTCTCTAGACAACTACAACCTGAAAGAAGACGAACACAAAACAGTCTTGCTTCCGCGACATCCAATTCTCTTTCGTTGATTTATGGGAGAACCTCTCAAAGCTTATCCAGAGTATCTTATGAATAGGGCTTTAGTCTAAACCTAATGCTATGAAACCCTAGTCTTCATTTCTGAGCTGATCTAATACCTTTGATGAGGATGTATGTGATCATTGATCTTGTGTACTTGATTTGAGGCTAATAAATCACTTTTAACGTCTACATGTATTTTAAGTCATGATAATGATTTACTTGTGATTTATATATTAAAAATCGGAGTGCTAGTTTTGATTTTTTTGATTTCTAGTGTAATCTTGAATGATTGTTGGATCTAAGTATAAGAGAAGCTCCCTAAGATACTGCTTACAAGATAACACACAATGGAAAACACACTATGGAGCAACCACCCAACCAAGTAGAAGCAACCAATTAACTCTAGAAGCTTCACCCCCAAGCCACGGAACAAGAGGCATGAATGTATAGTGAAACCTCGCAATGAACCCATGATCACAATGAGTAGGGCGAGTTTGGCCTTTTCTTATAGAGTTATAAGCATCCTGGGCACATAGCCATGCATAGTCCTAAGTTCCCTCTACATAGATTCACCTAGAATAGAGTCTTATGCATGGACCAACTATTCATAGAATTGCTATTGATAACTCTACACGTGCATTCACTGTCTCAAACCTTGTCTAAACTCCATTTAGTGTGTTTTGGGCCTCACAAAGATATTAGTTACTTTCGGGTCACATCCAGTATGACGTGGCATAGCTAACATCTTGATTTACTGGAGTATCGTGTATCCAAGACTAGGAGTATATTGAATCCTACTTACTGGTCATGGACATAACATTATTTCCTCCTTAAATTGCTTTTTTCTTTAAAAATTCTCTAAACATGAAAGAATTACAGCTCCTTTAACTTTTAATATTAACCGAGAAAATCAATATCCTTAGTCTGACTTTCATATCAAACAAGTCCTCAGAGATAAATCTATTTCAAATCGTTAATCTCTGCTCTGGCGTACAACTCATGTTTGAAAAAGTACACTAAGTGATAAATTTCTCAACTGAGTTATATTCACCATAAGTTAGTAACATCACCTTCATGTAAAACACTTACATGAAACACTGGGTGAAATAACCCAACTTAGGAGACTAAAATGAAAGAAATAATAAAATAATTATAATTACAGTCTGAAATCATCCACAAAGACTAGTAGATAATTCATAAGTTTTCAAGTACAAATATCTTTAGAATCCAATTTCAAGATATGATAATTCATTTAACTAGAATCTCTAGGAGAATCATTAAGATATAGAATGATGAAAACTCAACTCTAAGTATCCCAGATACTCTTTTGAGTTAAATGCTCCTGTTTCTAGCACCAAATGCAAGAAAAATAGCATTCATTCATCTTAATAGACTTGTCTGTCTCCTAAGATAACGGGAGATCCAATCAGATGAAGAACTGTACTCAAGCATTTGCAGACCATAAACTGTAGTAGAATGACATCCACTAGCTAAATTCAATTCTCCACAAATAAAATACTTATCTTGTGAGAATATTTGTGAGATCCATAGGTCCTCAAATATAACACTGGAGTAGCGAAATTCAAAAACACTGATTCGAATTCTTACTCAAATAATAGATCAAGAATTAATCATCACACTTAAGAATCATTACAATTCCTTATAATCCTCTGACAATAATTAAGTATCTAATTACGATTCGTCAACCATAAATATTTGGATTCATATGATTCGTCAATCATACTTTTCTGGAATCAAAATCATACTTAATCATTTACAGGATATCGGAGTATATGTTTCACATAACTCAGGAAAAGTAAGAATCATTCCAAAATCTTTCCCAACAGAAATACTCTCCAATCAGGATTCTTTAACTGAAATGCGAGATATTCAAGTTCTATAAGCCACTGGTAATTAAAGACAGAAAACATACCAAATGACAATCATTTTCAACTACAAAAACTTTAGATTACAATCCAGAATCACATTGAATATCAATTCAGTTGTTATTCTTGGATTCGTTATGATTTGTTATCCATTTGAGCTCTTTGGGATACAATCGCTAATCAGCTGAGTCCCTTAACGTGCGAGAGAGAGAGAGAGAGAGAGAGAGAGAGAGAGAGAGAGAGAGAGAGAGAGAGAGAGAGAGAGAGAGAGAGAGAGAGAGAGAGAGAGAGAGAGAGAGAGAGAGAGAGAGAGAGATATCCAATGCATATAATTTCAACTGATGAACCCAAATGATTCACTAATCATGTCTTACAAGCAATATAATTCAAAAAACTATCAGTTCTCGGTGAATCCACATCACACTGATTGTTTTACCAATTAACTTCATCCTGGAGTAATCAACTACTCAAGTTAATTGCTAATGATTCAGAAATCTCAAATGTCTAGGTGAAGAATTCAATTATACTAGTATAACACCACATTTAGATCCTTACCCAAATCATTTATAAGTTAATCCATAAATCTTATATACAAAGATTTGTTAACTTTGCAAGTATCTGTCAAAACAATACTTTATAATATGCTTATGTTCGTCGACTAGGTTAAGTGCACCGGATAACCTTAGTAACTAGGACTACACAGTAGATTCATACAAGATTAATCGTGCACATATGAGAATAATCTCACTATGACCCAATACATAAACACATTCTTATCTGGCAGATTCCTCCAGAACCCACATATCTCACTGAGATCTTGTAACTCAGCTACAAAATATTTTCTATTTCTCATGAGTAAATAACATATCCGGGAAATCTCTGAGATGAATAAAATTCACTCTCCGCAGTTTTCCAATCCCACTTACCTCTAATTACATAATTTCTCCCACTGATTAACCCCTCTCTGATCCTAGTACTTAAACTAAGATTAGGTTGATCCAATACAGAACTCTCAGACTTAATCACACTAACTTCTATTCCAATCAAAATGGAATTAGTAACCGTTGACCTTTTACTGTACTACTTATAGATAATGATTCAAATTGCAAACCTGTTTTAGTTCCAGATTGTCAACACAATCCCTAGAGAATTTCTCTTATTTCAAAAAGTTTCACTTGGGCATCTTACTTTGAATCTATCTAAAATTTCTTTCAGATCCAATCTCATTTCTATACCCTAGTTGGTTTTCTTTCGAAAGCTATGCAACCAACAGATTCTCAAAAAGAATTTTATCCCACCACTTCACCCCTCCTTTTAAAGAAATTATTAATTTCCATAAAAGTTAACTAGAAAGATGAATTTTATCCCACCACTTCACCCCTCTTCCGAATATTTTCACTCTGAGTGATAGAAACTACTATTCCATCGAAATCCATTTATGCACCAAAGATAATCTAGGTTTAAGAAATTTAAACATTTTAACCTTAAAATTTATCTGAATTTCAAGTCTATTCACACAAGTAGTAATTTATATGACATAACAATCTTTCAAAAGAATAACTTCATGCTGGAAAGAATCATATAAATTAGTCTGATGTCTTATATTCGAGAAAATTACTAAGAAGTAAAGGATTAATTAAGAAAGCGAGAAATAGATTTGAGGGCCTCTGATTTTGTAAATAATGAGATACCACATTGGGATCTAGATTAAACCTCAAATTTTTCCAAAATATCCCACATTTGATCGAATGGTTATCTTCTTTCCCATATCGCGACTAGGTACTAAAACACACCATTGATCATCAGATCTTTACAGTCCTAGAATTTTCTTTTTAAAATCACTGACGTCCCATACCATCAGCTTTTCCTTCCAAAAAACCCTTAACCGTCTTATCTGATATTCTAGAGATCCACTGATCATCTAGCTGTCCTACAATCACTATAGGAAATTATCTGTTGTTCCCAAACACTGGAGAATCCTTTTTTTATTTGGATGACTGGCATGCCTATCAGATGGATACCCATAATCCACATCTGATTTTGTGACCTAGATAGAAGAATTAACATGGTTCAATGTTACATCCTGATCCTTTCTGGTTAATGATAAGCTTCAAACCCCTACTTATGCATCAAGTCTAGGGACAAGCTTCTGTCAACTAATAGATCCAATGTAATCCACGTATCAGAGTCCACTTCTAAACCTCACAATTGACATCCAAAACTGTGGATAACTCAATGGTTACAAAGATATCAGTTACGAATTCAACTGAATGAATTCTAACTAGGAAATTAATAACCAGTATTAAGCGATTATTTACATGGATTACCAAAATCCTAACTGCGAAATACATTTCCCGATCACACTTACTACCACTGATGTCCACTCTTCTTCCCTCCTTAGAATTTTCAGTTCCCTGAAAATCTATTTCAGCTAAGATACCAAGAAGACGTAATGACATTAGTAAATGTTTAAAAACTAATTTCTGTAGGAAAAAATCCAAAACAATTTTATTTATGTCCTATACCTGGGCTGAATATAATTCACCATAGAATCCTACTAGAAATAAAATCAGTTATGTAATTCCTATTATCACAAATTGGACTGTTTTTTCTTTTTATTGACTGATTTGGCATTACTCCGCTAATATTGTCAAAACCCATCCAAACATAGAATATGAAATTACATGCATGGAAATCCCACCAATAGGATTTCAGTAATTATTGAACCGTATCTTGTCAGATTTACTGACTAGATAAAAAATACTTTTGCCACTCATTCAACCTGGTCATTTCATAGTGTTTGATGATTTTAATCAAATTTAACGAGTATCTTGCACAAACGTTCACTTGACTGATTTCTATCGATCAACATCAATTAGAAAACTTATAAGACAAGTAACTGATTTCCAATTTTTACCAAATTGAAATTCAACAATAAAGAAAAAAAAATCAAATTTAACTTTTAATTTGTGAGTTCCCAACTCCAAATTTAGAAAATGACAGCACCGTAAAAACTGTCGGCAATTCATTGCGGTTTCTTCTGTTAATTTTAACTTATCTATCATCGGAAAATAATTTAGACTTAGTGAAAACAGTGTGATCAATTTCTGACTGATAAACTCAGTTTAATCAATTCACTAATCTAAATTGATTCCATAGATAACAAAAAAATGATCGAAATTTTGATTTTTTTCGGACAACTCAAAATTTGCTTTATTTTACATAATTCAAAAATTCTAACGAAAATACTGTTAGTTTAAAAGGCAATCGGAATCGAAAAAAATTAAAACATTGTCCGATTCCTAATGTTACTAACCCAATGTCAAACTGGCATGCAAAGCACACGTCAGTCATAAAGGTCATTATGAAAATTTTTACGTAAACTTCAGTTTTACGGAATTTGTCAGCCATTAACATTGAATTGTGACCCAATTGTCAGAGCACATGCGTATGACCACTCAAATCAATTGTAAATCCCTCATGCATGTCAGAATCACTCTAAGAATCAACATGCAACTAATCCATGCAAACACAGTACTACAAATTAGGGAAATGACTGGCATGCAATCAGAACAATTCCAAATTTTGCAAATTTTACTCACAAAACTGCAAAACTTCAGATGATCATAACTTTGGCTACAGGACACCAGATTGGGTGCTGTAAAGCTCAGTATAGAGGGAGACCAAGTGAACAAGATGCTTGCCATGTCAGCCTGCCACCTAGGCTTCACATGTGCGAGATCAGAGCTGCCAGACCAAATGATAAAAAAACGTGCAAACACCTCTCCAAGCTCAAAATTGATGTTACCAACAGTCTTAAACAGCCTATTAGACTTCCATGAAGCATTCATACTGATCCTAAGATGCTGTATAGGCTGAGAACGAAGATTTCTTGATTTGTAGAAGTCAAAATAGCTTCAAACTTGATGGAGATGGTGCATAAGCCACCGGCCATCAATTCACAAGTCTGATAGCTTTCTGGGAAGGTAAAAAGGAATGCTAATCATGCTGTAATTAGTTCCAGAATGATCTCCTTATGGATTTGGAAAAATCCATCCCCCCAAAATCACCAAAAAATGGTCATTTTTTTGAACTTTTTGACTTCCTACAAGTTCAATTCCTGGAATTCTTGGTTTTAAAAGACTTTGGTTCACCTCTTTACAAGCTCTACATGGTGTTTTACAGCCACCTACTATCCAATTTTATGAAAAAAGAAACAAAAATGATGATTTTTGGCTATTTTCCGGTTTTTTCATCACCATAAAGTGGAAATTCATGACATACAACTCTTTCTCTAACACATGCAAACCAATTTCCAAAATTACAACCATCTCATTGATCTGATCTTGCTGGATTTTGGTTTTTATTATCTATTTTGTGCTAAAAAACATGAAAAACCAAGCAATTTTGACCAAAACATAGCCTAAAATCATAAATCATTCGGCATGCATCATTAATTTCATCATTAATGAACCCTAAAATGAGAGTACACTTGCTGGAAAATTCAGATTTACCAAAGATTTGATCTACACAAGGAAAAGCTCCCAAAAAGCATCACAAATTGGCCTTCAAGGACAATTCTTCATAAAACCACAAAGAATCCCAAGAGTAATGGATCTTAGCAACATGCAAATTGAAACTGGGATAACAAACTCACGTGCACCCTTGCTATCCACCTTGGAAGAGAATTCTCATAGATCCAATCCAAAATTTCGACGAAAGACAACCTTTCTCCATGTTCTCCAATCTTCGTAAGCCTTGCTCTGATACCACTATAAGGGAAGCTCCCTAAGATCCTGCTTACAAGATAAAACACAATGGAAAACACACTATGGAGCAACCACCCAACCAAGTAGAAGCAACCAATCAGCTCTAGAAGCTTCACCCCCAAGCCAAGGAACAAGAGGCATGAATGTAGAGTGAAACCCTCGCAATGAATCCATGATCACAATGAGGAGTAGGGCGAGTTTGGCCTCTTCTTATAGAGCCATAAGCATTCCGGGCACATAGCCATGCATAGCCCTAAGTTTCCTATACATAGATTCACCTAGAATAGAGTCCTATGCATGGACCAACTATTCATAGAATTGCTATTGATAACTCTACACATGCATTCACTGTCTCAAACCTTGTCTAAACTCCATTTAGTGTGTTCTGGGCCTCACAAAGATATTAGTTACTTTCGGGTCACATCCAGTATGACGTGGCATAACTAACAACTTGATTTACTGGAGTATCGTGTATCCAAGACTAGGAGTATACTGAATCCTACTTACTGGTCATGGACATAACGCTAAGTGATCCTTGTATGATCCTAAGAACTCAAATGTTATTAGTTATGGATATAAAAATTCATCACAAATAAGATCTCAAATAACAAATCACAAGTTTGAGTACCAATTGGATGACTTTTTAAGCTAGTAAAAACTCAATTTGGTCTTAGGCTTCAACTCTTGTTTCTAAACCTTTATCAGGTGATTTTAGGGGCAAGATGTTTCATCTAAGTTTTTGTGAGGTTTAAAAATCAAGAAAAATCCAAAATCTTGAGGTGGTATCATTTTGGCAAGTTTTGTTCTTTGTGACTTAGTGCCCATCTAAGACTAAAGGCTAGAAGTGTATATTTGAATGTGATTCACTTTAAGGACTTCCAATGCATCGATTGATGTTCTAATCTAATCTTGAGACCCTTAGGAATGAGCACCCTGGTGCATTTATTCATAGGAAAAAGTAATAGGTACATTGATGAAAATGATATATACACCCCGAAGGGAAGTTTAAACGAAAGTAAGCTCAAACAAGAGCGAAGCTTACAGTAAAGTTAAGATTAATTCAGATCCTGGCATTTAAAATAAAAGTGCATAGACTATGATGATGTCAGTGGGAGCCTACCAAAAGACTACAGCAGATTAGAAAAGTGAAGAGGTGGTGAGTCGCTAATGAAGGGAGATGAGATGTAGCAGACCCATCCACCATCGCCCATTGCAGAATTGATAGGGCCTGAGCATGTTGTAGGGCAATGGAAATACGTTGTTTGAAAGAAGCCACGAGAATAGAACTAGGAATACCTTGACGCTCTGTCGCTTGTGAGAACACATGCGAAGAAAATTCTCAAAGCGTCGATGCAAGGTGCCATAAGTCTCAATTGCCAGGGGAAGGAAAGCATCAGTGGGGTGCCTGTCGGAGTAGTTTTTTTCCCACATTAGAGATTTAGACTATAATGAGACTTTGCACCCATGGCTAAAATGACTAATATAGAATCTTGATTGTCTTGGCATCTCGTTTAGTTGGTCACTTTGGCAAATGGGTGTGACTAATGCACTTCTAATGGTTATGTTGAGGAGGAGATCTACATGGATCAACCTAAGCTTGTATGGCTTGAAATAAGCTCCAAGATCATGGAATGCTCGACTCAATTCCTTTCTTCTCAATCTTGGATTCACCTTGAGCGAATATCATCCATCTTTGTACTTTAAATTTCATGATGTGTATGTAGTCATTCTTGTATTATATGTAGATCACATAATCTTTAGTGGAGATAGTATTGATGAGACAAAATTGGCATTGTGTAAAGAGTTCAAGATGCAATATCTTGGCCCTTTGCACTACATTTTTGACATTGAGGTAGTTAGGAAATCTAAGGATAGCTTCACTTGCCAATGTAAGCATGCCATGTCAGTCCACAAAAGGTTCAACGTTGATATATAACAAAAGTTTAGAAATTCCCATGGGGCACTATGTAAGAGATCCTATTGGAGAGGATGAAAGATCCTTCAAGGACATCACTCTTTGTAGAAGTCTCATAGGCTCCTTAATATGGCTGACCATAAGAAGATTTGGTCTAAATTCTAGTGTCTATAGATTAAGTCAATTCAAGCAAAATCCATTGATCTATTATTGAAAATCAGCTAAAAGAGTGGTTAGATAGATTCTAGCACCCTCGACTTTGGCATTTTGTGTTGAGGAGAGAACATGTACTTGATGGGATTTTCAAATTTAGATTTTGTAGGATAGATAGAAGATCCATAACGGGTCATGCTATCTTTCTTGGAAAAGGAGGAGCTATTTCATTGCTTTGAAAAAAAGCAAGATAGTTTCTCTCCCTTTCATTGAGGCTAAGTAAAAAGCATTGACATCGACCACAAGAAAAATCTTGTGGATCAAAATAATTATGGTGGAATTCAAGATCGTCAGGTCTAAAGACACTCCCTTGCTAAAATGTGACTGTATTGCAGCCCAAGCACTTACTTCCAACCCAATCGTTCATGTAAGGAGCAAGCATATTGCAACCTCCTCATTTTGTAAGGGGAAAGGTGCTAGTAAAGGAGATCAAAATAGACCATGTGCCTACATTTGAGTGTGTAGCTGATATACTTAGGGAGTCATTAGCCCAATCGTGTTGGAAAACAATCTAGTTTTGAGTATTAAAATTGTAATATATAGCTAGTACTTAGATTAGAAGTCAATGTAATAAGATCTTGTTATATTTTCAAGTGGCCTTATTGAGCTTCAAGTTGAATTTCTAGATTGTAAACGTTATTGGTGAGATTTGCCACGAACCACATGACTCACCATGATCCAACCACTAGGTGGATAAGAATTTATGAATAGGGATTTGGATGCTAGGTTTTTCTCTATACCTAAGTGAACTTGAAGTTTTATCTTCTCTTTCTTTTGTGAATGAGAGCCATGTTGAATTTCACACGTGTGGATTGTCCACAACATGTACTTGTGATCTCCTAAGGTGTGTACCCACTTCCAACTCTCACTCACACGTGTGGGAAGTGTTCCAAAAGTATTCTAAGTAAAAACAAGCTGCTCTCCTTGGGTAGAGAGAGAAAAATCATCATGAGCTCTCAAGTAGAGAGAGAAAACTAGAAATTCAATGACACTCAAAATCCACTCAATCTCAAAATCAATTAGATCCAAAATGAGGAGTACAATGATACTAGTAGATTCATGAGCTACCACTATGCTTAACTATGATTGGATCACACTTTGCCACCTCTTAATCCTATTGGACCATTGATCCATGCACCTCTAAATTTTATTGGACTATATTCAAGCACACCTCAAATTCCTATTGGACCACACATGGTTCCACCTCTAAATCCTATTGGACCTCTTAAACTTCATCAAACAAAAGCATTACACTTGTCTACACTCTAATTGGCACAAGTTTGGCCTCTTACTCTATTTTGGCTCAATAGTGGCATTACAAGTGGAAATGGATAATTTGCCATCTATGCCAAATTTGACCCTATCAACATCCTACACCTAAATGCTTGACTATGAAATTCTATGAGACCCCTACATCAAACATTTTGATTTACTTTACAATTCTCCACACGTGGGAACATCCTCCACACATGTGAAATTCACCTACAAACTTTCATCATAAAAAATACCAAGCTAGATTTTTGCCAATTTCTCACAAGCCACATGACCTAACTAAACTTAACTATCATATACTATAGTTAGTCCTTGTTAGGCCCTGCTAAGTATATTATAGGCCATATTTGGCTAGTTATCCTTAATTAGGAAATTTTTAGAGGTCTAAAGGCCTTCATTCTTAAGGCTAATGATTTCTTTTTGACCAAGCAAATGGATACTATTATGCACTTTTGAATACCTATGTTTTAAAAACATATGATGTTCTTCCTACTTAAACATTTTTATCCTGCAGAGTGAAGATATATGCTTGATAGATCCAAAGCTATTTAAATTGAATCCATTTGATAAATTTAGTCTACAATTTATTTTTCCAATAGAACCCAAAGAAGAGGTTAATGAAGCACTGTATTGCTTTTTGGCAACCATATTTACATGAACTAGATAGAAAGTATCACCAAACTATTCTCTTTTGTCTATTTCTTCAACATCATGTCATTTTGGGTGATCCATTTGATCTGCTTGGACTCATGTTTTTCCATTGCATCTGGTTTTTCTAGCACATTAAACAATGGATGTCGTTTGATTAGTTTGATTATCTAAACTACACTTGATACATCAACACTTGTAGTTATGAATTGTTGATCATACATGAACCTATACAATATGTAGTTGATGTTAGAAATGCAACTTAGATGTATGTTAAAATTTACAAGATATATTATTAACCGAAGTATAATTCTTCAAATTTACCCATATTTAAGTCGGACACTGTCAAAAATATGATGTCTATAGTTTTTTAAAAGCATGCTTAAAACATCAAAAGTAAGAGAATGTCGAGACAGTAAGAGATTGTCCCATGGACTTGATATTTCTACTATATAAATTCTCTAATGTTAGAGAACCATTGTTAACACCACTCAATAATTGATTGACTGCATTCTAATTTGTAGAGCAATGTAAACCTTTCCAAAAAAAGTGATATGGATTTAAGCCATGAATTATCATCAACTTCTCAAGAAATTGCATTTGTCTAAAAAAATATCCTCAAATGCTATTCCTATTGACATAAAATGAATATGCATGGGGATTAGATATTGGGTATTGAGCTCTAGAGACCCCATAAACATGAGATTTTCTAGCAATAGCAAGCTACCCATAGATCTTGTAAGATGGATTTCCATCATCAAATAGATTGATATCCACATGATCCATACAAATGCTCAACGTGAATCATTTTGGAATATGCTATTGATTTGTTTTCCTTGAGAAACATTTGAAATATATCATATATATTTAATATGTGAACAATGTTTGGTTTGAAATAATCAAAAACATCATAAAGTGTTGCATACACTCACACTGAGTAAGATCAAGAACCATGCACATTGTATTTACAACATTTCCAATATCAAACCGAAACCATTGAAGTATTGGCTCATTAAAATCAGCAATTGGCTTCATATCTACCTCTATCAATTCATTTAAATAGGTTGATGATAAAACTGCTTGTATAATGGACATTGATGAGTGTTGTGAAGATAAATATTTGGAATCTCATATTGATAGTCACCGACTAGAAGATTGCTAGCTGAATTGACTACTTGATCTCTGTGAAAATTGTTCTCTACGATAATCATCACTTTGATCTCATTGAAATTCATAATTGATTTGGTACTCATCTTGTTGTTGAAAGTCTTCTTGATTGGGTTCTATCCATTTAGTGAGCTTCAATAACCTACTTGTTGAGCCATTGGCAAAACTGCCAACATAATGCTACCTAGGCTATATGTAGCATAAGTCACCAAAAACGAATGGGAGTTGTAGGGTCTAAATTAAGTTGAGTGCTTATGACATTAAGTTGACTGCTTATGACATCCTTGCAAACATGACATTCTTCATCCTCAGAATGGACATAAAGCCATTGTTAAAAGACATGGCCAGCAAAAAGTTGACCACAAGAAGTAAGTGGCATGCACTATGAATGCCACAGTAAGCAAGATGGAACAATCAATCCGATACTGATGTGGCTTGTATGTGCACAAAAACCGAAAAGCTTAAGGCAATGCTATTAGAAATAACAAAGACAATGTGTGTTGCTGCTTGCAACATTGATAAGTTTTTTATGAACAAATTGTGATTAAACTCAATTACTAAAAAGCCAACAGAGATTAAACTCACTTGTTTACAACCTAGGAACTACTGTTGTGGTGGTCTGAAATCGATGGTATCGCTAAAGCCTAAGAAGGGTTAGAACCTAGTGCCCACTGAGGGTTGGTGCCAACCTCCAACCAAGCGTCCACTCAACATTGTTGTGTCCAACCTGTTACTTCCATTACCAAGTGGCCAAAGCCATTAAGGAGAAGTAAAAGGTGAAATTGCAGGCCTAGGCCCAGGCCCTAGGGTCATGACATGTGGCATTTAGGGAAAGCCCATAAAAAAAAATTATGAAAGTTTTTTTAAGAAGGTTAAAAAACTTATAAGTTTTTTCTCAATAGGTAAAAAAAGTAATATCGATTTTTATTACCGGCCTTTAAAAACCTACAACCATTAAATTCAATAGGTGAATCTATGATTTCAAAAATGAGCTCGTAAGGCTTTGTAGGTTTTTTGTGAGCACAGATTCAACAAAGCTAGAATTGCACATGAGAAACATTCCACATAAATATGAGGACTTTAGTTCTTTACTCAATCCCAGAGACCACTATACAAATCGTATCATAGGGCTTATTGGGTAATGCTTGGTTGGCAATCATGGGACGCATGTCCTTGCGATTTGGCTTTCATGTAACCAACACAACACCATATGCTAAACAAACTTATGTAAGTAAGTTGTGTCAAAAATAGCCACTAAAATGTCCCATGGGAGGTAATAAATTTAAGCTCTTATTTCTACCACTTACAGTTCTTTTTTTTTTTTTTTTTGCTTCGTGATTCTACAAAGACCATCATGACTAATCAAGATCCCAAGTTTACAACTAATTTCTTCATTATTTCACTCTTTGGGTACTAAGTTACTATGTAGTGTTGCATATCATTGTGAAACGAATGGTCAAATGGAACATTTGAATCAAGTTCTAGAAGAAATATTATGTTTCTATATGCAACAACGTCTTTGTTCATGGGTAGAATGCTTAGGTTTAGTTGAAACAACTCAATTTATTCTTCTATCAACATGACACCTTTTCATGCATATGGACATACTCTATTGCTCCTACAAACTTTGTTCTCCAACACAAAGTTGTGTTAGCTGATTATCTTATTGAGCATATGCAAGATCTTCTTTGGCAAATCCAAGATCAATTTACTTGTACACAAGCTCATTATCGTAATCCACTAATAAGCATCATGGACAAGTTGAACTCGAAGAAGGTAACCCAGTCATGGCATTTGTTATGTCTCATCATTATAAGAAGGTGAAATATGTTTTTCTACACGTTTGTTGATGTCACCAATCTGCACCACTAGATGATCGTCTTCTTGGCATTACCCTGTCTGGGCCTTGGATTTAAATCATGCCCATGGTAGGAGGGTCAGGCATCCAAGAATCACAATTCAATCGATGTAATCATTTCTAGGTTTAATACTATGTAACGAGCTTATGATAATCTTTGTTCTTCTCCATTTTCTCTCTATTTCTTGACTTGTAAATATGTTTCTTAATTTTGTGAACTAATCTTTTAGACCAGAAATGTGTTGTGTACACATCTTGAGTGCTGCTAACTGGCTATTGCTTAGTCTATTTTGTGAACTAATCTTTTTAGACAAGAAATGAGCTATGTACACATCTTGAGTGCTGCTGACTGGCTCTTGCTTAGTCTATTGAAATCTATTGCTTAGGGCCATTTCATACTACACTGCCCGACAAGTCCAAAATTTGAAATGGAGCTCTCCCATTGGTCTAGGGAGAAAAAAATGGGCCTTCCACCCTTTCACACTAGCAAGCACTTGCCACTATGTGGCAGATGACATGGCATGGACCCACTGCCACGTAGGGGCAACTCTAAGCCATTATTTTATTGGCCCAGGCAATGTCCCCCCGGCATGTTAAGCTTCCCCTGCCATGTTGGCTTGCATTTTGAAGTTTTTTAAACCCTTCACTGCCAATATTCATATCAATGAAATGCATTTCAATTTTGACCTCACCAGTTGAAAGGTGATTGCTTGAAAAAAAAAACTTAGAGCACCCTTCAACCTCTTAACATGAAAAGTTTCATACGTGCTATTCAAAACACACCACCTTAGTAAAATGGACCAATCTTATGTCAAGATTCAAATGGGCCAATCATATTGCATTAACACTTACCATCCGAATGTGAAATAGGGGTGGTCCATTGCCTCTCAACTCACGTGCCAAGATTAAAAAAATGGGTGGCAAGTGAAAAGGGCCAAGCAAAGGGACTTGCCTGTAGTGTGAAATGTGAAACCTCGGTAAGATCACTTCACAGGAAGGAAGCCATCGGTCAAAGGAAGCCATCGGTCAGGAGCAAACCAAAGAAGATCATCTTGAAGAATGTCATCATGAGCTACTTCAAACCAATGCATTCCTCAAATCAATGGTCATTAACTGGAGATGTTGCACATATTTGATTATGGAGATAAGGAATCTTATCAAGAACCTCTTGATGGATGTGGAAGAGTGCAAAGATATCTGTATCTCTTCAAAATAGAGCATTCATGCTCTAAACATGAAATGAATGTTTGTGTATCTTCTTGTAGATGTCAGATAAATCCAAAATCCAAATATGATAGTCCATCCCGGTGATCGTCTTCCTTGGCATTATGCAGGGTCGTTGGCTATAAAGCTTGCCCACGTTGGGAGGGTCTTGATTTTGTAAACTAGTCTTTAGACCAGAAATGAGCAGTGTACACATCTTGCTTGCTGCCTACTGCCTATTGCCTGGTCTGTTGAATCTATGCTTTGCTTTTGCTCTCTTTGATGCAATATTTCCCAACATACACAACTCTTATCTGCTTAGTTTTGGATATTATAAGTCACAATAGTTCTTTTTCAGACGTGTTCCATTTGGTTTTGAATCCAAAAGACTGTCTTTATCTTGTGGCTGCTTGAAATCAAGGCATTCGCTAAAATATGGGAGAGTGCTTTTCAAGGTTGGATTCAAATTACAGCAGTCATGGAAATCCAAACCATGTTTGCAATTACGAGCTAGAGCATAAAGAAATAAGTTCTATCTGATATTTACACAGTTCTGGATTCAAAGCGGCAAGTTTGTCCACCGCTTGATTATAAGTGCAAAACATTTCCAAAGCCATAACCAGGGATATGCAGGAGGTTAGATTTCATCTCCAGTCCAATCCTTCGAGAAGTATCTTCATGCTACATTTCGTTGGATAGGTAACTGCAGCTTTCAAGCCTTTACAGTTCCTACGAAAAAATAAGTATATACAGACAAGGAAATCACGAAGATTCCTTAGTGTACAGGGAAAAGTGGAAACCATGATAATGTTACATGGTTGAATGTGCCATAATTATGGCACAAGCTTCATCGAACCTCCGCAAGAGCTGTAAGATTGCTAATTAGCTCGAGTCATACCAATTAGAGAGGCTGGACCTCAACAGTCAATAAGCCCTACATCCTGCTTCAGAGCTGAATTGATTGACATGCTCCTGTCCTCAATAAATTTCAATAAATTGTCTGGAATGGAGTGTACTTAGAAAGAGTAATTATTATGCCTTTAATGGATCCCAAAGCCGCAGCTATGGAGACCAAAAGGCAAATCATGCTTAAAGCTTGCAAGCCCACCCACTTTGAGCTCCAAGATTTGAGCTTTTTCTGATTGATGTACATTGAAATGGGAAAATAGACTGTCAAGGGCCAGAATCCATAAGCTCCAATTAGCCCAACAATATCATTGAAAAATGGAAGAAGCATTGCCACAAGAGTGGTTGCAATAACGAATATTGTTCTCCAGGTTAGGCGGAAAAGGTTCACTGGAAAAGTGCCATAAATTGGGACTCTGAGGACAAAATCACTGTTGATGAATTTGTGCTTCGACCATTTTTTTGAGGCCCAGGTTTCAATAAGTGCAAAAAGAGGCTGAGCAAAAACCTGTATTAACAAGGGTCATCCTGATGAGAAAGCAAGATCTGCTTTGCACTGGAAACCATTTGTCTCCCAAGATCTGGAACTGGAAATGATTTCTTTCATGCGGCAAAGCTTCAAACAAAATTCATTAATAGGCTAATAGAGCTTTTACAGAAATACCAGTAGAAATGAAGCATCAAAGTACCTGGTAAGCACCCACCAAATGCACCACAATGCACACATTTGCGAAGTCAACAAGCCAGTACGGTTCATAAAACCCAAATCCTGTTAGAAGATTTCCTGGGGCATCGTTTCCAAAAGCTGCATACCCCATACAGCCAATGGTCAAATAAAAGAATGTTGTGGTTGAAACTCCAATTAATGTTGCCTTCTTCATTGTCTTGTTCTCCGAAGGTGGGGACTTTAATGTGTCCTGGAAACGCACAGATTTATGGTCAACTATTACGCATCCAAATAGGAATTAGCCTTAGTATGACCTAGTATTTTTGTGTGACGATACCTGAACAATGTTGCCAGGAAACGTGGCCTTAATTTGCTAAGGAGCATGAGAAATACCTGGATCTCAATTAAAATGGCCGAAAATGAGTAGGCAAATGCAATGTTCCCAAGAGCCTGAAATATTTGCCAAATTTTGTTTTCCATTGCAATATGATCAATTCCATACCCAACACTGAGCCCAGTTATACTACCGTGAGAATGACCATTATCTGCAACAAAACTGGTCATCAATCACCGGCTCAAGGAAAGTGCGCGAACTTAATAAGTTCATAGCTCAAGAAAGCTATTTAGGCTAAGCGTCAGATCTATTACATCATATGTTGTAACAGAAGTTTGTGTTCGTCGGTTCTTGTTGACATACCCATGGCTTTTGAAATACCAAGCGCCAATCCAATTCCGGAGTAAGTGCATGACATAAGGGCTGCAACTATCGAGAGCCACCAGAGCCTGTGGAAGTCTGGCAACTGAGAGAATATGATCTGAACAACTCCAAAAGTAGCCATATATGGGTTGTTGGAAATGTGACATGCTGTGTTATGGCCATTTGAGTGGAAGCAATTGGAGCGTTTAATAGCCCTATTGTCAAGCCAATAAGAATCTTCATTAGAAGATCATAACCTGAGAAGAGCACTCCTTTCAAGAGTTGAGGCTATGACAAGGCTTATCAATGCCTATTCTGATTATTGTTCTTAGTTGATGGAAAACAAAACTTTCGAAGGTACAGGAAATAGAAGATTGGATGTCCTAAGTTCACCCTAGACAATGCTTAAGAATGAGCTTGAACAAAATTAAGTTGTAACTTTAGGAAGGCGAGGAAACATGAAAGCAATAACTGAGAGTGCTTCTGATTTGGACTTACACCATACTGATGGAAGCAGTTATTGTATATCCAACAGAGGTTGCCCACAAATTACTATACTGCACGAACCCGCAAAGCCATACTTGTGTTGCACCTGTCAAAGAATAATTGATCATTACAAACTGTTATGGCCACCTCTGAAAACAATTTTGTAGCTGCCCATGGAGCTTCTAAGTTTCACTCGAAGATCAGAAAACAAACATAACATTTTTTGTCACAAACTACAATCGTTACTAGCCAGCATGGACATTGCATACCCAGATTTGCCCTGACAGCATCCATGTATGTGTAGTTCCGTTTTCCAGAAACTGGGTCGGGAGATCTATAGCAATCTGCCAGCAACACCGAGGTATAGTATGTTACAAATGCAAAAAATATCATTACTATAGGACCTGCGATCCATCCCAGCTGGGCAATGCTCCAAGCAAGAGAAAGAACTCCAGAACCAATCACTGCCGTAATAACATGAGCAGAAGCAGTCCACACATTACCTGTCATCCAAGATTTTTCAGCCGGAATTCAATATCTGATCGTCCCCTACTGTCAGTAATCATCTCATGAACAGCTACTTACTCAAAAACAGAATCATTGGCATGTTCTAATTTCTATCATTTTCGTGAGCTCAAGCTCCGGTCGTAGCAGTGTATTTTCCCTCCCAAATATCAGAATTTGTTTCAAGCACTACATTTTTCATAAACTATAAAGGACTCCTTGCGACCAAATAGGATCTAGTTGCTTCGTTTATTATAGTATCATTTTTTCAGCTTCATGCTCATGGTATTTTTGTCAGTAATTAGACATGATCATTACCAATTCGGCGGAGGTGGCCATCGTCGTCAAAATCTTCCAGCGAGTAATTAGAGGCTTTCTGTGATCCGTTCTCAATTTCTGGCTGTCTATTCTCTGAATAGGTATAGCCCATTTTCTGCAAATAGTCGGAATTTTCGCAGTGCCCGATCAGGTATTTTTGATAGATAGAAAGAGGAGACAGAAGGAGGGATTACGTTTCTGTAGCAATGCCTCTGAGAGATTGAAGGGTCATCAAACTATCCTACTGTTTGCAAAATCCATGTGCTCACAACACATCCAAACTGTCACTATGCAACCACCAGCTTCACTGCTCACCTACACTATCCATTCTCTTCAACTCTGTCTTCCAATGCTGGTTGTACTTGTTAAAAAAATCCAAAAGCTATTCACACCCACCTCGGTTTCTGTCTGAACTTTCTTTCAAGGATGCTTGGAGGTGAGGAAGAAGATGCTACTCCAATGGGGAACACTAATCTCTGCTGTATTTAAACAATTCCACAAGGGCTACTAATCAGTCTTCTTATATCTGCTAAAAATAATGAGTAGGCTACAATCTTTTCTTCTACAGACACATAGGTGCTTTCAGAAAATTGATAAAGTCATTCTTGTCATTTGTTTCCTCTTTGTTTCACATTTTGTAGGTGTTTTTTCCTGATAAAAAACACTTCAATTGTGGTCATAGTCATAGGTTTGATGTCAATATTGGATTTTTCTTGAGAGCACTGACCTGGTCCCACACTCTACCATGCTAACTTAAAGACACAAACATCTGAATTTGCATCCAAGGTTCCAAGATTGGAGGTCCTTGACTGACCTGGTCCCACACTCTACCATGCTAGCTTAAAGACACAAACATCTGAATTTGCATCTAAGGTTCCAGGGTTGGAGGTCCTTGACTAATAAACAGGCTTTGACTGCTTTAGGACCCTTAAAGCACTCCCCATGGACTGGGACCAGTTCACTACTCTGGAGCTAAGGGCATTCAAGGGTTGGTAGAGGGGCCCTCAAAAGCCATTCTTTACAAGAGAAGGTTTTTGAGCTTACTCATGGGGATGGATGGATGGAGTCATTGGTTTGGGGCCATGGGGCATGGATCTTAGGACCCCTAGCATGAATGCACTTGTTCAAAAATATGTAGCTAGGGGCCCACCCACGATTAGGATTCTAGAGTAATCCAAACCATTAATGTTTCACAAGTTACAAAATAGAATCTACACCCATGAGAAATCTGAAATCTTATCTTGGGGTTTTTTAAATCATCCCCAAGTACTAAATAAGAGATGAGGAATTGGAGACCACTCTAAGGTAATACTAAAAGACACGTTTTGGTTTATGATGTAAGGTAAGGTAGAGAGCAAGGTCAAAGTTCAAACCCAAGATATAACAACACCAAAACTGCATTTTATGTTGCACTTGAAGACCAACGATGCTCAATCTAATCAGCATTTGTCTTCAAAATCTGAATGCAAAAGATGTTGAGTTCAACAAATTGACATTTGTTTTCTTATGTAAAACTTTTAAGTTTAACAAATATGGTCAAATAATTTTATCCAATACTAGCAAGTTATAGACATCATGTATAATTATTTACATATAGGGGCTCAAGGCCAAGGAATGAGAACATCCTTGAAGGCAATCTTCAAATTTCATCCGACAATAGGGGTTATATAGGGCAACCATCCAAGCAACAACAAGGGCAATCTTCAATTTAGTAAAAAAAAAATGATGGTCTTGTAGGAAATTGTCAAAGCAACAACAACATTCCTAAGGACTGAATACTCAAGAAAGGGCAACCTTCAATTTCATTTAAACATCAAGGGTTTCATGGGCAATTGTCCAAGTCTCAAAGGGAGAGGCTAAGAGAGTAAATGGAGTCCACAATGTTTGAACAAGTGAAAAAACCTTTACGGCCAAGACTATGATAGAGTCTCCCTTCAATCAAAGCCAATGGCTTAGAATTTAAGGTAATGGCCTTAGAGAACATACTACCACACCCGTACTTCGTTCCCCAGATTACACGAAGGAATTCCACGTGCATATTGATGCGAGTAAGCATGCAATTGGAGGTATCTTAGCACAACCGGATGAATATGGAAAAGATTTCCTGATACGTTTCTTGAGCAGACAACTATAAGTGCTTGCTGAAGTAAACTATACAACAACAGAGCGAGAAGCACTGGCCATGGTCTACACCGTACAACAACTTCGACAATACTTGCTAGGCCAAACCCTTGCTTTCTACACAGACCATCAATCATTATTATATATTGTTGATAAATCTTGTAAAACCAAACGTCAACGACCACATATGGATAAACTCACTGCCGATTTCCAAACCGCCATGAAACAAATTGCTGAGAAATCCTTTCCAGCAAGAGAAAATGTCTGGTGTCCAATCTGCTCACAGCATCACACTGCTAATGAATGCCCTCAACTGCGAAATCATTTCCCAGCAGCCACCAGACCCACCGTTTATCGAGCTTACCGCCCCTACCCGCCACAACAACCTGTGCCACAACCAGGGGTTTACCAACCACGACCACCTGCACCAAATCAATATCCATCCCCACGTCAACAGTTTGTTGTTAACCAACCTGCCCCACAAAACGCTGTCCATTATCTTGATCCGAATACCATCGATCCGGCCACCTACTATGTGGAAGACAATACTCAACCGCAGTGTACTGAAACGGTTGTTTATTATACCTATGATTCTAATGCTCAACCACTGGATTCCAATGCCCAAGCTTATAATCCAAACCAAGTTGTCTTTGCCGCACACCAACTACCCGCAATACGAGAATGCTTTATCTGTGCAGGTAAACATCCTAGTATTCACTGCCCAGATAAACTCCGTTTCCCTCCAGCTTGTGAAAATTGTGGTATTGAACATCACGTGAAGGACTGCCCATCCCGATCCAAACCTACTGCTCCAGTCTATTCAGTGCAAGTAGAAACTTTACCAGTTGAAACTCATCCTGCTTGGGTCTTGACTCGGGCACAAACCCAACGCCAAGCCCCTACACTTGCACCTAGCAAAACTCAACCGCAGGCTGTTCCTCCAAGTGATGATTCAACCCCGATAGTTTATCCTCACCCATCTGAAGAAATTCGGCTGCATCATGAGTATCGCCAGCAAATCCGTTATGCCGACCAACAATCTTCCTCTTCCCATAAAGTACCTCACAAGCCCTTTGAAAGCAAAACCCTTGAAGGTACCGAAGCTTGGGGAGATTTACTACAAGCCAATGTCACTCTTCCCTTCCATGTCCTCTGGAAGCATGCTGGCTAGTGGAAACAACAGATCCAATCCAATACCACCACCACTAGTGATGAGTTGCTTGAAATGCCCTTACATCTAACCAATCCACTCAACAAACGAGGCAACATCAAAATCCCAGCTACCCATCATCAATCCCGTGAAGCCGGGGTTAATATCATTTTCACATCCCTCATGATGGAATGAAATCTAAGAGACAAGCTAGCCAAACCTACTTGTCAGCTTCGAATGGCTGATCAAAGTGTGGTCCGACCTACCGGTTTCCTTCCGCACGTGCTGATCAAACTAGGAGGTCTCAAATTTTCTGTTGACCTTGTAGTACTTGATATTCCCAATAATGCCTATTCTTATGAATTACTACTTGGTCGTCCGTGGCTCACCAATGCACGAGTCGTTCATGACTGGAGCAAAGGCCGAGTCACTTTTGGTAATCATGACAATTCTGTCACAATTGACTCAACGGGTAAACTCAAACCTGCATGCATACATGACAAGGGATCCTCAACCACCAACTCAGTATTTGAGCCATACCAGTCCAGCCATGAAAAAGGTCATTATGTTAAATCTACTGATATCATAAACTGGAGTCACAGTCTAGCTACCATTGATTGTGTGAATGTTGATTACTGTGCTCAACATCAGGATAATTGTACCTCTCCACACCCGATCGATCACGACCAATTACCTGATCTGGATACACCCATCATCAATATCAATTTTGTTGATATTCCTCCACACCATGATGAGGTACTAAATGTTGCATGGCTACCTACTAATGAATCAGACAATTTATTCATTGATGACGAGAACGTCTTACGAATTCAGAATTGCACAGAAGATATGTACATTTTTGATATTCAGATCCTCAACTATATGGAAGCACTTCCCCCAAAGACCTATCCGCAGCATGCTTCCAAGGTGGAATCAGTTGCCAAGGTTGCAAGTGAAAAACCTGAGACAAAATTCTACCGTCCCAAACGCCCACACTATCCATGGGATCTCTGTGAGGAGGAGACTATCTTTCAAATTGATGACGAGATCCTCCATGACATACCAACTGTCTCTCCACCACCAAAACCTCAACTACGTAGTCATACTATGAAAGAGAAAATGAAAAAACCACTTCAAATTCAACCGTCGGGTGATCTCACAACTGTTTGGGAAGTTCTTGAGATTTCCTCTAGCCCTACACCCATCCCCGAAAAAGCACCATCTCAGCAAGATAAAGGCAAGGCCCCCTCGAATCTCCAGCCCATGATGTCCCTGCATACTTTAAGGACTATACGATCGAGGATGTCACAATCAAATTACCCCAAGCTCAATGGGAGCCCACTGGTAATTCACCCTACGAAGGCCCTGCACAAAACATAATCCTTTCCCTGAGTGAGCCAAATGAAACCAATGAATATCTTGTCCACATCGGAGCTCATCTCAATCGCGAACAATGAAGACGGCTTGAAAAGCTCCTGCAAAGATATCGACATATCTTTGCCTGGACCTATAAAGACATGAAAGGCGTCTCACCCCAAGTAGCTGTGCATCGTATCCCACTTAAACCGGGTGCGAGCCCCACTGCGAGTCGTCCGTACAGATGCAATCCCATCTATAAGGCCAAGATCAAAGAAGCATTACAACGCCTTTTAGATGCGGGATTTATATATGAAATTGAACATACTGAGTGGGTCTCCCCAATTGTCATCGTCCCCAAGAGAAATGGAAAACCTCAGATCTGTGTCGATTTTAAGAAACTTAACGCCGTCATTGAACGTGATCATTTTCCATTACCTTTCGGAGACTCCATCTTAGAAAATCTAGCAGGAGATGAGACTTACTCCTTCTTAGATGGATTTAGCGGATATAATATGATCCAAATCGCTGAAGAAGATCAACACAAAACCGCCTTTGCCACATAATGGGGAACCTTCTGTTGGAAAGTCATGCCTTTTGGGCTCTGCAATGCTCCTAGCACCTTCCAACGTGTTATGCAAGCGGTCTTTTCTCAGCAGATGGGCGATACCTTAGAAGTTTACTTGGACAATTCAGGAGCACATTCCGAAGAAATATGTCATATGTCTGTGCTCAAAAATTTTTTTATCCGATGTCAACGCTTCAGTATCTCTCTTAATCCTCAAAAATGCCAGATTTGGGTAACCCATGGTATTGTGTTAGGACATTATCTCATGAAATGGCATTGCCACTGACCTTGAAAAGATCCTTATCATTCGAAATCTACCGGAACCACGTATGATACGTGAAGTTTACTCCTTCCTTGGCCACGCCAACTACTATCGGTGCTTTATTTTCGATTTCGCTAACAAAGCCCGCTTAATCTACAAAGTAGTTGTAGCTCCCACATGGATGGATGAACAACGCGTCGCCTTCAATCAACTCAAAGAAGCCCTTACCAAAGCACCCATCCTCCGGATTCCTGATTATTCTAAAGAATTCCATGTGCATACTGATGCATCCAAGTATGCCATTGGAGCAGTGCTCACCCAACCTGGAGAATTAAAAAAGGATTACCCAATTCGTTTTCTTAGTCGACAATTGATACCTGCTGAGGTCAATTATACCACCACCGAACACGAAGCCTTGGCAATGGTATATGCAGTTCAGAAGTTTCACCATTATCTTCTAAGAAAAATCTTTGCGTTCTTCACTGATCATCAAGCACTGTTGTATCTCATCAACAAGACCTGCACCATAGGTCGTATTACTAGATGGATCCTATTATTGAGAGAATTTGAGTTTAGGATTGTGGTTCATAAGGGAGTTCAGCATTTTTTAGTAGATCATCTATCCCGAATCCCTAACCTTCCTACCCCTGATCAAGGCGTCAACGATGATTTACCAGATGCAATCCTTTTCCAAGTTGACTCTACACCTGTATGGGCTAAGGAAATTACCGAATATTTAACTTCAGGGCAAATGGATCCCTCCTTCTCTAAACCCGAACAACGAGCGTTGGTCCTCAAAACTAAACCTTATACGTTAACTGCAGGACAACTCTACAAGCAAGGGCTAGATGGAATTATCTGACGATGTCTTACTGAAGGAGAAATCCCCTTTGTAATCTCCCTCACTCATGAAGGTATTGGTGCCGGCCATTTCTCTTCTGAAACAACTGCTAAGAAAATCCTCTTGGCTGGTTTCTGGTGGCCAACACTCTTCAAGGATATGCACAATTACACTAAGGCTTGTGATGTCTGCCAACGCACAAAACGTTTTCAAAAAACAGACTCCATGCCTTTGCACCTTGTAACCACTGATCAAGCTTTCCAAAAATGGGGAATTGATTATGTCGGACCTATTAGTCCTGCTGCTCGACACACACAATCTCGTTACATCATAGTAGCTACGGACTACTGCACCAGATGGGCTGAAGCAAGAGCTGTTCGCAATGCTGATGCTCATTCCACTGCCAAATTTCTCTATGAACAGGTTATAGTTCGGTTCAGATGTCCTCTAGAGCTTATCAGTGATAGGGGAACACATTTCCTTAACTCTGTCATAGAAGATCTTCTTTCCAAATTTTTTGTGGTACATTGCAAAAGTTCCCCATACTATCCACGCTGCAATGGCCAGGCAGAATCCACCAATAAAATCCTATGTGGCATTCTCACCAAAACCGTCGAATCCAGCCAATCTGATTGGGAACTCAAACTCCATGCTGCTCTCTGGGCTTATCGCACTACCCCGAATTTTTGCACTATCAGACATTTTTCCTCTTTTGGCCAACACAAATCACTTACATGAATTCGTGGGCCCTCTGAATGATACCGCGAAATTCATGACCATCATTACCAAATCGTGGACATTGAGGACGAATTCTGGGTGAAGTTGCGAATTCCTGTCCAAAAAAAGTCTATATATAGGTCTCCACCCTTTCTCCACAAGTTCAATTTAGATTGCTGCTCTTGAGTTCATGCCAAATTTTTTTCAAAATTTTCAAAATTCTCAGAGCAATCTAAAATCACTGCTGCCATGGCTTCCTGTGATTCCTCACTAAGCTTACACCACCGTAAACCCCCTCGTCCTTATTCAGGGGATATAATCATGATCTCTCTTAAGAATTACACCGAGCAACTCACACTAGCCAAGGATATCCTCACCAACCTTGGTTTTGATCTAACACTTTTCCGGGACCAGCAGAACGAGAGCCTCATCCGAGCAACCTACTTGACCTATTCGGATGAGTTCCAAACTTTCCGGCTTACAACCAAGACTGGCAGTTATTCTATTATCAACGTCTCTCTGGGGGATCTTCAGAGTGTCGGCTTTCCTAATCTCGGAGAGACAATCCATGGCAAGGGCACCATTTATGATGCCAAGTACTTCACCAAGTTTCTGACAGACGACGGCAAAACCATTGCCCAAACCAATGACGAGATCGCTATCCGACTCATCACGGATTTCCATTTATGGGCCGCCTCAGAGATCATTGTCACCATGGCTGCAGTACATACCACCAAGATGGATCGCATCCCACCGAGCGATCTCTTCTCTCTAACCCTCACCATGGACGACCCCACTCAAAATTATAAGTGGACTGAGAAGGTGGCGGAGAAGCTGTGCAGAGCCCTGAAAGCCCGCAAATCAACTACCAAATGTGGGTATCTCCTCCACATGTTGGTCACCAAGCAATTGGGGTTTAAGGCGGCTGCTGCCATCAAGGAGCTGGATGCGGTTTATCCAAGCACAAAAAAGCTAGCCACCCCCCAACCAATAGTAGAACCAATCTCACCAGCCCCACCTACTAAGAAGCAGAAAGGGAAGGTCAGTACCGAAGCAGATGTCCCACATGACATTCTATCCAGCGACATCGAGGTAGAATATGCTGAATCCGGAGGGAGTCTTAAACCATCTCAAGTCCCAAAGGAGGTCCTAGAGCAGCAGGCGACCTTACTTCACCAGGCCCAACAACGCCGACAAGCAGTAGTAGCAGCAACAAGCAGCTCCGGAATGGCAAGCACTTTTGGCTCTGATCCTATGGCCGTGATTCCGTCCACACAGGCAATATCCTCTCCATCACTTGCTCTCACAATCCCACCACCACCCCCACCATTTACTGTCACCTCCACACCCTCACTAACTCTCAACACGAGCTTCCCTTCCACACTTCCACAAAGGCCCTCAACTGTACAAATCTCCACCCTACTTGACTCCACAGTCAACGTAGATGATTTTGCCTTACAATTACTAACTGCACTCCCATCAACCACTGTCACCACTAACCCAATCTCACAATCTCCGCCACATAGTCTCTCCCCACCCCTCAATCCACAATCACCCCTCCCTGCCTTTCCTACATCTCTGTCTAGCCCTGCTCCTGATTTTCTACCATTTAACCCCATGCCGTATCCTAACTACACACGCAACCTCCCTGACATTGGTCCTTGGGAACAACTATCCCTTACAGCCCAAAAAGCGGTATGGTTGGTGAATGAACTCCAATACAATATATTCGGCACCCTAGGGGGACAACACACTATGCGGCAATTCGACGATGGTGCTATGGCGGGCCTTCAGAAAGAAAAAGCAAGGCTGGAGGAGGAAACCAAACAACAACAGCTGCAGATTCAAAACCTCACGAATTACAATCAACAACAACAGCAGATGCTAATCCATCTCTAGAACCATCGATACCCTCAAAGCCGAGAAGGATGAGGCTGTAGCAGATTCACAAGCAGCACGTTCTGCTATGAAGGAACAGTTGGAAATGGTGGACTTCAACGACTTCGCACCACCAGCTATCCCTGAGAGAACTGCCATTCCAGTGGTGGCCTATCAAACGCTGGCCCAAAGGTTGAAAGCCACAACGGAACAACACGCAAAATTACAACAATCATACATTGCTTCCGTCGAGGCCCTAAACCAGCACATAGCCACCCTAATCTAGACACCGCACTCACTAGAAATACTTCCAACATATGCTTCCAAGTATTTGAATCCCTAGGAAGGAAGATGAGCACTAGGAAGCAATCCGCAAAACGACAAGGCGAGCAAGAATCGCAGGAGGTTCTCAAGCGGGCAGGAAAGTGAAGGCCATTGAGAGATCTCAAATTTTGCAAAAACAATTTTGTGGCAAATAGGCACTTGGTTTTACGAAAGCGACAGTAATTTGTGAAATTGCCACTTAGGCTCCACATGGGTAGCCTCTTAGCTTATTTAAGAGCCCCCCTCTCTTGTGAGAGAGCTTTTTGATTGTAATGCTCTTGCTCTTGTTTTAATGTGAAGATCCTCCATGAGTTTGAACCTTCATCTTAGCTCCATGATAATGTTTGTGTTCTTGAAGCCTCATCATCCATAGGTGTCCCTAGCTGCAGCTTTGTGCAGAGCCGTCGATCCATCTGGCCCTTTAATGTAGTTGTGGAACTAGAATAGAATTCTTGTTTAATTGTATTCATGGAAGTAGAGTGGCTTAGATTCTTGCCTTCTTGTTCTTGATTTGATACAACCTTTGAAGTAAACTAAATAGGTTGGATTTGTGGTGTAGATCTTGCATAATTCCTAACAATCTAGTTCTTGATGTTCTTGAGAAGCTCAAGAATAAAGAATTTCTTGATCCTTGCTCTTTGATGGCTTGTTGGCTAGTTTCCTTGTTTCTTGTTTCTTTCATGTCTGTTGATTTGTTAGATTAGCCTGAGAATCTTATTTGTTTCCTAGCATTTTACAGTAGATTAAAGTAGGAATTGAATGGAGTTCATCTACAATGCACGCTTATCCTTAGATGATTATTCTAGGCTTCCATGGTTTTGATTTTGTGAGTGCATATGGAGTGAACGTTATCTGAGCAATCTATTGACAGGCTGGATTTTAAATACTACAACATAGCCGCTTCTTTTTGCCTGATCTGGCATTGTAATAAGAAGATCACATTAAGAAGGCCAACTGCCTAGTAACGGGCAAAACACCCTGTAACCAGAGTTAAGAAATGACGAAAACCACAAAGAGTTGCTTCACAGATTCTCAGTGAAAGAATCTGTGGGGGGGGGGGAGAGAGAGAGAGAGAGAGAGAGAGAGAGAGAGAGAGAGAGAGAGAGAGAGAGAGAGAGAGAGAGAGAGAGAGAGAGAGAGAGAGAGAGAGAGAGAGAGAGAGAGAGAGAGAGAGAGAGAGAGAGAGAGAGAGAGAGAGAGAGAGAGAGAGAGAGAGAGAGAGAGAGAGAGAGAGAGAGAAGTCCAAATCCCCCTAATTTCTTAGGAGCAGTGCAAATATCCCAATTCAGGAGACTAGGACCGACGGTTCTAAAGAAATTTTCTGAAAATCTTCGCAATGGACTGGGAGTAGGATGGGGGAAGGAACCAAAGGAAAAGGAAGTGAGTGAAGTAGGAACAGATAATGTGTTGATGAGTCTAGCAGAAAAGGAGAGGTCAGATGAGTGCCAGGTCAAAATTTTGGATCTAATTCTCTCTATGATCCAGTTAAAACGGTCCATGTTAGATAGAGAAGCACCAAGCAGGAAACATAGGTATCGGAAAATGGTACCGTGAGGAAGGACGTTGAAGCCAAGAAGATGACACCAATAAGGTGGAGAGTCATGTTAGAGTACAATAACATCAGACTCTCCAAAAGTTGATCAGGGAGTCAGAAACATGACAAAAGCAAGATAATTCAAGAAGGAGAAGAGAGACATATTGATGATGGAGTTCAATTATGCCAGCAAGGTCATCAGCGAAGAACAGATGTCCAAGAAAAATGTCATGAAAGATAAAGGGGCGAAAGATGGAACGAAGTTAAACTTATGTATATGGAAAATAAGAGGTTTAGTAGCAAGGACAAAGAGGTGGGGAGAAAGGGGGCAACCTTGTCTGATGCCACAAGAAACATGGAAGGAGGGGGAAAGATTTTACAAGTAGAAGTGAGGAAGTCCTCCAAATCCCAGGTAGAGCCTCCAAATGTCCTCCAAGCAACCTGCAAGCTCCAAGATGCCCCTCAACTCCAAGCTAGGATGCCTCCAACTGCAAGTGAGGATCTGCAAGCCTCCAAGGATCTCTCCTCCACATGTGTCCCTACTCTTAAACACAAAGATAGATAACAAGCTGGCCTCAAGTATTCACCACCCAACCATAGCTAGATCCAAACTCCAAGCAAGACCTGTCTAGCACCCCCTTGCTAACCATAAACAAATCACAAGCATACCACAACAGACTATAGCATACTCAAGATCTAAACCCTACTTATTCCCATACCATAAGCAAGATCCAAACCCTAAGCATACTACACACAAGAAAGTACTCTACACACTAGTTCAAACACTAGAGCATAAGCAAAGCAAGCAAGAGAGATCTCTCTCCCCCCAATGGGCACCCTACTACCCTCATATAGATGGCTCATGGACCCTTCCATGCCCATCCAATGAGAGAGAGAGAAGCCTAGGGGAGTTAAAGAACCTCTAAGAACCTCCATAGGCTTATGGAAAGTCAAGAGACTCCTTCCATAACCTATGACTCTGAATGCCTTTCTTGTGGGAGTTGGGAACTCATTAGACCCATTGGAAGTGTGCCCTCCTACTAGGTCCCAATGCTCAAGTTGTGCATGTATACTTTGGTCCAGACCATTAAAGTGATATGGTTCAAGGTTGAGGCCGAAGGTTTAGAAAACTAGTCATCCAATGACTTTCTAACACCTCTCTAGGTTCCATACCTCCATCCAAGGCATAGACACCTACTTGTCCTTACCCAAGGACACTAGTATTTTAATCTAAGACACCTACCCTTAGTCCTAAGGGTACCCCTTATCCAAGAGTCACGTGACTCCATACCTCCGACCAAGGTATAGTCACTTGTCTGTCCTTATCCAAAGGCACATACCCTTAATCCTAAGGGTAACCCTTATCCAAGGGTAACTTGCCATTTAGCCCCCAACACTAAATGGACCAATAGGGGTCTGAAGTACTTCTAGTTACATAGGTATGTAACATTCCTTCCTCCTAAATTTAAATTTTTCCTTGTAGGGAAAAATTTGGAAAATTCTTCTGGAGATCAGCCTCCTTTTCCTAGGTATCCTCCTCTTCTAATCTGTCCCTCCACCTGACTAAAAATTCCTGAAGCACTCTACTCCGTAGAGTCCTCTGCCGGCTATTAACAATCACCTCGGGTTCAGGTGGTCCACTCACATACTCATCATGAAGAAGTTCCACTAGATTTTCCACAGCGAACAGGGTCTCCCCAAACCCCAATGAGGGTTTCAACTTACTAACGTGGAAAACGTGATGAATTCCAACATTAGCTGCAAGGTCTAGTTCTCTCAAAAACACCCAGTCGTTGACCATGAATACCTTGTGCTTCCGAGATAGATCAACATAGTGCCTTGTCCTGTCTTGGGCACTTCTTATGCTATCTTTAGCCACTTGTAATATTTCTTGCATATCCGCAAGGAAATCAGTTGTGGCTTGCACCCATAGGTTTTTCATGCCAACACTAATTGGTGATCGAGGTTGAAAACCATACATAAGCATGAATGGGCTGAATCCGGTCGCTAAATGTTTTGCACTATTATACGCAAATTCCACTAGTGGAAGGTACTGTTCCCAATCAGACTGCCGATGGCCCACATATGCTTGAAGCATATCCTCCATCATTTGAATTGGAATAATTCCTGACGTGGATAGCCGATCACTTTAGGTGCATATGGTTATTGGTTATGCCTCGTCATTCCGGGCTTGGCTTGTAAAGTAATTAATAATCATATGAGGACCCAGACCTATAATTGGACATAGGAGCACATGCATAGTGAATGACTGCTTTCATGCAAGAATAGGAGGTCTATAGCTCAATATGGGTTGCATGGGAATCCTAAAGGGAATATTCTCTCTCTCTTGAGAAGAATGAGTCTAGTGGAAACTCGCCCATATTCCTATTGGAAATTCAGTTTCTTGAGCTTGCTTCTCCTCCTCTCTCTTAGGTTCCTCACTATGGCTTGGGGGCTAGGTCCAGGAGGAAACTCCAGGAGGGATCTAGGTTTGGATGGGTGGTTTTGCTCCACAGGTGTCCTTTTGGTTGTTTTGCAACAGGATCTAGTCAGATCTTCATTTGGTGATCTTCACAAGACTCCTTCCATAACCTATGACTCTTTGAATGCCTTTATTGTGGGAGTTGGGAACTCATTAGACCCATTGGTAGTGTGACCTCCTACTAGGTCCCAATGCCCAAGTTGTGCATGTATACTTTGGTCCTAGACCATTAAAGTGATATGGTTCAAGGTTAAGGCCCAAGGTTTAGAAAAATAGTCATCCAATGACTTTCTAACACCTCTCTAGGTTCCATACCTCCATCCAAGGCATAGACACCTACCTGCCCTTAACCTAGGACACTAGTACCTTAATCTAGGACACCTACCCTTAATCTTAAGGGTACCTCTTATCCAAAGGTCACATGATTCCATACCTCCGACCAAGGTATAGTCACTTGCCTGCCCTTATCCAAAGGAACATACTCTTAATCCTAAGGGTAACCCTTATCCAAGGGTAACTTGCCATTTAGCCCCCAACACTAAATGGACCAATAGGGGCCTGAAGTACTGCTAGTTACATAGATATGTAACAAAAGAATACCTTGAAAAAGAATAGAAGAAGAAGTGGGAACAAAGAGGGCTTGCATAAGATTAGTAATGTAACCTGGTAAACCAAAAGAGGAGCAGCAAGCAAGAACATAATTCCAACTGATTCTATCGAAAGCTTTGTCAAAATCAATCTTAACCACAAGGGCCTGATAGTTAGACCAGAGAGAGGAGTCAATGGCTGACCAAACATTTAGGATATTATAAAAAAAGGATCTACCTTTGATAAAGCCAGATTGGCTTTTAGAGAGGTGAGAGGGGAGGAGAGGGGCAATCATCCTAGAAATGGGCTTCACAACAATCTTATAAGAGGTGTTGAGCATTGTAAGCGAGAGATAGATAGAAATTGAAGAGGGAGATTCACCTTTAGGGATAAGTTTTATAAGCCCTTGAGAGAAGGAGGAGAGAAAGGTGCCCGTTGACAGTGCAATGTTAATGGCAAGGAGGAGAAAATGTTCAACACTTTCCCAGTGTGCCATGAAAAAGTCCGAAGTGACACCATTAGGACCAAGAGTTTTGTCTCTATTAATAGTGTTGGAGGGTTTGCGGATCCCAAGGCAACCCTAACCCTAGTTAATAAGTGAGATTTGGCACCCTGCGTGTGTAAGTCCAACCTGATGATCACATAATTATTTGATTAATTAGAAAGTCAATAAAAGGACTTTAGGCCTTTTTGCGGGACTTTTAATGTCGCAGGCCTAAATGTCAAGTTAGTGAATAAAGTTGGGACTCCCACTAAAATTGGTTCAAATTTAAATTCAGATTGATTCCCTCCAATTATTGAATGGGTTCCCACTCTTTTGTAAATATGAATAGTTAGGGAGGTAGAAATGGGCCAATAGGATTTTGAGGCCAAGGCCCTCCTCTCCACTATAAATAGGGGCAAACTCGAGTTGCTCCTCATGTTCAAATCTTCATTTTAATACAAGCAGATTGGTTCTCTTATGGAATGGACTTGTGGATGTCCTTGCTCTCTAACTCTTTTCCTCCATCTCTCATGCTTTTGTTGTATTTTGTAAATTGTTGGATCTAAATGTTTTTGGGATTGCCGTTTCTTATGCTTTTTATGAGAGAGAAAGGGAGAGAGAGGAAGAGTAAGTTGTTATCATTGTGGATCTTAGTGTTAACGGATGTAGTGTTGATTCTTAGGGTTAATGGATGTTAAAGTTAGATGTGGATCTTCCATACATGTTGAATTCTAAGATATGTTATCGCTCTCATGGGAATGAACCTACGCGTGACAGCTAACTCCATCTCCTTGATGCTAGATTGCTTGGATCTTGGGTTGAGGATAGGCTAGGAAATAAACCCACTACAATTTTGGCATCGTTGCCGGGGAGCTACGCCAATTTTTTAGTTTACAGCATGTTTGTTGGATGGTTAGCTTGCATTAGGCATCTTGTCTTGGCATGAATAGTGTTAAAATTGCATTTTATGTATAGTTTGGTAGTGATTTTGCTTGATTTGAGTGAATTTTCTTGCTTGAAATCTAATATGATTATTGAACAGGGGAAGCTATTCAGATCACCATTCTTAAGATCCATCTGGATCTGAGAAAGCAAGAAAAACAGCAAAAATTGGTCAAATCTGTCAGATTTTGGTCAAAAGGAGACAAACTTGTCATCAAAGCTAATAACTTTTTACCCTTTTTTCAGGAAACGTTCACCGAGTTGCAAGCACCTTCAGTGTTGATCACAGAACCCTCAGATTGAAGGGCGAACATTCCTTTCCAGCAGATTTCTAGAAACATCAGAAAAACCATCAGAAAATACCAAAAAACATCCAAAACCCTAAAAAATACAAGAATCTGTGGACTGTTTCGTGGAGGATATTGATGTTGTTGGTTTCGTGAAACAAATTGATTTCTAGGAGGCTGGTATTGTCCTCTTGATTGGTTGAGAGGCTAGTTTCGGGGATTGTAGTAGCAGTAAAAAGAAGAATGGCCCATGAAATCACATATTTCACATTTAATCAAAGAAGTGTCTGGTATAGGTTGATAAGATGGGCATTCATTTTCAGTGTGTGCTCCTTTGCAATGAGGGCACCAGGTATTGTCACATCTATGATGTACCTGGCCAGTGGGTAGCTGACCTGACATGGAACTTTGTATAGACCGCAGAGTGTTCTGAAACTCTTTTGTGAGTTTCTCCATCTATTGTTGGTGTTGTTGGTTAAGCAATTCCATTTGAGATTTTCACAGTTGTTCTTGAGTTTCCTCGGTCAATTTGAATTCTCGGACAGCACGGTGTGCTCTCCGTTCTCTAGGTTTGTCAACATCCGATCCTTCATCCTCTTCGCGGATGGCGTCAGACATGACTTGTTTTAAGGATGTGTATTCATCATTAGATCTGAGCTCACGTTTGATCCATCTGAGAACAGAGATGATGCTGAAGCAGTAATGAATTTGTCCGCTCGTAGTAAAGGGTCAGCTGCACAAGCCTTGTCTATGGTGATGAAAGAGAGGGTCTGCTTTAGGGAGGATTCAAGGATGGAGGTGGAAGGTTTAACAAATCTCCCTTGTTGTCGGGGTAAAGGACCGTGTGCAATCAATAATATCTTGGAGATCTTTGAGTGGAGAAATTTTGGTAAAAAGGATAGGACGGAGGACCTTGTTCCAAATTAGTGAGTCATTCATAATATAAATCGAGTGATGTTTAGCAATTTTGGCAGGAAAGAGGTTGAAGTGAAGGACAATAGGGAGATGGTCAGACAGGAGAAAGCAAGGATGGAACTAGAAGACAAACTGCTAGCCCACTCTCCTTTGTTAGAAATGTACATTCTATCTAGTCTAGCCGAAGTGAAAAAGGAGGGGAATCGACCTGGATTATTCCAAGTGTGGAGACAAGGGGAGTTACATAGAGAGAGAGCGTCTAAACAATTAAAACTATCTATCATGCGGTCCCAAGCTTGTCTTTCAACAAAGGTGATGCGATTAGGGCCATCAAGAGGGTGAAGGTACATACATGTTGAAGTCGCCAATAATTACCGAAGGAAGGGGATTATGAGGAGAGATGTTATTCCACAAATCTATGCGAGAGTGAGGGGAGTTTGGCACATAAATATTGAAGATGTTGAAGGCGAAACCACATTTAGAAATAGTAGAGATATTGGCGCGTCGGGCCAGGAAGGGAAAAGTGAGAGGTGAGTTTCAAATCTTTGGAAACGAGAGTCACCAACCCACCTCGGGTACCATCGGCAGGGGTGCAAGAGTATTTAAAGTCTTGAGCAAAGGATTTAGTGAGCACATCAAGCAGAAACCCACTCAGTTCAGTTTAGAAACCCACTCAAAGGATTGGAATGGCAGAGAGACAAAAGATAGTTAAAAAGAAGAGTATGACGAATAGGAGATTTAAGGCCTCTAACGTTCCAGGTGATCATATTTATAAGGGAAACAAACTAAACAAAGGATAGTAAAGCATGCTTGTAAGAAAAAGCATAGGAGAGAAGAGCAACTTGAAAATGAGCTGCGTCACACGTCACACGTACATCTTTTCATTATGAGAAACTCGCACCTTTGTTCGTGCCAACGCTTTAAGAGAACTTCATGTGACGACTTTAGTGCATTGATTTTTCCCCATTGTAGTTGGAGGACTCCATAATTTAGATGAATGATTCAGGGTTTCAATAAGAAGGCTCTCATAGGAAAGCTCATCGAAAGGAGCTACTTTAACATTGCTCCTATTTTTCTTTTCATGATTAATATAGCTCTTGATTTTCTGCGTCTTTGGATCAAAGTAAGCACTTTATGAAGGACTGGAGGATAGTAATATCTCCTTGAAAGTCCTATTTCTGGAGTCAACATTTCTCCTAATGGCTATTTCTGCATAATCATCCGAAATTTGAGAGATCTTTGTAACCAGTTATAAGTTGGTTGCTGGTAACATTGTTGCCCACTTCAATTGTAATGAGATTGGCTTCCTCCTCGTTGGGTAGTAACGAAGGCAACATTATCTCAGGACTCCGTCTCTGAATGTTCCATTTTTTTTGACAAATTGGAGTGTGTTAATTGTCTGAAGGGTGAGCTTTTTTGGAAGTTAGCTACCGCAGTTGTGTCCATATTGCAGTCATCGACACTCATGACATTTGGTACTTCTCTAGAAGGACTATTGTTCTATTCCTTAGATGCATAATATGAACAATCATCCTTTTGTCCTGGTTCAGTTGTATAAGGACTTGATGTCTTCTCAATGCACTGTTTCTGCTCTGAGAGCGGAAGCTGTCCACGTAGAACTAGTTCATGATTCTGTCCATACAATGTTGCTTCAAATGTGTTAAGTTTTGATGCCTTCTTTGTGTACTGAATATATTTTGAGTACGAGAGCTGGCTGTGCAGATATGATTCCAAGTTTTGTCTGCGCATTGTTACCTCATGGTTTAATATATTCCTGGCATATTTGGTCATGTCGTCGGTCGCAAGCAGCAGGGTCTGAAATTCACTACTCAATGATCGATCATTGCTAGTGAGCTGTGACGGAATAATTGAATGCATCGCAACAACTTTCACCTTATGAACCATCACATCTGTCAAAGAGTCTTCAACTGTAAACCCTAAACTTGGTAACTCTGGGTTGCCTTCTTGTTGGTTTAGTTCTGCATTTTCAATCCTTATTTCATTGGTAAATTGTCCATTCTCACAATAGCTTTTTTTCTTGTCAAGAGGAACTCTAGGAGGCGCTAAGTCCAGGCAGGTAAATTGGTTGAAAGTTTCAGCTTCGTCCACATGCCTATTCCCAATATGACTTTCTGGTGTCTTGTTGAGAAGCGGTGCTTTTTCCTTAATGATAGGATTTGTGTCTTGTGTAACATCTTTGTTGACGTTAGAGTTTCCTTAAACTATAGATCATGCTTGCACGATTTCAGAACTTGGCAATAAATAGCTCTTCTCTTGAGGTGTTGTAATTGGATGCAGCAAATTGATTTTGTTGTACAATACATGTTGAGGGTATCAAAGGGGTATATCCAACCCTATATCTACAATAACAATGATTAGTTATCTAGGAAAAATATATCCACCATGTCCTATTATTGATACTTGATTAATAATCACTAGCTTTAACCAAATTTATCTTTTACTCGAAACGCTAGATTGATACCAAACATAAACAAATTATGTACGTTCTAAAAAGACAATGCTTCCATAATGACATTATAATTCTTATTCACACTCTTATATCTCATTTGAATTTATTTTGTAATCTCTCTCTCTCTCTCTCTCTCTCTCTCTCTCTCTCTCTCTCATGGATTCTTCCTCGTTCATATTCATCCTGTCTTGCTATCTAAAATACGGAATAATACACACATGCAATATCTTTAGAGAACAAGGTTTCTAACTTACCCAAGCTTCAATTTTTTTTTTTTAAAAAAAAAGCGGTTTCCTTATGAAGTAAAAAAACGCTACAAAAAGTTAAAAAAAAAAACTATACAAAGTTTTTTTAAAACTATAACTGTAATGGAGGGAAAGTTGATTTTCCACCTTTTTTTGAACACATATCACCTTCCGGGAAACTTTGATAGGTAACTCTACATAAACTTGCAGCTCTCGACACTTTCTCCTCACAATACTGTGAAGAGCTTCTCTGATTTCTCACCTACGTAAAATGAACCCTACCGGTTGGATCTTTCATGAAGATCGGTTTGGTATGCTCTCTTTCTCTCAACTCTTTGCTACAGTTGCTCTCCTCTTGCTTAATCATAGCTTCAAAAGGGATGCTTTATTTTAATATGTAGTAACTAATCTTTGAATGATGCTTTTCCTACATAAGTTTTGTGGTTTGCAATGGTTATTGTCCAACGATGGACTTCATATGAGTTTGCTTGTTCAGAACTGAAGCACATCCTGCCCAAAAGGCAGCGATGGAGGCTTTCCATAGTTGTAAAAATCTTACTATGATCTTCATTGATAGCATTGATTGATAAGCCACGAGTTGATAGCTAGGCACATAAAAGGGATCCACCCTTTTCCAACTTGGTGTCCTTAGGTATTCTTGGAGCTGCTCATCACTATTAAGTAGCATCACGATCCTCCAAGAGGGTTGTGGTCATAATGCGCTCATGAGGCTGCTGAACTTAGGATATTATTCTTCCGCAGTTACTTTCTTTGCCCCCCCCCTCGATCTTCTTTCTTGTAGGTTCTTTTAAAGTCTTCGGACTCTTTTCGATCATCAAACTGTCTTCATATTTTTACCTTAGCTTTCTCAGATAGCTTTCTGGAAGGCCTCGCCAAATAGTCATCCAAAGCTATGACACTCTTTGTATCAGGAACTCTTGGTGTTGAGCCCTCAAACTTTGATCCAGCGAAGGTGTCGCTCTTACTCTTTGGAAGGGGTGAAGAAACTCCCATCGAAGGCTGGACAGTCTCATCAAGTGGATCTTGTTCAAAAGAATTGAAGTCAGGTGGTGATGGAGGTGAAAACAGTTGACGAGTGGCAGGTAGTGTGTTAGTTATGAGATTGTATTGAGCTGTTGGTGAAACGTGTTAGAAATTGACCAGTGTCGGATCTCTCGGTGCGTGCACAACGTCTACCAGTAAAGGTTTCATAGGCAAACACAAATATAATGTGCTTTGCTGAAGCGTTATCAGATGAAGAGCTAGAGCTTATTATCAGCACAAAACTATCAGTCAATATCTAATCTACGAATAATTTATCTGCATGGCATGAATCAATGAATAAGAACTGAATGATAAAGCATTGGACCAAGTACTAGATGATTCGGATTGCTGGAATAGGAATTATATAATCGCAGTTTGTACAATTCTAAATGCAAATACAAGGCACGTTCCTCCTGAAACAATACTATGATATAACAGAGAGAAAGAAAAATTATTGTGCTCTTGTTTGAATTTATCTATCAGTCTATCTTACACATGATTAAACTGATCTATTGATCTTATCATTTTACAATGACAGATGTACATGAGAGCAGTCGGTGATGCCTGATTAGTGGAGAGTGGATAGCCATAATTCGTGCTTCCTCCTTTAGGCACCATCACCACTTTGGGCCGTAACCGCCTTGTTCTATTAGTGACCTCTAATCAAGGTTTGTACTTTTCAAAATGGGATTAAGTCACCATGATGTTATCATCAGTTGCTAAGTCAATTTAGTTGAGAAGGTGAAGACTTCAATGTCGAGCTTCTTTTGAGAAGATGTCATCATCATCACTCTCTATGTAGATGTTACACTCCTATTCAGTAACAATCTGAATTTGATGAAGGATACAAAATACATGTTAGCCCAGGAATACAAGATGACTGACATGGGTCCAGCCCACTACTATCTCGGAATCCAAATCCAACGAGCTCAACCCAGTAGACTGATTTTCATCAGTCAGCAACGATATCTCAACAACGTGCTAAAAAAATATGGGATGGCCAACTGCAAACCAAGTCACTTTCCACTCAACCTTGGACTAAAATTATCAAAGGAATAGTCTCCTCAAACTGAGGCAGAAAAGAAGGAAATGAAATGGGTAGCATTTCAATCCATCATCGGCTCACTGATGTACGCAATGATCTGCACGCGACTAAACCTTGCATATTTGATCAGTACACTTAGCGAGTTCCTGTTAAATCCAGGCCCGACTCACTGGAAAGCACTAAAAAAGGTCATGAAGTGTATCCAGGCAACGAAAACTCTCAGCATCTGCTATGGAGACAGCCAAACTGCCAACATCCTTGAAGCCTACACACATGCAGATTGGGCAGGAGATGTAGATACCATAAAATCAACTTCGAAATTTGTTTTTTTATACAACCAAGGCCCAATCTCATGGAATAGCTGGAAGCAAACCTCAATTGCATTGTCATCAATGGAATCTGAATACATAGCTACCACAAATGCAACCAAAGAGGCAATCTAGCTAAGGCAATTGCTTGCAGACATAACCCTTCCACAAACACTTCCTACAACAATCTATTTTGACAATCAAATCACAATAGCACTATCTCTCAATCAGAGATTTCACTTTCGAAGCAAACACATTGAAATCATGTATCATTACCTTAGAGAGAGTGCATAGCAAGGAATTAGTGTTAGCATTAGTGTTCTGCAAGACAAACAACATTAATTCACAAAGGCTCTATCAAAAGAGCAACATCTCAGATTTAACGATATGTTAAATCTGAAGATCAAAGCTTTTCAGAATCCACATTAAGGGGAAGTGTTAGATTTTAATGCTCAGCCTTAACAAATCGTTCAAGTAATGAGCATTCTGAAAACATCTGAAGGCCGACTACATATTTTTGGACCTTCGCATTTTTCACAATCTATTTCTTAAGGCACCTTTGCCTTTTTTGCCTTCTTCACATTTTTCGCACTTTTGAGAAAAATGCGACACAGTGACCAAAATGCCTTGAACTCCATTTCAGGCCTACCTTCGGATTTTTCGCATTTCTCTACCTTCGTCTTTTTAGGCACCTTCGGGATTTGCATACCTTCCTTGTTCAAAGGCACCTTCGGGTTTTTCGAGTTTTTACAACAATGGCAGACCGACGTCGCCAACTTATCATCAACCCTAAAAACAGTTGGACAGCTAAATATTCCAAGGGTGGTTACCTACTTTGTACATATACAAAGACTAGCATAAATAGCATTCAATGCTTGTAAGATATTTTGATGACACTTGTAAATAAATATTACTAGCTGAATCAAGCTAAGTAGGTTTTATTTTTATTATTATCAGAGTTTTCTATAGCCAGCGTAATCACGCTCAACATTCAAGCTGAAGGTATCACTTCAAGCCATTGTACTCACTGTTGATATTAATCAGAGTGCAATTTTATGTCTCACTACTATATTGTTCATTTGCGCACTTTGTATGAATGATTCATCTTGAATATTTCTGTTGCTAACTGGTGCATTTCCGATCCTACATGCCTACGCTCAAAGCTTCGAGCTTTCGCTGCTAGTCATCCCCACGTTTTACGACACAGTTGGGCACTTAGTGGGTCCCGCCACTAAAACTAATGTTGGCCAAGTCTTACCAAGTGGGCCCTGCCATAGTACACTATACAGGTAGAGTAATAAGTGTGAGGGCACTAGCATCCTGCGCATATAAGCTCAACCCAATGAGCACAAGTAGGAAGCTATAATTTTTAGGAATAAGTGACATGTGTAAATAAATAATGTAGAAGCCCAAAGTCACAAACTCAAGCTGCAAATAGGGAGTCTAATCTTGGTCAAAGTGGGACTCACATAATTCATGTGACTTACTTTGTGCTAGAACGATTAGATTAGATTTGTGTTAATTTGAAGGGCTTAAATTAGAATCCTTGCCTCAATGAAGTGGCCAATCAAAGCGAAGGAGACTCACCTTCCAAATCTATAAAAGGGAGCCATTTCTTTTGTATTGTATCTTTTCTCTTTTTCTAATAAAGGTCTGCCGGTTTCACTTCTCTCTCTCTCTCTCTCTCTCTCTCTCTCTCTCTCTCTCTCTCTCTCTCTCTCTCTCTCTCTCTCTCTCTCTCTCTCTCTCTCTCTCTCTCTCTCTCTCATGGATGGTATCTAGCTATGGTTTACTACATTCCAAATAATAGCAATGCTGGGTATATGACCCCTTTTTGTTTAAAACATACGACGAGAACTCTTCCTAAATTTGAAAAAAGACCACCACTTTCACTTAAGGCAATTTTGATGGCCAAGATAGTCCAAACGTCATCCTATGGCAAAAAATGGTTACCCTCTCTACACGTTATCAAGTGGATGTTACCACTTAGCCTTATCACTTTCGTAAGCCTTCACCTATAAAAAGAGTGGTATACTCTCTAATTTCTTCACCACTCTTCTTTCTCCCTCTCCGCTTTGGCAAAACATGATTGGAAACATAGTGCCCATCTACAAATGATTGAATGACATACAACTGGTAAGAGATATTCTACATCGCAGACAGAATGCACTATGATGATAGCATATTGTCACTTTTTTCTCTTATGAAAATCAATTCTCACAGCCTTCAGCGTTGGAGCACGACCATCTACCATCTCGGTTTTATCCACTTTGATGGCTTTTATGTGAAAAGATATGTATTACATTGAGCTCTGATTGCGCTAGCCATATTGGATATGTACTCATTAATAGTAGCAATCCACCTCTATCCAAAGTTGTGGAGGAGTGGATTGTATGCCTTGTGAAGATTTGTTAATGGCATGTGAATCTGCCCATCGATGGACAACGTTGGTAGAGCACCTACCCATGTATGAATCTACTTTGAATTCATGTAAGCAACCCTTTGTATGCAATATAGCGTTTGGGCCAAGGAAATCACAGAATATTTAACTTCAGGACAGATGGATCCATCCTTATCTAAACCCAAACAAGGTGCATTGGTCCTCAAAATCACACCTTATACGTTAATTACAGGCCAACTTTACAAGCAAGGATTAGATGAAATTATCTGACGTTGTCTTACTGAAGGTGAAATACCCTCTGTTATCTCCCTCACTCATGAAGGTGTTGGAGCAGGCCATTTCTCTTCCGACATGACTGCTAACAAAATGCTCTTGGCCAGATTCTGGTGGCCAACTCTCTTTAAGGATACACATACCTACACTAAGGCCTGTGATGTTTGTCAACGAACAAAATGATTTCAGAAGACTGACTACATGCCTTTATGCCCTGTCACAACTGATCAAGCTTTCCAAAAATGGGAAATTGATTATGTTGAACCCATTAGTCCCACTGCTAGACACACTCAATCACGATATATCATCGTAGCTATGGACTATTGTACCAAATGGGCTGAAGAAAGGGCTGTTCGCGCGACGCTCGTTTTACCACAAAATTTTTCTATGAATAGGTTATCATTCATTTCGGATGTCCTCTAGAACTTATCAGCGATAGGGGTACACATTTTCTTAACTCTGTCATAGTAGATCTACTTTCCAAATTTTTTGTGGTACATCACAAAAGTTCCCCGTATTATCCACGATGCAATGGCCAAGCAGAGTCCACAAACAAAATTTTATGTGGCGTTCTCACCAAAACCGTCGAGTCCAGCCGATCCGATTGGGAACTAAAACTTCATGCTGCTCTATGGGCCTACCGCACTACCCCGAAGCGAGCCACAGACTTAACCTCTTTTCGGCTAGTATATGGCCAAGAAGCCGTTATGCCTATAGAATTCCATATTCCATCCGTTCGAGTAGCCTATAATCTTGAGCTAGATAATTGACAAATCCTAGCAAACATGTTATTTCATCTGGAACAACTGTGTGAAGCACGTCGGATCAGCATCCATGCTCAACAAGCCCACAAACGTCGACAAAAGACATGGCATGATTGATCCTTAGAACTCAAAGAGTTTCAGTTCAGAGATAAGGTTTTGCTATACCAAGCCAAAGCCTTTAAAGGAAAACTCAAATTTTCTGGCCAAGGACCTTATGTCATTCAAAAGATATTTGCCTCCGAATATGTCCAACTCCAAACCCTACAAGGCGATCTTTTAGACACTGTGGTCAATGGGAGCAGATTGTGAAAGTACAATGAGCATTGTTTTTATCTTGATATTATTAGTTGTTTTATTTTCTAAATTTTGTTCTTTAATTCTGTTTACTGTTTGCTTGCAATTTCAACAATTTTTGGTGTGTTTTATTGTGTCAAAACATCAAGATATCATCAGATCAGGCATACAATCAGTCTTTGTCTGTGCAAACCACAAGAATCATTCTTTTCAAAAAATTTGTCTCACAACCACATCAGATAGAATTCGCCCATCCCCTTTTTTTAGCATGCACGATTCATTTATTACCTCCACGAATTCTGTCTCAAAGAAAAACTTATCAGAAATAGAAAAAAGTTAGTTTTTTGCATCAGATCCTCACTGATAGAATTCGTAGATTATTCGTTGAGCCTCAAATTCATCTCCACAATTTCTCTATCATATCCCGTGAATTCTGATCAAACCAAATTTTGTATTGTCAGCCATTTTTACTCATTTTTGTACAAAAAATCACTTACAGGAATTTGCCAGCCCTCAAAATAGTGCCTCAAAATTTGCGATCCTCACTAGGAAATCGTGGACACTGAGAACGATTTCTGAGAAAATTTGCGAATTCTTGTCAAAAAAAGTCTATATATAGGCCTCACCCATCCTCCCCACGACTTCATTTTACATCCTTGCAAGCAAGTTCATGCTGAAATTCTCAGAAAATTTCAAACTTTCCAGAATCACACTATTACTGTATTCATGGCTTCCAGAGACACCCCACTCTCTCTGCACCACTGTAAGGCCCCCAAACCTTACATAGGCAACCTCTTTTTACTGAAAGTCAAGGATCATTCTGAGACAATGCGATTAGCCAATAACATTTTCATCCATCTTGGTTTTAATCTACTCCATCTTCTTGAACAACAACATGAGAGTCTGATACGTGCTGCCTACTCCTCCTACTTGGATGAATTCCACTCTTTTCACATTCTTTCAAAGGATGGCAATTACAGTACTATTGACATCACACCAGCCAAAATACAACTGATCGGCTTTCCGGACACTGGCGAGTCAATCCATGGCAAGGGCACCAGCTATGACCATAATTATTTCAAGAAGTTCTTGCTTGACGATGGCAAAACCATCGCTCACACCCACGATGGCTTGCCACGAAGCTCCTAAAGGATCCCAAACTACGAGCTGTAGTAGATATCCTTTTGATCCTGACCGAAGTTCACATAGTCCGCATGGATTGCATTCCACCTAGTGACCTATTTGCGTTGACCATGACACTGGACAACCCCACTCACAGTGGGCCGAGATTGCTAAAAATCTTTGCTTAACCCTCAAACAACGTAAGGCTACCACTAAGTGTGGTTATCTGTTGCAGATGATAGTCCAACAACACCTGGGGCACAAGACGACACAGCTCTCAAGGAACTCGAGACATTGTCCCTAGCACCAGAAAGCAAACTAGCCCCTAAGTAGTAGTTGCCACACCCACACCACCTACTAAGAAACAGAAAGGCAAGGTGGTCAGCACTAACGCAGACCTCTCCCCTAATCTCTCATCCAGTGACATAGGGAAAGAATACGCTGAATCCAGCGGGAGCCTTAAATCTTCTTAGGTCCCAAAGGAGGTACTAGCACAACAAGAAGCCCTACTTCAACAGGCAACGACAAGACTACAAGCAGTGGCAACATCAGCAGGCAACTCTGGGGATGCAGGAGCTTCTGGCTCCGGTTCATTAGGAAGGGTCCAACCAACTCAGGAAACTTCAGCAGTTTAGACAACATCTCCTCCTCCTACCATTCCCATGCTAGCTACCATTTCCACCACTTCTTTCACACTTAACACAAGATTTGACTCCACCATTTCAAAAAAGCCCTATCCTGTACATACCTCCCCTCTACTTGACTCCTCAGTCAATGTAGATGATTTTGCCTTATAATTACTCACCCAAATTCCATCCATCGCTACTCATGTTCATTCTTCCCCTTCATGTGTTTCCTCTCCCACAAAAATTCTAACACCTCCATCTTTACCTCCTTTATCACCTCCTCTAAATCCACAATCTTCTCCTCTGAAACCACAATCCCCTCCGCCCTCCTATTCCCCAAATCCCTCTTCTCCACAATTTCCTAATCTTCTCCCCTACAACCCTATGTCTTATCCTAATTACCAATGATCCTTCTCTAACATCGGTATATGGGAGCAATTACCACTAATTGCCCAGAAGATGGTATGGTTGGTGAATGAGCTTCAATACAACATCTACGGCACTTTGTCAGGACAACAAGCAGTAAGACAGGTCAATGATGGAGCTAAATTACATCTTCAGCAGAAAAATGAAAGGTTGGTGGCTTAATCCGCTCAGAAACAACAACAGATCCACAACCTCACCACATATAATCAACAACAGTAACAAATGCTCAGCCACCTACAAAACCAACTCTAGCTGAAGATCTCCAACCTGCAAACTATCATCGACAACCTTATAGCAGAACGGGACGAGGCCTTAGCGGATGCACAAGTAGCACGTTCCGCTATGAAAGAACAACTGGAATTGGTTGATCTCAATGATTTCGCACCACCAGCTATTCCCGAGAAAACTCAAATCCCAGTGGTGGCATATCATAAGTTGGCCCAAAAGTTAAAAGCCACGATGGAACAACACTCCAAATTGCAACAATGATGCACTGCTTCCGTCGAGGCCCTTAACCAACATATCGCCACCCTGGAAGAAAGACTGAAGACAACCGCTCAATCAACACCTTTTGTCCATGCAGAGCATGCTTAGTTTTATGACTCCGGGCCTCACTTTGATGGATCAGATGGTGGCGATGGGACATGATTTCAATAGCCTCCAACAAATAATCAAAGCTTGTCTTTTCAAGGACCGTCTCAAGTGCCAAATCCACCATCAACCAATCCTCAAGGCACTGGTGATATTTCCTCCCAACACCATTTTACTTCTATGGCTTCTAACCCCATCGAAACAACTAACTTTCTCTTTCCAAGACAATTCTCTCCGGAATCCCAATGCATTGCTGCATCTAACCCTTCACCTCCTCTATCTCCTGAACCCGTTCCACAAATTGAACACCCTTAGCTACTGAAGCACCAACAATAAGACACCGGATCTCTCCAACTGCACCGAGCAAGGAGCACCTCATCTCCCAAGAGTTCGCAAAAAAGTATCCACCCAAGGAGCACGACGGTTACATCTTGTCAAACCTTGACCAATGCAAGACTCACAAGGAAGCTGTAAAGCTCTTGGATCCACAACATGCCTGGTGCCATCAGCTCTTCTTACAAAGCAAAACATCCATGGAATGGTATCTCGACGCACTGGCATATATGCGCATCAATCCATACTATTACCCGGTGGCGCGCAGAGAACCATTTCCTACCAAGAGGCTGAAAAATGAGATCTATTGGCCCAAGCTCACAGGTGTAAACACAGACAATCCAACAGATGATATGATTACCCATTGTCGTGTATTTCACCAGAAACACCATGGCAACCCGGATCGCGATGTGCGATATTCTGTGGATAACTACGGCCTGGTAGCCTTCTTGGCAGAACTAAACGGATATTGGGATAGGGGACTCCCACCAATTGCCATCGATATCAACAAGCCCTTGCAGACTGAAATGGATCACATCAATGTTGCGCGCCTTTATTACCGAGCAGCCCTCACTTTGGCATTGCACGTCGATATGGTGGAGCTATGGAAAATCCACGGATTCCTGCAAGGCATGCTCCATTATTACAAACAATTGCCCTTCCTCAATAAATTACACTGGCAGATGATGGAAGGTATCGGCAACAAAATTTACCAATCATGACAACAACAATCTCACCTCCAAGAAGCTCAAAAAATCCAGGACAAAAAAGCTTTGATTGGTGTGGGACCACCAATCCAATAGAGAGGGGGATTATGTTAGCAACTGTGCAAACATAGAGAAAATATAAAAAAAGAAATAAAACTTCGTGGCATGTGTTTTGTAAGTCCACATATGAGTATTTGTCGATAAACTTCTACCATGGCATGTGCTTTGTAAGTCCACATATGAGTATTTGTCAATAAACTTCTACCATGGCATGTGTTTTGTAAGTCCATGAGTAGAAGCTTAAAATAATAAAATAACTTAAAACTTAGGATTAGAACTTAGACTTAAGAAACCTAAGAAATATTTGTCTTAAGTTATCTTAAGTTTCAAATTAGAAACTTTTAAAGTTCTAAAGTCCTAAGTTAGGAGTTCTAGAATGGCTAGTGTTAAACTAATCCCATAAGTTAGTGGATACTTATGGAAGACCCTCCTTGCTATAAAATAAGTTGTATTTGTCATGTACACAACACTTTGAGATTAAGTTATATTATGCTTCTCTATTTTGGAGATTATCATTCTATTTCTTTGTGTTCCCAATGGAAAGTGAATAGCTTGAGGGAAGGTGCTCGGGCCTCCTTTCATTGGAATTATTGTGGCATGTTCTTTATTTGCTGCTTAGTTAGCCACAATCTATTCTTTCTATCTCCCTTTTGGGTGTTAAAATAGGATCTAGTTTAGTAATCTTTGTGAAAAATGGTCAAAATCTACCTTGGTTGTTTTGTGTTTTTTAGTTTGTGAGGAAAAGATCACATGTGTGGAGCATGTTCCCACATGTAGAAAAAGTCAAAAATAGTTTATGATGTTCACTTTAGGGGTATCATAAAGTTTTATGTCAAGCATCTTTGTGTAGAGTTGTGATAGGGCCAATAATTGGCATAGTTGGCAAATTGGTCAAATCCACATGTAATGCCACTATTGAGCCAAAAGTCATTTGTGATGCAAACTCGAGCTATGGAGGCTAGTAAATAGGATTATGACACTTGTATTAATGTAGTTTGATGAGTGATGAAGTCAAAGTGTTGGCTTTGGTCAAGGGGTCCAATAGGAATTGAGAAATCTTGAAGAAGGGTCCAATAGAATTGTAGGATGGATGCATCACTCATCCAATAGCATTAGAGAGGCTAGGATTAGGGGTCCAATAGCATGCAAGGAGGATTCTCCATGAGTTTTATATGTACTCCACTTTGGAATCATAATTTAAGTTGAGGTTTTGAGTCAATCTTTGTATGGTGAGTTTTGATTGTTCAATCTTCTCTCTCTATTTGAGTTGAATTAGCTCTATTCTCTCTCTACCCGAGGAGAGGAGCTTAATTTTAATCCTATAAAAGAGAGCCATTTCCTTCAAGCTCATGCAAATAGATAGTAATCTTGGATATCCCAACGATATGAATAGAGCCCACTTGGAGTATTTCTATTGGCTTCTTGCAGTTCTTATAACAATCTTTTGTAGTGTATCAAATCCTTGCCTCTTGTTATTTGTGCACCAAAAATTATATGGATAACATATATTGATGAAAACTAAGGTGCTAAGAAAAGCCTGCCCAAGCATTAGTAACAATGTTTTTAAAGCCTCTACATTTACTATGGAATTAAAAAATTCTACACATATTGCAAGAGCACTAGAAAATGGATAGCCTTTGTCTCATTTCTTTTTTGCACCTTGCATGGTTTCTCAAGATCCTTGGCTCCTTAGTTGTACACAACATTTGTTCCTTGGAAATACTTGCTAGTTTGTATATTCAATAAAACAAAGTTTTAAAGTTAAACAAAATATTCTAGTAAAATCAAAAGATGTTTTTTCACAAAAAGGCAAACACATAACAACATTTGAGACCCTTTCGTATGACATGGATTTATGATAAGTGATATTCCTACATGTGGTAGCACTATTGTTACTATGTAGTGCAACAACATGTGGGATAAATCAACTCAAGAAAGAAAAGTACTAGTATTGAACAATCATGTTTAAGGACGAGCTCACAAATTCCTTCTACCTTAATATGAGATATACTATGAACAATGTACATTGAAAAACTATGAATTTTAACCTTTGTGAGTCCCATTACACAAATCATTACCATTAAGGAATTTACTATATACTACCCCCTTCCCATTTAAAAAATCATGGAGGGTGCAATTATTCAACAAGGTACATTGAGGGATATCAACTCCATGGTCACAATTGATGTGAGCAAAGTTGTCAAGTGTTTTATGTTGAATCTATATTGCCACCATGACAAGGATGACGCCACCAAGTGTTGGCAACAACACGAGCGCATGCTTGCAATTCAACATGTTAAGAAAGGTGGCTGAAAGAGTTTAAATTGAGCTAAACATACATGCATCATTGCAAACGTCAAAGAGAGGGTGGATGGAAAACTAACATTAATAGTGTGATTGTGAAATTAGCCATCTTCTTGAATAAAGTCAAAAGGCAAAACAATCTCAATTTCAAGGCATCATCAGTTCCACAGTTCACCATCGGTCCGGGGTGTCTTAACTAAAGTGCTCGTGGACTTGCATAAGTTTCAAATTCTTTATGAAATATATTCTCATCTAGTGAGGAGGATCTTCCTATTGTTCCAAGCTATAGTGTTTGTCTAGGCCCGAGTGTGCTTCATGTACGGGGGAATAGATTTTCTAGTGACCTTTCCACTGGGAAATCTTGCCATCTTGCCATACAAGACGACGAAGCCATTTGGCCAAGTCATTTTTATGGCAAGATGACCAAGTTGAAAGGTCAATGGAAAATTCACTCACTTATGCACATGACTGATGCCCTCTAAAATGACATGTTTTAAATCAAATCTCTATGGGAACGATCTATGACCTAGTCCACCAAGGAATTATGGTCATAATCCATCCCATAAATGATTGACAAGTGTCCCAGAAAAGGCAAAAAAAAAACAGGGTTGGTTCATTACGTAGGGTAAAGCCTTGTAGTTCAGGCTTTTCGGGCTTTTCGCATTTTCGGACAACTGCACTCGAGTGGGTGCCCTCAAATGCGTAAAGTCGCGTCGAAGTAGGGGTTTTTCCTACACTAAAAAGAAGTTTTAAATCTAAAATCCATCATAGTGAACATGTGCTTTGATAGCAACATAGTTCCAAATAAAAGGCCTACTTGAATTCAAGCCATCTTCATATGGTTGTACTTGAGAGTCGATGGTAGAGTGACACTTTGTTTGAGATCTAACCATTGGGTCTACAATCTGAATTACAAATTGGAAATGCCAAGAACAGAAATGGGCTAACAATGGAACAACCAAAAGCCATTGTGTGGGACATGATTTGTAGAATAAAACTATATATAATCTTTCACATCTCTCCAATCATATGATAAAAGATAGGTTGTTTGTCAAGCTTGGATGAAAAATTCTGGGTCTCAACAGTTAATACCTCTTGGAATTATTAGACAGGCACTCAAAAGTTATCCTGCATACTTTGCACTGGAAGAAGGTATGCCAGTCTCCACATTATTTCATATTCTCATCACTTATACTCGTCTACATACATCTCCTTCACAAATAAATCCAGGCTTCTCATCTTCAGATGGATGTGTAACATTTGCCTCTGCTTGATCTTCAGAAGGTTGATGTTCAAGTGGATCTGTCTGAGAGCAGGAGGGATGCAAATCATAAGAGCACTTATCACAGTGGTAAACCCATCCACTCCCCTGTTCATCACATTTATCACATACGTATGCTTGTCCACTGTATGCATTATCGGACAGTATCAAGGGATGCTCTGGGTGACCAGCATATTGGATCTCTTTAGGAAGCTTATTTGCAACCTCATCTTGTGCCCTTCTAAGCTCAGAAAGATGAGCCTCAGTAAAAGGAAACCCATCACTCCCATGCTGACTAACTAATTCTCGCCCTTCACGAGCCACAGTCTTCCCATCTGGGCCTAGAATTACTAGAGAAGGGATTCCTTGGATATCAAAGTAGCTTGACAAAGTTGATTTTGATTGTCTGTCAGAAAAAGGAAGAGCAAGCCATGGCATTGATCCATAATAAGACTTGAATGCTTCTTCATCCCTATCACTTGATATAAACACGATTTCAAAGTCTTTCCCCTTCTGATGGAGCTCATTATAAGCAGATATCAACTTTGGAGTAAAATTTCGGCAGGGGGGACACCAATGAGCTGAGAAGTAGAGGCCGACAGTCTTGCCCTTGATAGAACTCACTTTTACCTGCATTTTGAAAATTACATAAATATAGATGAAATTTTAACACCAGCACTCACAAATATGGACATCTTTGAGACAACCAATGGATGAGAGCTACGAAGGAAAGCAAAGCAAATTTGACTTCAAAATATATAGCAGCATTCTAACCTTTAAGGACTCACCTCTTGGCCATCAGGGGAAATCACAAAATCACGCTCTTCAGTGACAAGAAGAGACTCTAGTGTCTGTGCAGCACGCCTTGCCTCCTCTTCGGCATCAAGCTCTGCCAATCTCTCTGCTGTGAATGGATAGGCTTCCAAACCATGCTTGAAGATAAGCTCAGCACCCTCGGTGTTCAGAGTCTTTCCATTTGTATCCAATATTATAAAGCTAGGAATGCCTTCGACTTCAAACCAACGACTAAGTATCTTTTTTGTTTTTGAATCAGCAAAAGGAAGTGCAAGCCAAGGCATCTCATTATGGTACTTCTCAAAAGAGGTTTGGTCCTTGTCCCATGATATGAATACAACCTCAAAATCATCATTCCGAGATTTCAACTGGTTGTAAATATCTGCTAAAACTGGAGTAAAGCGCTGGCATGGGGGACACCAATGCGCTGAGAAGTAAAGAGCAACTGTCTTTCCCTCCAGAGACTCTACTTTCACCTGCTCATTTTTGCAAAAATAAATGGCAACAAAGCTCATTAAGCAGTCAACATTTCTGGATATCTGGAATGCTTCAGAATTCAAATTGTAAGCAAAACTCATATTATGATTTTCTCCGAATCCTCTATTAATCCATTTCCAAGAAAAGAATGGTTTCCAATTCAGCAGCTGTATTATACAGAGACAATTTTTGCAACATTGCAAACACAAATTTATAATATATTCATGTCTGTTACGGCTGGATGTAGAACCAAGCCCCCACAGGCTATGCGCTGCAGAAGAGATTAATAAGAGAATACCTGCAAGGAGTTTTATGCACCTAAATTCTAAGCACTGATGAGTAGCTGCAAGGAATTCATGAATAACGACGAGTTTATAGTCTTGCATGTAGGTAGGTTTTATCTTCAGGGTGAAGGTCTCACCATCCACAAGATTTAAGGCAAGCAACAAAATGAACACCATCCTTTCAAACCAAATCGCGAGAATGGTGAAAAACCTTTTGGATATGTTCTCTAGGTACTCCACTTGAAACTATAACTAGCATAGTGAGAGAAAAGCAGCAGGTTCATGGAGGTCACCATTAAAAATGAAACAGCTCTCCAAAACTTGGAGCATGTAGATTGACACTGAAAGCAAACTGGCATTGTAAGGACTATTTCTGTTTATTTTAGGATAGTTCCTGAACGAGAGTAAAAGCTTGAAGCGTTTTTTACTGCTAACCCTTTATGGTCCACGATGAAGATAATAACATTAATTAAATAGCCAGGCAATAAAGATCTTGATTTTGAAGTTTTACATAATAGGGCAAGGATTATGTAACAGTCTTTTTCTTTGGCAATGGTAATTGACAGCAGTAGCTTCAACATGCACAATATTTACACAAAAGTTACACAGTGCATCCACGTATTTGGCCAAGCCAGCATTGGACCACAAGACTCCTTGTTGTCTCTTTTGTGCGGCAACCGAAATTCAAGCCTGCGTCCTCAGCAACCACTTATATCCAACCGGAGTACTACTGGAGATGGTCATTTTAAAACAGCTTGCTCTAAAAGAAGTAACAAGTAAGAAAAGTAGAGTGAATATCTGGTGGTAAACTGCACCATTATAAGAACTTAGCATGAACTAGGGAGCGGAAAACAAAAGTCTCTCTTTGTCAAAGAACTTTCAGATTGATCGAACTACGATGCATATAATGCACTTCCCTCAATTCTCTGTCTATATAGAAAACCTTGGCGAGAAGAGCAATGAAAGATATTGCAAGTTGAAGTTACAAACCTGTGATCCATCGTTCCGTATAACATAATCTCGATCAGCAGAAACTAGAAGAGATGCCAGAGACTGCTTGGAGGCTCTTTGTGCTGTTTCTTGCTGAAGCTCCTCAATGCGCTGATCTGTGAAAGGAAACCCATCTGATCCCCACTTTTCCAGCAAACGCAACCCCTCCTTCGTGTTGATTTGGCCTCCCTCTCCAACAAAGGCCAGACTAAAAATACTTGAACTACAACGCTGAATCAAAACAGAGCGGGATTCAGAGTCAGTGAAGGGGACAGCCAGCCATCCCTCTGGCAGACTCTGCAAAATCTCTGAGAAACTTTCTGGATCGGGACGGCCATCAATCTGGCTCATCTGCCCATAATTCCTCAGCATGCTTATCAGATTATCATCCCGATCCGTTGGCACATAAACAAAAGCCACCGGCTTACCTTCCGTCTGCAATTCCACCGCTGACTCTGCAAACGAAGCCAGGGTTTGCTGCAGAGGTACAGGGAGCCAATGAGGGCCGATGAGCAGCCCCAGCACCTTGCCTGCCAGAGCCTCCTGCCCGATCAATCTGCGCCCAGACTGGGCTTCAATCAGCTCAATATTCAGCACCAATTTTCCAACCGCTTCCATTTCTGGGTTTCCATTTTCAGTTGCTGCATCAACAACAGCATCCGCCATCTCTGATCTCACCCAAAACCTCGCTCTCTCGCTTTCTGATCACCAATTCTACTCTCTCCTCTCTTCTGCTCTTCTGATCGCCATCGCCCACAAAACTGATATACTATTCATCACCCCCGTCACAAATAGACAGGGCCTAGTGACACAACATACCTTCCGCCCGCCCACTTCGATGGCTGCCACGAGTCAGACTTACCACGTGGAGGATGCACAATGGTTCATCTTGAAGATACGTGGCAGAATCTGAACGTGTACAGAACAATCCAGCGGTAGCGGATTTAAACCCACGGTGCATTTAAGATGCAATAAGTCGCGATAGATTCCTTGCTTGGGAGGGAGGAAAAGCGGGCTAAAGGCCCTAGGGTACACGCTGCCATGGTGCTTGCTGGCACTTCATCTTTATCCTGGGCCATTGAATGCTAGCCACGTGTCAAATCTGCCACCTGGGTCTTTTTGAGCGGTTTATTGAAGGACACGTGGCAGCATCTAATGGCTTTAAGGATATCCAACGGTGAGAGCTTATATTCCTTTAGTGGTACTAAAAGAGGATCTGATCCCAGTAGCAGTAGCAGTATGGGTCCACTACCATCAGCAGCCTTTATCTTGTCTTCCTAATAATATTATTTTCTAAGTCACCATTCAAGGCTCAAGCCCCCCCCACCCCCCCCCCCCCCAGCATGAATGGCCCCAAGGGGCTCCATGATCTCGTATGACACAACCACGCGTCCATATTGCCACTTGGAAGCTTTTGAGTTGTCGTTTATCAACACATGGCAAAATCGAAATGCTATCAACAATATCCAATGGCGTCCATGTAAATATTTTAACATGTTTAAGATCGCGTCTAGACTCTAGAATAGAATGAACCTCAATGTCATCCTAAAGAAGGGGGTGGACCATGCAAGCATGTGCTGCGACTAGGACCTCCACTTGTGATTAGGCAAGCACAAAAGAGATACTTTGTACTTCACCAAATGCCGACCACTCCTACATTGAATCTAGTGCTCGTAAAAAAGTTTCAACTAACCTTATAAAAACCCCACAAACCTTTTAAACCTTAGAACCTAAGATTTATAACTAAAAGCAACTGATTTTGAGGCATATAAAAAACTATAAATCTAAACTGAAGGCGTAAAAAATAATTCCAACAATTGGGCTGTTTGTATTTATCGATTTTTTGTGAGCACCGACTTTGAATTGAGCACATAGCTTGGGAAAATAAAAAGAAATGTGAAAGAAGGCAAATTCAAAATGATATTTCTTTTTTAAAGGCACATTTAAAAAGTCAAATTATATCCAAGGATCAACTTTTTGAAATTTATATTTAGAATTGACCAAGACTATGTTTAGAAAGATTGAAATATTGAAAGGTAGCTTCTACGTAAAACTATGAAATTCAAAAACAAAGAAAAATCTTTTCATGCAAAAATGGAGTGGGACCATTGGTGAAATTACAAAATACACCCTTGGTTTGGATTAGGGGGTGGGCTTGAGGGTGGGCCCTAACAAGTCTTTTTTGACTCTTTACATGTTTCTTAACCTCACAACTCTCACCTACTAAAACATGCCAACTTTGACTCTTTACAAGTTTCTTAACTCAAGGTGGTTTCAGACTAGTGGCAAGTCCCTTTGCTTGGCCTTTTGACTTGTTGCCCATTTTTTAAATTTTGGGTTGTGTGTTGACGAGCAATGAACCACTCCCCTTTCATACTTGGCTGGCAAGTGCCAAATGAAGGGCCGCAATCTGATTGGCCAGTTTGAACCACTATTATAATTTGTTTGGTCCATTTTTGTGAAGTTGCCCCTGGCAATTCAACATGCAGGGCAATGTCCCCAAGCCCATCAAAAGTACTCAAATTTGAATCAAGTTAAAATCGTAGCACATCATTAAATGGCTAGTGATATTTGTGATTGTAAGCTTTGAGGGCTTTAAAGGGAAATTACTAAATCGTGAGTACCTCTCTTAGACCCCTCCAAGGCTCAAGCTTTTAGTTCCAATAAAGGCCTTTATAGGATAACTTTGGTATCAAAGATAACAATTGTAGGTAAACTTTTGAAGAAAGTTATAGTAACTTGTGGAGGTTTTCTAAAAGTAACCCCACTCTACCATGCATCATGATGTTCTAGGCTCATTTATAATGATGAAAGTTTCTCCTCATTTGTTATAAATAGGAGCTATCTCCATAGCTATGTTCTCTTGTGCCACTATCGCACATGGTGATTTCATATCTTTCTTGATTAGATTCATATGTCCTTTTGGAATTCAATGCTAAGTCCTTGTAATTCTCAATGCCTTGACATTGTTAATCTTTATGTAGTATCATGTTGGGATAAGTCTTCTGGAAAGCCGACAAGGTATAGGAATGGGACCAACATCTTTTTTCAAATATCAATGTCGTAAAAACCTTACAAAAAGATGACTTTTGAAAAATGGACAACTTTTTTAAATGCATAAAATTATTAGTTTTTAGTTTTCAAATGCAAGAAATTTGTGTGTAGTAAAGTAGGTAGATCCATATAAACCATAGGCTACATAGCTTTATTGAGTTAATAAAATAATTTTTGCAGACAAGAAATTTGAGATGCAAGATTTACAAGGCAAGAATTTTCAAGAACTGACAACTTCTAGAAAATTCAAGGAAAACCCCGAAGAGGTTCCTATAACACTGATGTTGGATAGCTTGTTTTCTTTGGATTGGCATATTTTGTTTTGAGTTTGCGGGTGACAATTCTCATATCAAACCAGTGATACTTGTATCTATATTATACTTGCATAGGTTAGTAGTAATTTCAATCGAACCTTGAAAACTTATTTTTTAGGTTTTATGATTCACCCCTGGTGATTTATATTTCTTGTTGAATTTGATTTAGTTGATCTGTCTTTAATTGGTGACTTTCTCATTTACACATTTTTCAATAATTTTCAAACCAAATTCTAACTTGTTTTATGTTGTTTATTTTGCATGTTCTATCATTTTAGATTTTCTTATATTTCATTTCGTTCAATTTTGGAGCAGTTTGGATTCCATATGACAAAGTTATGCCAAATATAATGAAACTGTGTTTTCATTCATTGTAGAATTCTTTTTGAATATGCATTTTGAGATTTGAAGAAAGCATAATTCAGTTTTACGGTTTTCTATAGTTTAATAGAAAAGGATTTGAATCTCTATAGGGTTTAGCATTACCTTCCAGATCCTTACTACCTACACATACAAGGGAAGTCAATACTACAATTATATTAATTTCAAGTTGCAACAGAAAGCAAGGCATTGAAAATCTATGAAAGATCGTACTTGATTTTGGCATACATGAGTATGCTTACAAATTTACCAAGCAGTTCAGTGCATTTAACAAAACAAGTTCACAATATCAAAACATAATAGCCTTTTTTGCAAAGAAATGGTATACAAGTAGACCAATTTTCAGTAACAATAATCATTGATTTATGTACATGATCTAGTCTACAAGAAGCTGCAGAAGAACCACAAGCCTTGCAAGAGGTTACCAATACTTGCCAGAACCAAATCACAGGAATCTATACTTGTTATTTTGTGGAGATAACAATTCCATTATGTTCTTATAAAACTATAGTTTGAATTACAAAAGAAGTATTCCTATGAAAGATTGAAGTCAAGCAATAGATGAAATTCCTTATGTACTTAAAATGGAAATATAGAAGCATCGAGTAAAGCAAATTTAATCTCAAGCAAATTATGAAGGATCTAAATTTTTTTTCCAAATATCTACAAGAACAACGACCTGCAAAATGTCATAGATTCGTCAAAGACAATGATACTATCAACGCTTGCCAGTGCAAACCTAATACAATACTTGTGAACCTGCACCAGCTTCCCTGTTGATTGTCTTCTAGTAATTGTTGGTTTGTTCTATGCTGGTTCCGTTCTTCCATTCCACAATATCGATTTGTAAAACCCACAACCCATAAATAAGTAACTACTATTGTGATTGTAGGAGATATGATTTGCAACAACGGAGGCAATAGTAGCGTCAGCAATGCATTTGGTTCCCAAGAGGGGCTTGAACCTGGGACAAAAGAATTTTGGATGCCAAGCTAACCAACCAAGACAACACTTGGATGATAGGTGAAAGATAATTTTACTTAGTTTATTAATTTTTTGATGAACCAATTTTTTTATATATAGTGAATTCAAGTTGTGCAAATGAATGTGAATATGATTCCACTTTTTATGAATATTGTTTGTTGGAAGTTGTCAAGCAAATGAAAGGAATGGGCAAAACCATGGAGGAAAAAACTCATGGAAACAAATGTACTTGGTAAATGGAAAAATTACAGGGGAATTGGCTTAAGGAAAGATAAAGGAGCAATTAACTAGTCTATTGCATCAATCGAGAACTTATACAAGAGGAGTAGGCTTCATATAAACAACATGGCCATTATAATTTTTTTTTGAAAACATCAAATTAACGTTTGCAACATTTAAAATTTTTGTTGTCAAAGCTCAGATCTATGTTCCTTGAAGCATTGGAAAATCTTCAAAAGGGCCTAAATTTGATCAAGACATGAATTTTAGGGGCAAACAATATGTCATGCCCCCGTTGTCTGACCTCAGTGTTTTGATTCTTTTACCAGTTTTGAGTTTGCACGTTCTTGGAATATTTGACGATGGTTCATCTTGACTTATTGAGAATGTTTTGTTTGTTCCAATCTTGACCAAGAACCTACTATCGGTCAGTTGAATTGCTAATTGAGGCCACACTATCATTTTCGATGCAGATCAATGCCTCATTCGCAATGACAACTCAAACATTCTGGTTAAAGGGTATAGAGATGGTCATCTCTATACATTAAGTCATGAATGTGCACTCACCTTTGAAGAAAAATCTGTGTCTACACCTTCATTCGACAAGAATGTTCTATGCCACCAATGCCTTGGACATCTGCATATGAGAACCATCACTTATATGTTCTGCAACAAACTTGTCGAAGGCTTCGACATCAACAAGTCCTCACCGACACAAACTTGTGAGACTTTTATTCTTGGCAAGCAGGCAAGGTTAATATTTTCCAAAGGCCAAGGTCATCGAGCTAAAGGCATTTTGGATCTTATTCACTACAATCTTTGTGGTCCGATATAGACTCTAATATGCAATGGATCGATGTATTTCATTACATTTGTCGATGATTATTCTTGAAGAACTACTATCATGTTCATCAAGAAAAAAATAGACACATGTCTGTGTTTCCAACAATTCAAAAGACTATTTGAAGGAAAATCAAATATCTACATACAAATGGAGGGGGAGAGTTTATTTCAAATGCAATGCATGATTTTCTAAGTGAATCTGGAGTACATAGACAATATTCTTTGAGCTACACTTTGTTGGATTATTCTACTATCGGAATGATTCGTTCAAATAATTGATCTTTAATCTACATCCATTCATATATCGAATTCTGTAGTTTTATTTGTGTCTCTACACAATTTGTTAAAATACTCTGGAATTGCTCAACAGGTGGCTCTGAAATATCGGACAACATCCGATCTATCGAAGATGTCGACGAAAGTTGAAGGAGTCGACATGTTGAAGAACGATAGTTATTGTTCTGCTTGCTATAAAGCTAAAGACGTGCCCTAACTGCTGTTCAGATCAATTTTCAGGAAGTCCTAACTGGATGGATGACAACGCATTATGGCTAACTGCCAATTGCGATCTATGACCTGATTAGATGTCCTACCAGATATGCTTAAATTGCTTTAGTATAAATAGCTGATCATCAAAGACTTCTATAACTCTCTAGCTCAATTTTTCTTTACAGAGTTCAATTAGAGTATTGAAATTAGTGCTTATTGCTTATCAACAGAAGTGCATCAGACAAAATTTTCAGTTACTCAGAGATAGTTTCGAGTATGCGATTTTCATCTGCTATTGCTTTGTGCTCTCATCATTTGATTTGGCGATACCATGCCACAAAACTACAAAGCCTAGCACTATGCCATGCATGACCAGGAATTGGTATTTGGCCAGGTTTAGGGATGTGCCGAATAATCGACACTGGATGAACACTTTCTCATCAAGCTAGATGTTGAGCTCTAGAGGAGTGGACACACAAGTTGTCCATGAAAATTTCAAAAAAATTCAGTAGAAATTCCTTGAAGACATAACTCATTACTCGTTGGAAAGTGTTGAGAGCATTGCACAATCCAAATGACATCACTCTATATGCATACGTTCTCCACTCAGTGGAGAATGCAATCTTGTGATGATCTTTTGGGACTATCTGCACCTGATTATGGCCACTAAATCCATCTAGAAAAATATAGGCTTCTACTCCGGCTATTCTCTTTAACACATTTTCAATGAATGGCAAAAGAAAATGGTCCTTGTTGGCTACAACGTTAAGTTTCTTGTAGTCCACACAGATTCTGGGTTTTCTATTTTTCTTAGGTACTACACAATAGGTGATACCCAATCAATGTGTTCCATCTCGTAGATGAATTCTACATCTAGAAGCTTTTTCGGTTCTTCTTGGATTAGCTAGGCGTAATGCGGATTAGACCTATAGGTTCTACTAACTTCGAGTTTTGCACCATCAACCAGTGGAATGGTGTGAACCACAACATCTGGCGATATGCCCTCTAGCTCAGCATAATTCCAAGCAAGACAGTCGCGATACTTGCAAAGAAGTACCTTGAGATCCTCGAGTTCCTCTCCTTCTACATCTTCTCCTACTAATACCATATGACTTTCCTCTTCAACTTGATCTATCTCTTTCGTTCTGGATTGACTTCGTAAACATTGGCTCCTTGGGAGGTTTCTTCTATGGGTTCTCTCTTAGCTTTGGGCATGACCACTACTACTTCATCCATCTCGTAATATTCCTTGAAGTATTGTGGCACATCATGCATAGGCTTGGGTTTTTCTACGACATCGTGGAGGATTTTCTCATGTAACTCCTGGTTGGTCAACAACTACATTGTCTCGTGGGGTTATGCTATTTCGATGAGATTTTTGGTTACTATCGGCTTTCGTGGATCTAGCACTTCGAAATTTTGATGCGGCTTTAAAACGATCAGGATCTACATAGTGGAGGAAATCTTCGTTCTCATACTCTCAAACTTCTTCCAGCGTGAACACCTAAGAAACCTCTATTTCCTTCTCACTACAGATCCCTTGCAGTGGCTCTTGGGGTATAGCCTCTAGGCTCATCATAAATAGTGGTACAGAGTCTTGATGGCCTTTGCTAGATTTCTTCGTTGGTTGTGCTAATCGCTTGATCAGAATGTCGTCTTCATCATAAAATGAATCTATGGTCGACCTTCACTTTGGCGATTGCTCAACAAATGAGACATCAAACTAAAGACAATCCACCAGAGCTAGGGCTTTGGTCCAGTTTACTATATCTGTTTGCAAATCATCATGTATGACAATTTTCCTCCAAAGACATTCACTGTTTGACTCCTCGTTAGAATGGATAGTAGTGACAGAGCTAGAAACCGTGGCTCTTTGGTTGGTAGGTTTTGTGATCTAGTATCAGGGTCAATCTTGACTACGGAATCATGATTTTGCAGCATGATACGGTTCTGTCCCCAGTCATGAAGAACTTGTGAGGTTCTGAGCCACGTTCTACCAAGTAGGACACTATAAGATTGGGGAGAATCAGGCAAATCCAAGACTACAAAATCTAGCACGAAACGAACTCCGACTACTTTGTTGTGCACTTCATTGGCTATGTCTAATGGTTTCACTCTAGATTGTTCATCTAGTCGAATCGTAAAAAGAGTACTAACAAATGAGTAAGACCCCATTCATGATAAAGCTTGGAGGAAATGATGTTCACTCCGGATCCTCCATCGACTATGGTTGATTCTTGTGGAAATCCTCGATGTGTGATTGAAATGGTTACATGATGGCATCTTTCTCCCAACCTACCCCTATTTGGTGGACTGGTTGTGATCCCTCTACCTCTACATATAGCACCAAATTGGTAGGGTGCACTTCAAGTTTCTCACTACATGGTCTGTCTATGTAAGTCTTCAATCCTTCCCAGGGGGTTGGATGTGTTTTGAGTAAGGTGCCTAAGGGCATTCTGACATCACTTCTCAATAGATCGATGAGGACAGTGGTGGGGCCTTTCCCCTCTTCCTTACTATGGAAAAGGACTTTGAAACTATAATGCTCATTCACATTCTTTCCAGTTTCACGGATGAACTGTAGTAACCTTGGATTTACTAGGGAGTGAGGGGAAGCGGAGGGCCATTGATCGTTCTCACCTTCGGCGGGTTGACATTGGTCATGCTCTCAGGCTGCCTCTCTAGCTTGGTATAGATCTTGAACTTCTTTCACCAACTCCTTCATTTGTCTAAATTTATCTTGCTCGTCTGTGGGATTAGGGTATTCACCTACGTATAAGGAGCCAGATGATCCACTAGCAGGACTGGTAGTGGCAAATTTGGATGGCTCCTTCTCTTTTCATTTCTGGGCTCTAGTCTGGATGAATACCGACATTGTAGATGCCTTGGGCTCTCCTACCAGACTCATTAGGCGTAAAGGGGCAAAGACCTCTCCTTGTTTCTCCTTCTCATTGGACACGTGAGATATGGATGTCCATACCCGCAATCACGGCATAAAGCTACAAAGTTGCCTTGTGGTTTGTTAGGGCACTCGGCAATTCTATGGTTTTCTCTGCATCAATAACACTTGATGGGAGCTCTAAATCTGGTACCTCTAAGCTGGTTGGCATAGATAGGCACTCAGTTGCCATTATCTCCATCTATGAAATGCATTGGGATAGTATAATGATTGCCAAGTGAAGATCTTCAAGAATCCTGTCACATGCAAACCAAAAGGACACCTATGGAGCATAAACCACCCAACCAACATGAAGAGGCTAGTCAATACCCTAACCCTTCACCCCCAAGCCACAAGGCATGAATACAAGAGAGGAGAGGGAATATGGCTTAAGAATATGATACTCCAATAGGGAGATGGGCGAGTTTCCATGGTATGTATTCTCTCCACGAGAAGAGAATATTCTCCTTAGGATCTCCATGCAACCTATATTAAGCTATTGACCTCCTATTCTTGTATTAAAGTAGTCATTCACCATGCAACTGCTCCTATATCCAATTATAGGTCTGGGCCCTCATATGATTAATAATTGTTGATACGACCATGTCCGAAATGATGTAGCATAATTAATAATCACATACAACTGGAGTGACCGGCTTTCCACGTCAGGAATTATTTCAATTCCCTTATACATGACATCCCCCCTTGAACCACTTCTATATCTAGAAGTGAAAACCAAGGAAGTTCTTCTTTTTGCTTTCGACCCGCTCCCATGAATCATTATTCTCAGTCCGTCCCTTCCACCTAATCAAGCACTCAGAGATAGAACGATTTCTCAATTGTTTATTTTTTGTTATGAGTACCTTTTTAGGTTCCAAAAGAACACTAAGCAATAAGTCCTCCAAATGGGTAAAATCTTCCTCTGAACCAACTACATCACCTTCATGTAAACTTAATTTTAATCGGCTTACATGAAACATAGGGTGAGCTATAGACTTGTTCTGAAGATCTAGTTCGTAAACTAAAGAACTAATTTTATTTATAATCCAAAACGTTCCACAATATATAATAGACAATTTATAATGCTTTCCCATACGCATAGTCTTAGAATCCTTAGGTATTCTAAGATATGCCCAGTCATCAGCTTTCAGAACTCTGGGAGATCTCTTAAGATCGTCATAGTGCTTAGCTCTATCTTGAACACTCCAGATATAATCATAGGCCACTTGCAACATTTCATGCATATCATACAAGATATCCGCAGCTTTATGGATCTTAACAGACTTTGTCTCCACATTTACTGGAGATCTAGGTTGAAAATTGTACATCAGCATAAATGGACTATAACTAGTAGCAGAATGTTTCCTACTGTTATAAGCAAACTCAATCAAAGAAACATAATCTTCCCACTGAGATTGCCTGTGAGACACATATGTTCTCAACATATCCTCCATAGTCTGATTAGTTCTCTCAGTTTGGCCATCTGATTCAGGATGATCAGAATAACTAATACTAAGCGAGGTTTCTAGCTTATGGAATACAGCTGACCAAAAGTGACCTATAAATTTAGGATCTCTATCACTAATTGTATCACTTGGTAGTCCATAAAGCCTAAATAATCTTTCCACAAATATCTGGGCTAAATCCGAAGCCTTAGCAGTTGACTTGACTGGTATAAAGTAGCTAACTTTGTCAACCTATCCACCACAACCCAAATAGAATTATTTTGGCATTGGGTCTTTGGAAGTCCAACCACAAAATCCATAGATATACTTTTCCATCGTTTCTAAGAAATATCTAGGGGATGTAACAACCCTCCACTCTTCAAGAGTTCAGCTTTGGCTAACTGACAAGGTCTACATTTAATCACATAAGACTCAACCAATGGCTTGAGCTTTGGCCAATAAAACTCTCTTCTGACCAAGTCCAAAGTCCTTTGTATACTCGGATGGCCTACACATAGAACGTCATGACACTCATAAAGAATCCTCTTCTTTATCTCATCTCCGCTGATACACAAATTTTCCCATTCCGACATAGTAACTCACCTAGGATAGAGAACTGTTCTGCTATCTTCTTATCTTTCCTAGGAACCTGAGACTCTTGTGAGTAAATCTCTATTCCACTCTCATTTTTTCCTGTCTCCACCATCTTTCAGATGGGACCAAAATGAGAATCCGATTCACACCTCCCTCTCAGTGAAAGATATAAATCAGTGAAAATTTGGGTGAATGAAAATTCATCTAGTTCACCAATCCGACTAAGCGCATCCGCAACTTGGTTAGAGCTGCCCTTGACATATCGGATCTCATGATCAAATTCTTGCATAAGCTCAGCCCAATGAGCTTTACGACCCCTCAGATAGTTCTGATTACAAAATTACTTTAGAGGTTGGTGAACTATATACACTATAAACTGACTAACATAAAGGTAACACCTCCAAGTTTTAAGTGCATGTATCATAAATTTGCTCTCTTGCAACACATCCAACTTGGTTAGCAATAACACAAGCATCTAGTTTGAACAACTTCCCTTGCCTTTTACCTTTTCCAATCAAGACATCCTTCCTTTTGATCATACAAGCATCTCCATCAAACTCCACCTTGAGGCCTTTATTTAGCATTTGACTCACACTAAGCAAATTCTTGATAATAGATGGAATAAACAAGACATCCTCCAAATGAACATTCCTATTTGTAGAGAGAGAAATAGGAATTGTGCCAATCCCTTTGATTGCACACTCACTATCATTGGCTGTGTAGATCACCCTCTTGTAATCTCCATATGCCAACAAAGAAGTGAAGTACTCTTTGTGATAGGTCATGTGTGAACTTGCTCCACTATCAATCCACCAAGGATCTAGATCTCCATCATTAGCAAGCACACATGAAGACATCACAAAAGCATCATCATTTGCATCTTGAACATCCAAACCATCCTCATCAAGAGTAAGATTACCTTGCTTGTCTCTTTGATCTCTCTTCTTCTTGTAGCACTCACTTGCAAAGTGTCCTTTGATGCCACAATAAAAGCACTTGAGCTTTGATCTATCCTTCTTTTTGCCACTTGAAGAAGCATCCACTTGATCTTGCCCTTTAGACCACTTACTTTTGGTTTTGCGCTTGAATTTGCCCTTTGTAAACATAGCATCCTTTTGAAGTGTCGATGTAGATCCACCTCTTGCTTGAAACCTATATTCTTCATTGATCAAGATCTCTTGAAGATCCATCAAACTTGGCAAAGTCTTCTGAATAGCAATACTTTGAACAATGTCAGCATGAGCATCCAACAAGCCATTAAGAATCACTTGAATAAGCTCTCCTTCCTTAATGCTTTCATCAATGCAAGCCAACTTATCATTCAATGCTTTCATCCTCAAAACAAAATTACTTGGACTTTCTTCATTCTTTTTTAAACAAGAAAACATTTGCCTTATTAGAGTCAACACTCTAGAAGTAGACTTGGATTCCTAAAGCTTCTTCAATGAATCCCAAGCTTCCAAAGATGATGCGCACTTACCAACTTCCTTGAGAAGCTCATTGGTAACATTCATCTTTACCATGTGTAGAGCCTTCTTGGCCCTCTTATCATACCTCACTTGATCTTGTTATGTTGCTGGTCTCTCCTCCAAACCTACAACAATATCCAAAACATCATTCATCTCAAGAATTGACTCCATCCCCACTTTCCACAATGAATAGCTACTTGAGGTAAGCCTATCATTGGCTTCCAACATGACTCCAATTGAGGTTGCCATGTAGCAATGACCTGATCTTCTTTTTCAGCCTGTTTCAATGCAAAAAACACTCCTTTGAACAACAAAAAATGCTTTCAAAAGAAATCACCAAGATTTGAAACTATCTCACAAATTCTCTTCTAGCACTTATACCAAGCAAATCAACACATAGAATCATGGAATCTTGATCAACCTATGATCTATCCTCAATATAGTGACTTTTGCCACTTCCTAAGATTGAAACACACTCAAATGAAGTCCAACAACCTCACTATCTAGAGATCCAATCAAAATTAGGGTTTTGTCAAAATCACAAAAGATTGACTATTCCAAATCTACTTGCAAATGTTGAAATTTTGATTATGCAATCTAATAGCCACCACTTAGGCTGATATCCAAAAATTGGCCAAATCCAATATTTGAAATCAACAAGTGGAACTGATCAAGTTTATAGACCTATATAGGGTCTTGATCTACAAAAGCAAAAAACTCGATTTTGGTGTAGAATCCCCTCTAGCATGCTCTAGCCTTGACATCTTCACCAAATCATTGATAGATCTGATTTTCTCTTTCATAACCTGAAACAAAAGCTCTGATACCATGTGAAGGATTTCATATCATTAAGATCCAATCCACTTGAAAGATCTTTGGTTAGAAAGAGAAATACACTACCAATCTCACCAATGTAGAAAAATCAGCATCTACACACAAAATGAGATGCAAACACTAATAGAACTTGATCAAGCTTGAATGAAAAGATAAAGTACTGTTTCTGTCCGTACAAAACTAGCAAGCTACTGTATTTCACACATGTGGATCCAAAAATAACAAATATAGATCATTCTACACATAAAATTGCATGCAATCACAAGTATAGTGCACCAATGAATAGTAAAACCCAAGAGAACCATGTATAAGCATGAAATGAGATAGAGAAGAGAGAAGATCACTCTCTCCATGAGTTACATCCTTTTATAACAGGTCCAAACCCTATTTGGCCACTTGGCTTTCTCTCCAAAATGCTAACCCTACTATTTTTGGGTCTAGATTCAAAGTACCCGACATTCAAATTTGAATCTACTCAAACTCGCCTTCTAACTTTCCCACACTTTCAAAAAGTGTTTATTCAAATGACATTTAGACTAATGAGCTTTGAAAAGTCAATCTCTAAGTCTAAAAACAAAGTTGGCCTCAATATGCCAAATATGGAAATATAGCAAATATGATCAAACTAGTTGAATCTTTCACACAAATCGGGATCAAAATAAAAGTAAGATGGATGGATGGCGGCGTAAATGTGAAACCAAAAGGCAATCGAGAAAAATGAAAATAATAGAAAAATATAGATGGGTTCTGATTGTCAAATGTCTGGGAAAATTTTTGGTTTTCACAGTTGGCGAGTCAGAGATCGGCGAGTCAAGCATGCACAAGTCGGAACTTTTTGACTCGCCGAGCTACCTACTCACTATAATTGATAAATCAAAGTTGTCTGGGAAGGTGGCAAGTCAGATGGAGCAAGTGACGAGCCAGAAAATGGGTGAGTCAGACAGGTGCGAGTCAGAGACAACTTTTGACTCGTCGGTCTAGTACAAGGTAGATCACGTAGTATATTGGCTAATGGCAAATCAAAATATTGAAAGATCAGAGAGATATTTTTGTTGATGAGTCAGAAAAATGGCGGGAAGATCAAAATGGGTGAGAAATTTGACAATGAATTTCCATGATGACATCAATAAACAAAATTTCATAAAACAACTACTTGTGTTTCAGCAACTTGAAAAGGACACTTTAGCAAAGCATTCAGTTAGACATCCAATAGTGCGAGCAAAACCGCTATCACATACATCGTTTAGGTGGTTTCGATTACTTCACACATTCAGGGGCACATAACTCGCACAAGGCCTTCTGATGTAGAATAAGTCATGGAAATGAAGGAACTCGCACCTTAAGAATGTCAAAAAACAAGTCAAAATGACTCGCACAGGGTTGAAGGACTCCCAAAACAACTAGAACTAACTTGCACAAGGGAACGATGCAAAATTAATAAGTCAAAACGACTCGCACAAACCTCAATAAGTCAAAAAACAAGTCAAAATGACTCACACAGATTGGAAGAATGCAAAAAACAAGGCAAAATGACTCGCAGAGATTGGAAGAATGCAAAAAACAACCTGGAAATGACTCGCACAGATTGGAAGAATGCAAAAAAAATTGGAAATGATTCGCACAATAAACTTCTGAGGGTTTAGGAACTCGCAAAACAAACTTTTGAGGGATTATGCACTTGCACAACAAATAGTAAGCACTTGCACACCTGATTGAAGATTTATGAACTTGCACACCTGCTGCTTGGCTTAGAAACATATGGGCGAATGTCGAAAAATGGCTGAAAAACAGCTCCAGCAAACCTTGAACACCCAAAAATAATAGAAAAACAGCTCCACTTTAAGGGTACTCCTCCTTACAGATGATCTCAGATCAAGAATATGATGGGAATAATCACTCTCTAACTGAGAGGCCGATAGGCATTATATGAGTGAGCACCACTCGACAAATTTCTAGCTCCATGATCATGTTGATTGGGTGGTGTCTTCAGTACATATAGATAGCGAGGGGTCATCGCTATCATCTCTCCTGCAAATTGTACATTCATCACTGCCAGATGAGGGAGCCACTTGAACATTCAAGCGTGTTACAATTGTTGTCATATCAAGCTGAAGAATCGAGCATGTTGCTCCAAAACATTGAAGGATGATCGCTGGTTTCCATAAGTCAATTGAGAGCTGGTTTATTACCATTGCTGCTTCCACAATAGCTTTGCCATCACTGTTGCTCAGCTTTTGGATTATTGAACAGCCTATGAACTGGAACCAACCTCATGGCAGAGGGTAGCTACATCGCAGACACTAGTCATCCTACATTGTAGGCCCGTGGCTTATGTGCAGGTTCATAACTCCAACATTGGTTCATAACAAGGTCCAACCAGCAATGATGGAGCCTGTTTTGCATCTGGCAATGATGGTGATAATCAGTTCTCAATATGAACTGGAACCAACCTCATGGCAGAGGGTAGCTACATCGCAGACACTAGTCATCCTACATTGTAGGCCCGTGGCTTATGTGCAGGTTCATAACTCCAACATTGGTTCATAACAAGGTCCAACCAGCAATGATGGAGCCTGTTTTGCATCTGGCAATGATGGTGATAATCAGTTCTCAATATATATATATCAATGCTTATTTGCATGTGGACCAACAAACTGGTACAAAAGTTGATATTCCATTGTTTATAGCACCTGAGAACTACAACTTAGAATCAAAGGCAATGTTATGGACCACCAATCATGATTCTAGTAGAGCTATTGATGAGTATAATGGTGCTCATATGTGGACAGTGGATGGTAGCACTTAGTTGACATGAAGGTGTGCTCAGATCAGAAGTGTTCCATGCTTAGGGATCGTAAAAATGAGAAAGAAACAACTGAAGCTAAGTAATAGCAAGAAATAAATATTAACCTAAAAAGAACAAGGAATAGCTTGAAATAAGCAAAGAAGCTAGAAAACAAGGAGAAATGGTGAAGAAGAGCGACAACGGCGCAAATGTTGCATCTTTAGCATCCAACTAGCTATGGCTCCATCTAGTAAGGGTTATGGCTTCTCCCAAAACCCTCATTAAGGCTTTTCCAACTAGCATGGATATGGATGCAAAAAAGATAGCAATGAGCATGGTGGTGTTGGGATTCAGTGCTATTCCTGTCGCGACAAAGAGAAGCGAGTGGGGAATCCTCAATACATGCAGCTATGTCTATCAGATTCAGACATATTGGGGTCTGTCTTACTTGATTACAACTTCAAAGTTGCTGGATCTAAACAGTTGATTCTATAGCCATGCACAAATTATCTTGTTTATCAGATCTAGCTTTGCGGAAGTGACTTGGGTACATTTATTAGAACGACAGATTGTGCAGTGATATTAGTCACATGAGAGCAGTTTTAATCTACGAGTAAGTTTTATTTGCGAGCATGAATCTATCTGAAAATGAAAAAGAACTAATCATTCAGCATATTCAACTTAAATTGATGGAACATTGACAGATTAGTCATGTAGAAAATACAGTCTGAATGCATATAGAGATGTGTCCTTTTTGAGACAATACTCTATAGTAGTAGTCGATGTTGGGAATTTGTGAAAATCCCCTCGCCATGAGTCAAGCTTTCCTTCTGTTGATACTCCCATCTACATTGTATTTGATCTTGACGATCCATTTGCAATCGATTATCTTTCTATTTGCTTGGTGACAATCCAAGTATTTTTTTTTAACAATGAATTGTACACTTTGTCCATTGCTTCTTTCCAGAGATCTGAATCAGCCTGAGACAAAGCTTCCTCAACTGTGGTTGGCTCCTGAATGGAACAATGGACGTACTCATCAGTGTATTGGGCAAGCTAAGATCGAATTCTCATTGATCTTCTGGTTGAAGTCTCTGGTTGAGAAATTCCACCTTGTGTTGGCTGAGTCAACTACCCCTGAGTTGCAGCTTCTACTTCTTCTTCTGGATATGATTGTATTGGGTGACTATAGGAAGAAATGAAAATTGTCTTCCAAGAAGACTCAGTTGTCGGGGCCGAAATTGTAGACTGCATCCGGTCTTTGCACTTCAAATCAATAAACTGATCTTCTATGAAAGTCACATCCTTGTTAGTAAAACTTTAGAGGTGGCTATATTATACAGTCTATACATTCTATCAGAAGTACAATAACCAACAAAAACAGTCTTAAATGAATGCTCATCAAGTTTCTTTATGTTGTCCTTTGGGACATGAGCATATGTTGTGCATCCGAATACTCTCAAATGTTTTATTGAAGGTTTGAATCTTGTCTAAACTTCATAAGGAGTTTTGTTGTCGAGGAGGCCTATAGTTATATATCAATTCTGCATGTAGGTTGTTGTTGAAATAGCATGCAGCTAGAATGATTTGGGCAACGAAGCTTGAGTGATCATGCATTTGGCAGATTCGATTAAGTCATGTTCTTCCTTTCGGCTAGTCCATTTGACTATGGAGAATAGGAAGCAGCAAATTGTTGCTCTATGCCATTGGCTGTGAGCAACAATCCTTGAATTCATTTGATATGTATTCACCGCCATTGTTGCTCCTGAGAGCTTTGATCTTCTTGCTTGTTTGCAACTCAACATTTTCTTTGTATTTCTTGAAGAATTGGAAAGCTTCAGATTTGTGCTTTAGAAAATATACAACAGTCTTTTTGGAATAGTCATCTATGAATGTTTAGCACCAAGCAGTGATGGTGTTTGCATTGGGCCACATATATCTGTATGTACAATATCTAGCAAATCTTTAGAAATATGTTCTTGATTTGACTTAAATGGCCTTCTTGTCTGCTTTCCTATGATACAACTTTGGCAGATAGGACGGTCGACAATTCGATAGTCTAGCTAAACTGCTTAAAGCACGATTAGTCACAGTATTGCAATGAGTAAGCCTATAGAGATATTCTTGTCTCTTTCATAGTGGAAGAACTCTCCTACTTTTATCAAAAGAATTTGACAGGAGTCTGTCTGAAACTCTACATTGTGTCCTAGATCTATGATTCGACTGACTGATAGTAGATTTGTTGTCAGGTTCGGGACATACAATACATTTGGTACAAGTTTTGACACTCCATTCTGAAAATTCATTCTAACAGTACCTTCACCTTCAATTATGTCAGAGTTGTTGTCTCCAAGGTGAACAAATCTCTTGGTGTTGTAGGCCGAATAATCGATGAACCATTTTTGATGGCTTGTCATGTGTTGTGTTGCTCCAGAATCGAGGAACCATTCTTTCGATCATTCGACATGGCGATGGCTCACCATGAATACTTCATGTTCGTCATCTTCTGAATCTTGGTTCTTCTACTTTGTGTTAATTGCATGAGCTTGCTGGTCCAGCTGCTTCTTCTTGTCGTTGTTGAACTTCAAGATTGACAGTCTTGGATTTTGTGATTCGTCCTCTTGTAGTATCTACAGAATAGCCTTTTCTTGTTTTGAGTAGGTGGTTGATTATAGGTCTTCTATGTCTGCTTCTAATTGTCGTCGGTTTGTCAGACGACTTTCTTTTTCTATTGCTTCCTGGTGTTCTTCTTCGAGAATAAGGCATGTGAGTCGTTGATGGAGGACGAGGATGCTCCATTCCTTCTTGTCTCCTCCTGCAGCAACATGATTAAGACTTTGGACATTGTTATATTTGAGTGTGTGGATATCATTATCACCTGGTTTTCATAAGAGGATGGCAAACTGGACAATAAGGTCATAACAACATCAAAGTCTTCGACTACTGAACCTATTGCCTCCATCTACTCTAATAGAGTCTTAAATTCATTTTTATGTGATTCTGAACAGAATCAGTATCTGAAATTCTGAGTGAGAAAAACTTTCTCCTCAGATGCAGCTTTGAAGTGACATCTCTCACTTCGTATAATGTGTCTAATATATCCCAAGCTTTTTCGAGGACTGGGCTTTTCTGATATGACCAATCTGTGTGTCGGAGATGTTAAGGGTGATCAAGGCAAAAGCCTTGCCATCCCTAGCTTCCATTTGGAAATGGCTTGCTCATCGACAATGGGAAGTAGCTCGGTTCCAGCGACTATTTTCCAAAGCTCGACAATGGGAAGTAGCTCGGTTCCAACGACTTTTTTCCAAAGCTCCTTGGCCATCAGAATTACCTTCATCTTGAATTTCCATAATTAGTAGCTCAAACCATCTAGTTTGTCTATCATTAGAGCATACTGTGATTGCGAATCTATTTGGAATTTTGGGATGAGTGTAATGCAGATAGTAGATTAATATAGCTGAATATCTTCAAACCTGAACCTCCTGAAATACTCCCTCTCAAACATATGATCGAGATCCAACAAGATCTCATCAATGCTTGATCTTGAATTTTCACAAAGGTTAGTGAAAACAATGCCACCATCATAAATCAAAAGATGAATTCCAAAATTTCCATCCAACATGAGAAAGAGAAGATGAGTATCAAACCTAATAAATCTAGCCCTCTTGATCATGAGTCTATGAAAAACCTCAATAAGCTCACCAATGAGATCTTCCTTGCCTTGAAGGAATTGTCTTTCGATTTGCTCCATGTAGTCTTCTCCAACCAACATTTTGCCATCTTCATCATGAGTGATCAATTCACAATCATAGAATCCTTTGAGTTGGTGGAGAGATGTGAGATCCATTCCTTGGATCTTCCCAAGAACCAATCTGCCATTGCTCTTTCTATAAAGTCCAAATCCAAGGATCTTATTCTAAGCATGCTAATCACAAGCAACAGAAGGGAATCAGATGGTGGACAAACCAAACCTCGATCGAACGGATCTAGCCCCCAAGCTATGGATCAATCACAGTCAAGGAATGAGACATCATACTAGCAGCATACTGCTACCGGTCATGCTATCAAGCATATGCTATTGAGAGCCCAACAAGTATACTTATACCCTCCAAGGCCCATGCACCACTAGTAGTGCACTATGACACCTCAATGGACACCTCTCTAGCCTATATGGGCCATGTCATCCAGTTTCCCGATGACTCACTGATAGACCCATACAAATCCACCATCAAGTGTTTAGGCCTACAAACCATTAATTATGACGATGTACACATAAGGGTCCCAATTCCCTTATAGTCACAATTAACTTACGGGTTGCTAGTCTACTAATCCCTAGCGTGGACATGCTACCCGAGACCAGTCATGGGCATGACATTCTTCCCCATTTATTCAAGTTTTGTCCTCAAAACTTAAAACTGGAAAAGTTCCTCCTTAAGCTTCCTTCCTGTTCCCAGGAATCATCATCGTATGTACATCCCTTCCATCAAACCAGATGCTCGGTAACTATACGATTAATAATGCGTGTCGGTACGCATTACACTCAAACCCTTTGGGATTTTCAAATATACCCAATCCCCCACTTGGAAGTCTCTCGGTGATCTTTTCATATTTGCATAATGTCGGTCCCTATCCTGAACATTTTCACGTGCAATCCATAGCATTTTTTAGCATATCATGTAGGAAATCCGCTACTTTATGAAACTTTATCGTCCGAGTCTCTACTACAATGGGTGACCTAGGCTCAAATCCGTACATAAGCATAAATGGGCTATAACCTGTACCTGTAGCCAAATGCTTACAATAATTCAATCTCCATCAAGAATACCTTCCTCTCCGATGAGATTGCTATCAAAATATAAATTCATATCTTATCTGATCTTCTGATCACGTGGGTAATCCTTCTTTTAAACAATCAAGTATAACTAGAATCTGAACTATGGTTTGTCAATCATAATTCATCGGATTCTTGTCCTATACTCAATAAAAGAACGTGATAACCTCACATAGGCAACTACCAATGATTTGAAACTTGAAGCTCATAGTCATCTCTAGTTTGGCAAATACGGCCGACCAAAAGTGACCAGTGAACTTCGAATCGCGAATGTTCATAATGTCACTTTGGTAACGGCATAAAGCCAAAACAGATTCTCCAATAATTACTTGGTCTTTACCCAAATTTACATAGTCGATTTGGTAAGATGGCCAATCACTACCAAAATTCCACTATTTTGTTTATTCATCTGGGGTAATCTACCATGAATACAATTCTCTCCTATGGATTAGGTATATCCTAGAATCTGAGTTATGATTCACCAATCTCAACTCTCCAGATTCTCGAGATCATACCATATCATAAGAGTAAATCATGAGAGTGCATCACAATTCTTAAAAGACACATGAGTTGTTCCTGAAAGTCCTTTCCATATGGAAAGTTCCAAATTTTCCAACTCACACACGGTGCCTATATAAAGATTGTAATCCCTAAAATGCCCTTACTTTAGACATGGCACAAATTGTCATTCCAAAGTTAGGGTCCCAATCTAGAATACGTCTAGATTTTTCTCTTAAGTTCTAATCTAGAATAGCTTAAAATTCACTAGAACTTCATTACGTGAAGCTCTAACTTTTGGCAACCAACAACTATCCAACTCTCCTGAGCTTTCCGAGATAACATTCATCTATTCCAAATGGGAAAAGATAAGGTCCAAAAGTTCTCGTGTATTATATGCACACCCATCCGTAAATGAATTTAAAATGAATCATAAACGTTGTGACTTATAAGCAATACATTTCAACAATAATATCCATAAATAAGATCATTTTGTTGAATTCCAACAACTAACTCAAAAGTAGCGTTTTTGACTCAGTTAGCTGTATCGGATTTAGAAAACATATAAATGTCTAGGTGTGGTACCAAAACACCACATTTAATTAGATTATGAATCAATGCTAGGTCAATAAGCGATTTTCAATGGGAAATTATTATAACCTAGCAAGAAATTGTCTGTACACAATTCTCATCAATATGCCTATGTACCAACAACTAGCATATGCATGCCAATAACTTAGTTCATGGAAAACTTTGTAGATCTACATGATTTAAAAGTTTGTACAAAAGGTTTACTGATCCCACAAAGATTCACTACATAGCATATCTCTACAAATCACTCATGATCTGTACACAACACTTTCATAACCGAGAATCCTGTAACTTGGTTATCCTCTAAGAGAGAATATTTCTCAAAGAGTGCTATTTCACATCCAAAATCTCAACCGGAGATTAACTCAAAAAAATATATTGTTAGCATGAATTTCCTTCCTTGCATCAACCCACGAATCTCAATCCATACTAAGATCAAGTTGACTGCTTCCAGCAAGGGAACAGGTTTCAACAAACCCCCATCTTGCAATAAAATTTCCTAGTTCTGACACGGATCAATCACTTTTCTACCACAAGAGTGCTTTCTAATCCCCCCCCCCCCCCTTAAATCTTCAAACCTGATATCTACTATAATCTTTAAAGGATTTCTATAATATCAAAAGATCCTATCGGTTTTTACTCTTGAAACAGGTCTGTCATCTATATAATAGATTCCTCCTGGAATCTCTGACAAAAGTTTCTCCTTGATAACTCTCTTTTTTTCCTACTTCTTCCTCTTTTTAAGAGGAAATGTCACGAGTTTCCAAGGGGCGCATATCAATCGAGATTTGCCCTAGGAGAAGTTTCAAAGAAGAGATCCGAGAAAATCTTTGTAAGTCAAAATAGAGGTGTTGCATCACTGTAGCATACTGCTACTGGTCATGCTATCAAGCAGATGCTAGTGAGAGCCCAACATGTATACTTATACCCTCCAAGGCCCATGCACCACTAGTAGTGCACTGTGACGCCTCACTGGACACCTCTGCAGCCTATCTGGGCCACGTCATCCAGTTATTCAATGACTCACTGATAGACCCATACAAATCCACCATCAAGTGTCTAGGCCTACAACCATTAATTATGACCATGTACACATAAGGGCCCCAATTCCCTTATAGTCACAATTGACTTACGGGTTGTTGGTCTACTAATCCCTAGCGTGGACACGCTACCCGAGACCAGTCATGGGCATGACACTTTCCTTCATAAGACCCCCTCTTATGATAAACTTGTGGCAATGAAGTCACATGATTTTCATATTTTATCACAGGAATATATTCCTTTCGTTGTTTGATATTCCATAATTAAAGGGGTCCTTTTTTGTGATCATAACATCAAGTCTTGTGTTTAGAAAATTGTGTGCCAAGAGTGTTGTATGAGTGCAATGTTGCTTAAATAAGGCATTTCTATCGACGTTTTGTATATGATGTGTCACTTGGTCATTTGGTGAAAATTAATGAGCTAGGTTGCAGTGGATGAATAGGAGGTATCATGTTATAGAAAAAGTGATTAGATTCTCAATGAAGCCTATTAGTGAATTAGAATGAATTTATAGAAGTGTATGGGATGCAAGTGTTTTGCCAAACATGAACATGATGTTGTTAATGATGCAAGGCAAACAAGTTTGTGCCTTGCTTCTACAATACTTAAACAAGCACACTTTTGTCTACCCAAAAATTCAAAGGTTACTAGACCAGTTTTAGATTACATATTTTTTCCCCTCATTCCTTTGTCCTTTTTATAAAAATTTTATTTTTATTTTGTTTTGACATTTTGTCCTTGTGATTCCCAAAAATAATTAGGAGTTAGTTGTGCATTTTTGTTCTCATGGGTATTTCAAACACTTTCAAATTGAAGTGCACGCAGAAAAATATTAGTCGTAGAGGTTTTTCTTCTTTTATACATTTTAAATGATTGTACTGACAAGTGTCAATCTCCACAACATTTTGCACATAAGGTCATGCAATTCACAAAGCCTTCAAATTGGGAAGATTGTGTTAAGTATGAGCATGGTTGTTTTGAAAGATCATACCCTAGTTAAGGACCTAGCAAACACTTTGCTAGAAGAAATAGTTTGATTTATTGTAAGGTAGAAAGATTCAAAATTGGATGCCCATGACACCATTTGTGGCCCAAAAATATACAAATTCAAGAGCAAAATAGATATCACAAAAGATGCATAACAAATTGTCATGTCCAAATGAAAAATTCACTTGGATCTCAATAAATAAGTGGAAAGAAACTACAACTTCATGATTGACTGAATCTATGATCTACATCTATCTATTAAATTATGTGCATGTTGCATCCTTCAAATAACAAAATTCTTTCCTCCATGATTTGCCCAATCAGATCACGCTCTGAAGACACACAAACCCACAATCATTGTATCAAATACAAGCTATTCCAATGAAAATTAACACAATCTCTAGTGTCTCTCACACTCACACACACAGGATGTATAGAGCGCACACATTTACAATCTACTTACTCATTATATTCAATCTGGATGATGCCCTCAATAGGGTTGGCGATGGCTGCAAATGCATCTGCTGATAAGTCAATCGTTCCATGGCAGGATGAAGCTGGACATTGATCCACAATCTTGATTCGGATGCTACCAGCATTTGTGCAAGGTTGTGCGACTCCGTTGTTGGTACCACCGGTGCAGCTTACTTCGTACTCTTTTCCACAAGCATTTCCTCCATCCCACAGTTGGTCACTAGCAGCTCCAAACATGTTTCCTGGAGGAAACTGATTCGAATCGTACCCGTAGCATGCAGATGCTGGTCCAAAATAGCAAAGACGAGTCATTGCTAGATTAAGTTTTGAGCATGATTAAATACAACACATGTTAGTAAAGACTACCAACAAATAAGCTAAAACAGTAAACAAATGAAAATCTGAATACGTAGTTACCTCTTCCGACTAAAGAGTGCCAATTATTACTTCTGAATTTACTAGTCTGCTAGTTTGGAAAGAAATGAGATTTGATATTAAGGCACAGGAAAGGCAAGATTCAAGTGAGCTTTCTCAAACACCTAGCTGAGAACTAATGACTTGATGAAAATATTTCACACGGACAAAATCCTGCAAATTAGTAAACTGAAGGGATAAAAATCTGGACTTACTTGTGCAAGCAGTGAAAGCTACATATATACCAAAGCCATGTCCAAAGATTTGGTTAGCTTATAGAAGTTAGGAGTTAGAACCTTTTGGTCACGATTAATTAGTTATTGTGTAGAGATACATTCAATTTGACAAAACAACCAACATGCAAGTAGAGCTACTTACGGATGTAGGAGTTGTAGAATGTTGCAAGTCCATAATCTGCACGGATCAAAGTGCACAACAACAGTAAAGAACCTCCTACAACCAACAGAAACCTTGTAGCTGGTGCCATCTGATCTTATGCTAGCCTTTGGCAAGACTCGAATGATTCGAACTTGTTATTGGATGGAGCAAGCCGATGAAGAGAGGAAAACGAGAGGGAAAGAGAGCACGAGAGATTGATTGGCGTGCGTGAGCAACCTGTGTAGAGTATTCATACATAAAATGAGAGAAGTATTGTGCATATTGAAGTTAGTGCCATGAAAACCATTGCAAAAGAGAAACACATAGGATCCATTGTAAAAACAGAGTTGGTCCAACTGTCTCGATTTGTAGATATATATTAAGTTGCTAACTTTTCACCCACAAATTGAACCAACAGGCACACGACACCGAAGGATCTTGTGTGTTTGGAGAGTACTCTACCTTGACTTTAGCATGCAATGTGCAACGAAATGAATCTCTAGTATTTCTTGCAACCATTTCAATTTTTAGAAGGGGATACGTGCCGCTTCAGGCAGTGAAATACCCTTAGTGGATTCAAAACAGGCTACTATCCTCAAGCTAACGATGCTAGCTGATCTATAGAAGTGTTGACGTGAAATTATGTTAACTAGTATTATGTTTGAAGCAATCAATTATATCAATCCATACGTGACGCCAAAACGATGATACTTTATTTGTATTTTTGAGTAGATTCGAAAAGTTTATCAAAAGCCAACAACCCAACCGTGTCAATCAACAGTATCTGTGAAGAGAATTTCTGCATTCAGTGGAGCTGCAGGAAATTATTACCCAGCGATGCCTTGTTCTTTGGAAATCGGAACACCGTAAAGCTGCAGCAGCCTGATCCAGAAACTGGTCGTAGAATTGCAGGCACGATGCAATACCGATGAGTGTAGCGGACCACAGCGACTAGAAAACTTTGTTATTGCTCCCCAAGTCCTTGATAATCGAGCTGTTTTGGCTCTCAGCAGTCACAATCCGCATACTTTTATGAAATAGCACCGTTGCTCCGAGGTATTTATCTCTACTAGTTTCTCGCCTACCAGTATATTCGAGTGGCAATTAGAGTGCAATTCTCAGGAATGCCTCAATCGGTTTTTCTATTTTTTGAGGTGAACAGCTAGTTGTCGTCGAAGATAGAATCATAGCCTAATAATACAATTAGCATGCATAACAAAAGAAGAAAGATGGGATGTTGAAGTCAGCTGCAATTGCATGCACGCTGCTGCTTTTGCTTTTCTGATCAATCCATGAATATCTAAATTTGTGAACACAAAATGGGCATCGGAGGTCGTTACAAATTTTGCTTTTCTGACTAATTGCGAATCAGACGAGATGGGGAGGGCGCCGTTGCAGCTGTTTATGAATAGAATAGAATCTGGATCCTGCATGGATGTGCATGGGGAGGGAGGCGCTTTCAGGATATTTGTAACAAGCCCATAAGGGAAAAAAAGAAATGCTTTATGCTTCTGGATAACACCCACAAATACTGACCACAGCCTTGGCATTTGCAAGTTGCAATGCCATTCAAGGTATATATTGCATTTCGAAGTGAAAGGCAAAGATTTTCTTTTTACTTGAAGGCACCACTCATTGGAAAGGCAAGATCTTCCCAAAGAGGGGTTAGATAAATGCTTAAAGAATTTCAAAAGAGAACTATGACATGAGCAACTGGAGTGAAGAAGAGCTGAGCAATTGGAGTGGCGAAGAGACTGAGATGAGGAAGTGATTGAGGTGGTTGGATCGACGGAGGTGGCTTAGAGCGACATGTTGGGAATATGATTAAATACTCTATTATATTTTATCAGAATTTGCAAGTAGCATGTAAACAATTCACTGATGATTAGCATAGTACAAGCATCACAGCAATGATCAAACATATGACGACAACAAATAAAGTATTTCATTTGTGGTAAACCAAATTAGTGACAAACCAAAATCATGATTTGGGTCATGTCCTCTTAGACATGACCTTGTTCATGGCCAAAGGCCATGACAAAAAATTGACCAGCCCTATGTAACTAACGCTTCCGATTCATCAGACATCTAAACGACCATTATACTAGGTTTGAATTCACAAAAACAAAAAGCAGTGGTTTCCAACATATATTCCGACATAAAATCGTGAAAAAAAATTTCGCCAAATTTTGGGATGTCAGAGGATTTGTTGTAAACCATGTCGAAAAATCTGTCGCAAACGATCTGTTGGAATTTGACGCGTCGAAATCCGACACCCGTTCCGGCTACCTGCCGGAGTGTAATTCAAATTAGATGTTGGAATCCATCACATAAAAACATGTCGAAAACCGACATACAGCTGTCGCCACGCGGCAGTCATTTGGGGACACCACGTGGAAAATGACAGTCCACGTGGATGTCGGAAACCGACACATTTTTTCAGTGTCGGATTCCGACACCTCTGTAGATTTCCGAAGAATGGAGGGCATTTTAAAATCTATCGAAAATTTTCAACATTTTTTTTAGGGCAAAACAGGATGTCGAAATCCGACAGATTTTACCAGTGTCAGATTCCGACATCCTCTGTAAATTTCCGATGGACTAAGGACATTTTTCAAAGGTGTCGAAAATGTCCGACAACTCTCCGACATCCTTTTTAGGGTTAAAATGGATGTCGAAATCCGACATTCCAAAAAATATTTTTAAAAAAAATTCGATTGTTTTTGGCGCACAGTTTATGCGCATGTTTTTTTTGTGAATAGGATCATCTAGCATAACTGATCATTTCTTCTCTCTCTCTCTCTCTCTCTCTCTCTCTCTCTCTCTCTCTCTCTCTCTCTCTCTCTCATTTTTTCCAAGGATGCATGTGATAGGTGTTCATAATGTAATGCGGTTTAGGGTTAAAGATCTAAGTCATCTTTAATTAAATTAAGCGTTATGCATGCCTACTTCAAGTGATTTGACCTAAAATGATGCTAGGATCACAAAGATCCACTTTCTATACTTGAAAATGCTTGATTTGAGATAGAAACCATTCCAATTCATAGAATTGATGGCGCCCTCAAATCCGCCTCTAGATTTGGCCACCAACTTTAGCCTGAACCTTCTCTGATACCATGTGAGAAATTCAAATCCAAACTACATCCCCATCGGCATTTAAATTGTAGTGAGGGTTGGAGGACGATTCATCTGTGGCAGCGGGTGGAGATGAAGGGCCTTCTACGACGTCTTCTTCTGTGTTAATAAGCATTTGCCTAACAGTCGTCGTTTGTTCGAGCGACATGGTACCAATCAAGCTAGCGACGTAATCTTCATATACAGACTTTCGCCGCTTGACCAAATTTCTCAAGACAACTAGCTATTCACAAAAGAAATCTTTGTTGTTAATCTACTCCTTTACGACAATCATTTTTTGCATCAAGCATGCACACTATAGAATTAAATTTTCTCCCTACCACCAAGCAACAACAATATTCATATCTACAATGTCATGACCAATCCAAAAAAGAATTATAAATGATTTTCTCCTCTTGATTGTAAAAAAATACATATCAAACTTCAAATATGCTCTCCTCATTCCATGCCTCCACGTGTAATGAACACTCATCTTGCTTAACAGATACTTAATCAATCAAAAGAACGAACATTCTTATGAAAAAAAAGAGTCTCGCACATTTGAAATACTTTACTAGAAATTGAATGTTTTGATGGATGTTTGTGCAGCTCATCAGACGGAGAATCTACTGATGAGGATAGAAATGTCAATAAGGTAAGTTTTATGTGAAGTCAATATACCATATTCTACAATGATTTTTTTGCAAGTTAACTATAATCGATTTTTGCAGGAAACAATGTAATTACAATTTTTTGTAGGCCAATAATTATCAAGAACGAATGTGGTGCACCTCGTCATTTAGATTTGGTTTAGCAATGGATGGCATAAATCCTTTTGGTGTTCGAGCCTCAACATGGTTCACGTGGCCAGTTGCTCTTGTTAGTTATAATATTCCTCCATGGCTAAGTATAAAGATGGGACATTTGTTTCTAGCTCTATTGGTTCCATGAAAATACAAGGTTAAGAACATGGATGTTTACCTCGAACCATTGATTGAAGAATTGTCCCGGGCTTTGGAATGGTGTCAATGCGTATGACGTCTCAAAGCCTTTGCAAGAAAGAAATTTCACTCTTCATGGAATTCTAATGGGGACAATGCATGATTATTTCGGTTTGAGTGAATGTTCAGGTATGGTTAATCTTCGTTTGGATTGTTAATAATAATCATTTGTTCTCATGATATATTACATCTCATAGATATATTCTAACTTTCTAATGCAATCATAAATGTAGGTTTTACGGCATCTGGATATAAAGCATGCTACATATGTGGGCCAAATTTGGAAAGTCGTCATAGTACAAATTTGTTGAGGAAAGTTGTGTACGAAAATCATCGAAAATACCTACCAATCAATCATCCTTTTCGGACACGATCTTGGGGAAGATCGAAAGATGGCCCTCTAATCACATCTCCACCCATCCGAATGAGTGTATAAGATTGGTACGACGAGTGGATCAAACAATATGATGTGAACAATTTGGAGGTGGCTAAGGTGAAGAGACCTTATTGGATTCAAAACGATGAAAGTGGGATGACAAGTACTCCTAGTGTGCCATGGATTCTAAAAAAGGGAGAGCTCTATACTCTCGAAAAAGCAATAGAAAATAGTGAACACGTGCCAGAACAAGAGTGGAAATTCGCTGCAATTGTTCATGGTAGGTAAATAATGTTTTAATTTGAAAAGGGTAATATAAATTTGTTTATTATATTTCTTCTAGTTCAAAATCTTAAACCCTAATATAGTCAAGATATGTTGTGCTAAAATTTCAAGATAGGTTGTGCCAGTACAAAACATACAATGCCCATGTGGACATACAGATGTCACTTTCGTGTTGAGGGAATTGACACCAAAAGATGCAGATTTGATTATGGCATAATGGCAAACTTTCAACAGAAAAGTCGATCTAGTGCAAATGACACAAACATCATTTTAGGTGACCTAGACTATGTCGGCACACTTCAACATATTTATGATGTCGACTATGGAAGTAATGGAAAATACTTGATCTTTGATGTGAAATGGTTCAAAGTTAACTATCATGGAAACAATGCTACGATTAGAAAGGATGTGTCTGGATTCTTTGCAATCGACTCAACAAAAGTAATACCTATGAATTAATATGACACGTTCGTGTTGCCATGACATTGTGAACATGTGTAACTACCTTGCAAATTGCACTATATTTTATGTGACTTTTTTGTTTGATCGCTTTGAACACAAATTGTGATCACATTGTGCATTGATTTTATTTGTCTATTGTAGATCATATTTCATCCAGATCGATTATCCCCTCAGTGGTTATATGTCATCCTATTCAATACAAGATCACGACATATATTTGAAGAAAAAGATATTGCATCAGATATGTCAAACTACTTGACCACGAGAAACCAAAAATCAAGCCCGAACCCTTGATCGAGCAAGAAATCCAAGTTCCATTTGATGTTGAAATCACTGAAAAAGAAATTGCAAATGAAAATATGAACGTAGAAAGACAATCGCCGATGAGAATGCCACGTTTTGACGAAGAATGACCAGAGGAAGAAAGTGATGATGAAGATGATCATAACTCTTATACTCATGGGTGAAGAAATTTACGATTGCACTTAGAATTAGATTCAGATGAGTGTATGGACTTATATAATGACGAGAATGAGGCACTATTTGACTAGCAATGTACTGAGAATATTGACTTATAATATTGACTCACAATTCAAATGTTATTACAAAGACTGCTTGCACCAGTATCACAAAGATTGTATGCACACTATTAGCATGACCTCAAGTTTCAACTTCGAGTATTCAAGTATGTACTGTGGACCTAAGTTGCACCCCCTTCTGGAATGCTGCATTCCAATCGCGTTTTGGAACGCTACATTCCAAAACGGATCCTGGTTCCGAGAAGCTACGTTCCAGAACATAAGGGTCATGCGTTCTGGAATGCTATTGGATTTCGAAACCCGATTAGTTGGATTGTGTTTGAAGTTTACTGAATGTTAGTTGATGGGTTGTGGACTCGAGCAAACCCATAATGTTGTTTTCTAGAGACAAGAGGAATAGCACATAATATATTTTGATGTTGATGGACTTGGATATGATATTAGGGTTTTCTCACTCCTACCCTCAACCAAATTAAACCTCATTAGCCTCAACCAAACCTCATTAGCCTCACCAATTAATAAGAATTACCAATGATGATTTAATAAGAGTTACCGATTAATAAGAGTCTCATCTCTCTTTCTTTGTTATACACTCTTCATAACTCTATTACCAATGAGGATTCTGAGGAGAAAATGAGTTTTCAATTGACAAAGGATTGACACCCAAATGTATTTGAGAATGATATATCTCAAGGACCCCTTAAATCCGTGATCTTACTTTTATGCTTATGAATCTAAGATGAAAGCCTAAATCATCTTTACGGACATACCCTATAATCTCAAAGAGGTAGATGTTGTATTGAACCCAAGAACCGAAACCCATGTTCTCTCGACCTAAAAGAGTACAAGGCATGACTCAACTTTCAGTATGGATGTACCTACGATGAGACTAGGACCTTACTGAAACATCCTTTGAGAAAGCCTAAGTGACAATATAAATGCAAACTTAGCTACACCCTTTGACACAAACCAAGTGTCTTATCCGAGAACCTTAATAGGAATCCAAGGATATCACCAGGGGCAATATTAGATTCTTGAACTGGTTGATATGATTCTGAGGTGAATCATCATTTGACATCTTGAATGTGAAGAATTTTCTTCTGAGATGCAACTTGGAAGTCATGTCTCTCACATCATACAATGAGCTCAGGATGTCTCATACTTCTTGCAAAGTTTGAGCTTCAAATATGTGGTTAATCTGAGTGTTTGATATATTGAGAATAATAAGCACAAAAGCTTTACCATCCTTCGATTTCCATTTTGAGTTGGTTGTGTCATCTTCAAGCTTCTCTTTGATACTTGTAACAACATCCCACAACTCATTTCCGATTAGCAAGGTCTTCATCTTAAATTTTCACAAATAGTAATTGGATCCATTTAGCTTGTCTGCGATGGGACCAACTTTACTTTGAGAATCCATCTAGAGATTTAGTTTGTTGATAAATCGATGACTTAAATAATGACTTTGTGCGATGCTACAATAGGAAATCTATTATCTGATACTAAAATTTGATACGACAAATTGAAGAATAAGAGCAAATGTGCTCTGATATGATACTATGAAAAAAGTATCTAATGATATTGTTATGATATCATGAAGGATATCAAATAGTAGAGTTCTGATTATAACAATATGCTCTAATACCATGTTGGAAGAAAGGGGTGAACGATTCGATAAGTTGAAGTCTATAAACGATCTATTGAACGCAGCGGAATGAACATTCTTCCTATGTATGACTACGCCTATAAATCATAGTAATTGAACAAAGCTATAATGACAGAAGTCACGTTCAATCTTTCAGCAACTAACTTTGAAATCATTAGTACTGAAGTGATTTTGTAGCCAAATAATGTATAGAATATTGTAGCATTGAAACATTCAACAAATCAGACTAAACAATAAGAGATTTATCAGTTACAAATTATAACTACAGAGAAGCATTCATTCTGACATGATACTGAATGCAATAAGAAGATAATACTTGCTTTGCCTACGCTACGAACTATATGTGAAGTATACATATTTATGGGGCATTGTATTTATTATCGGAGGTTTGTCCTAAATTTTGCTAAGCTAGCCCGTTTGATCTACCAAATGACCATCCAACTAGAATGGACTGTTGAAGCCACTGAGGCTTTCCACAAACTCAAGAAGACCTTAGTTACTGCACCAATCCTTCGACCCCCTATCTGGACCATAGAATTCCATGTCCATACAGACGCCTCTAAGTATGCTATAGGGAGTGTTCTGACACAGCCTGGAGAGTACAAGAAGGATTACCTGATCTATTTCGCCAGTAGGCAGTTGATTTCTATGGAGATGAACTATACAACCACCGAACGAGAAGCACTAGCCATGGTATATAACGTGAAAAAATTCCGCCATTACCTACTAGCCAATCCATTTGTCTTCTTTGTAGATCACCAAATCCTACTGTATCTAGTAAATAGACCATGCATGACCAGATGAATCATCTGATGGCTGCTGCTTCTCCAAGAGTTTGACTTTAAAATAACTGTTCACAAGGGGAAACAACACTATCTCGCCGATCACCTCTCACGGATCCGCAATGTTCCTAAGAGTAGAGGGGTCGATGACGAACTCCCTAACGCCATCCTATTCCATGTCGATGTCGTCCCTGAGTCGGCTGCCGATATAGTTGGATATCTTATGTCGGGACGTCCTCCCCTTGAGATGAGCAAGGTAGAATGACGCATGTTAGTCATTAAATCTACCCCTTTCACGTTGATAGTAGGATAACTTTATTGCATCTGTAATGATGGAATCATACGCCACTGTGTCCTACCGCACGAAGTGTCCCAAGTCGTAAGTATTGCCCACAAAGGAATAGGGGGAGGGCATTTCGCTACCGAAGCTACCAATAGGAAAGTGTTGCAACACGACCTGTGGTGGCCCACAATGTTCAAGAATATTCACTATCAGCTTAAAGGTGTGACGTGTGCCAACGATTCAATCGAACCCAAGGAAAGGATAGAATGTCGTTATGACCTACATTGGCTGAAATGTCATTTGAGAAATGGGGCATTGACTATGTCAGCCCTATTCGTCTAGCTGCCCATGGCTCCCAAGCTCGATATACCATCGTAGCCTCTGACTACTTGACCAAATGGGTAGAAACCAAGGCAGTGAGAAAGGCTGATGCCAGCTTTACTGCTAAATTCATGCATGAAAACATCTTAGTTCATTTTCGGTGCCCACTAGAACTCGTGAGTGATCGCGAAATGCATTTTCTAAAAGAGACCATCACTCACCTATTATCCTCTTATCTGGTTGTCCATAGGAAGAGTACACCCTATTACCCACGTTGTAATGGACAAGCATAATCATTGAACAAGAGCCTCTGCAGAATTATCATGAAAATGGTTGAAGCTTCATGGTGAGTACTAGACAAACTCCATTTCAAATGGTGTATGGACATGAAGCCATAATGTCTACTGAGTTTGTAGTTCCAAGTCTAAGAGTCACCATCGTCGAATGACTTAGTACAGAGGAATCTACCAAGAGGAGATTAGACAACCTTTTTCAACTTCATGAAACTCACTTTCTAATGATTCACACCCTATCTGTAGAGAAACAACGACGAAAGGCATGACACGATCAGAATATCAAGACCAAGGATCTCGTTAAGGGAGAATTGGCCTTGTTATACAATTCCAATCACATATGCAAGTTTAAGTTTCAAGGAGAAGGACCGTACAAGGATGTAGTAGAGATCCGACCTAATGGCGCAGTCATTCTTGTCGACCTGCAAGGCAATCTGCTCAACACGCCCATTAATGGCAACAGGTTGCATCGCTACTATTTAGCTGATGTTGAGCTTAGAAATGTGCTAGAAGTGACATCATCCTCGTCTTCTTCTGCTCATGATGATCCATCCATTAGCTAGCCTAGGCAGGAGTAGTTAGTTGATTTCAGTCTAGTCTACCTAGGTAGAAAGATAAATTAGATAGTTGTCGATTTAGATAGGGGATTGTATAGACTAGTTCAACGTTGACAATAGTTTAGACCTAGATTGTTAGGAGTTGGATCCTTAGCATCCCACTTAGATTTAAGATAATTAGGTATTATAGGTAGGTAGATAAGTTACTTAAGTTGGAATAGGTCCACTTAGCTAGATAGATTAGTTGTCAACTAGGTAGTTTCATCTTAGATAGATCAGCTAGGTAGTTAGCTAGCCTAGGCAGATTCAAGCTAGACGATCCCGGCCTGATAGCTAGGATTAATTTAGGACGCCCAATTAGATCTAGGCAATTTGATCTGTTAGAAAGGTTTTAGATCAATTAGCCTTAGAATAGCAAATCAAGACCCATAAAGTTGAGGTAACATCTGACCGTGACCCATAAATAGATTAGATAGAACAAGTTAGGCCAGATTAGATCTCCTTAGTTGGTCAATCTTAGTTTAGATAAATCTGTTAGTTAGGCATAGTTTGCCCTAGTTAGCCTAGGAAGAATGCACTTAAATTAGATAGAGATAGTTAGTCGAGTAGATTTTAAACTAGTTCGACCTCTAGGATAGACTTAGATCTAATTAATCATAGAAGTGACAGATCGTGACCCTTAGGTTAGGGTAGCCATTGACCGGACCCATAGATTAGCATATCTCGTTAGATAAGTAGTAACTAAGTAGATTAGCTAGATCAAGTATAGATAGCTCAAGATAGTCTAGACTAGGTAGCTTAGGTCAGAAATCTTAGAAAGATAAACCTGTTGTTAGATTGAACTGATTAGACTAAAATGCTACCCCTTAGCTTAGTTTAGTTGTAATTTTAAGAGGGATACCATGTACAAATCTGATGTGAAAATCCCAACCTATCTCTCCGTGTAAAAATGCCCTAGAAATGTCCTAAATAGCTTGAAAAGAGCACTATTGTTATTTTTAGTAGTCCTTGCCCTTGCCATTATTATCATCTATTGCAATTGAATTCTTGGTCAAGTCTGTCCAAAGAAATTCCAGCCTAAACGCAAGTTAGACTCGGTTTTTGACAAAACTGCCATTTTTAGTAAACAACGGGAGCTTCTGATTAGAAAATCTCGCAAATCTGGTTAGACGGCCGTTGCCATGTGTCCATAAATACATGTAATTATGATGTATTCATTAGGGACACGTGGGAGCAAGCACGTGGATGAATCAGATATCGACATGTGTCATGCCACACATGAGAACTGTCGCATCAATCGTTCAATGTATATTCTCAACAAATCATTGAATGCCACGTGCCATTTTGATCGGATTCCACGTGCAAATTTTTTTTTTATGAATAGATGATTTTTGGCACAGTTTTTTACGAAAATTTTGCAATTTCTGCATTTGATATAATTTTCAAGCACACTCTTTCTATCTGACATAGTCAGTTTGCATATTTGCGCTTGAAACCGATATTGGTCGCTCGGGTATCACTTTCAAGCGTGCGTAGTTATTTCAATTGACGTTGATCTACGTATTCGCGTTCAAAATCGATTTTCATTTTTCTGATATCAGTCCCGAGCGCATAGTGCTTCCCAGTTTGACTTGCTCTCCTATTTTGCATTTGAAATCGATATGCCCAATCTTCTGTTTTTTGTATTTCCCTTGAATTTATTAGTTTGCCAACATCTTTTTTTCTACGATTTTTTTTACGAAATGCTTAATTTTGATTCCAATCTGGTATCTTTTTTCCATGAATTTGGTATTACTGAGAATATAGAGTATTTTAAGACACTTTTTTTTTCCTTTTCTTTTTGTCCTTCCTTCTATTACAGAGCGTCCTAGTGTGGAAGTATTTTTTGAAATTTATCTCAGATTTAAGTCTTTGCTCAGTACCTCCTTGTTCAGATCTCAAAATAAAGACATGATTTATTATCAAGACTTGGTGAGCCTCGACAGGCATAGTTTGGTGCACTTAACCTAGTCAATGAACATAGACATATGATCAAATATTGTGTTGGTGTTGGACCCTTTTTGTGCCTCCCTAATCGTCATGATTAAGAGGGCAAAAAGTCACGGTTTGGATCTCCAACCGGGTGAGTTGTTGTGTAGTACGGGCTTCGATCCAATGGGGAGTAAACGGAATCTAAGCCTACCAAGGGTGTCAATCTTGGCATAGTGGTGATCCTCTTTTTGGATCTTGGCTTTTTGGTAAATCTAGGCTTCTTGAGCTCTAGATCTTCTCCTCTTGAGGCTTATCTTCTCAAGGGAGAGGAGCAATGGAAGTAAACCTACCTAATGGATCCTATTGATCACTCCAAATGGTTTTCTAACACCTATTTTTCAAATGTATGGTTTTGTGGATTGATGGATGAAAGCATGTGGTAATGATCATTCTATTATGTGATAGCATGAATATGAAACGACAATCAAGCATCCATTCATCCACAAGCAAACATATAATGACAAAATAGGAGGGCTTCACAAAGTAAGAAAATGTAGGAGGAGGCTTAGCTTCTCTCTCTCTCAATCTCTATTCTTACAATTGAAAAGTGATCTCTGGTTGGGGATGCAGAAGTGATAGGATATTGGTCAGTTTCTTCTTGAGGAGCTCCTCGAGCTTTCCAAGTAATTGATAACCACCTCTAAGTTTACTATCTAGATATTTCTAGATGAAGAGCGCCGGATGCTCTGAATCTGATACTGAGAAAACCTTGAGAAGGTGAATTTCCTTGCCGCATGAGATACTCCTCTTGAAGGCTTTGAATGGTCTCTTCACAGGATTTACCTGTAAGAACATGTCACATGTAGATGTAGGAGGCTGATAGTGCTCACAGTAGGTACATGAGTTTTTCCTCCTTGGGAGTTATTCTACCTGCACTTTGTATAGCACTAAACAAAGATTGTAATTTGAAAAGAAAAGTATCACAATCTGAAATTCCATCCCACTTTAAACTAGTAAGTTGCACAAATCCTTATTTGCACTAACCAGCTCATTAGTGGCTCTGATTTGTAGGTTCTTTTGTTTTTTCAATTCATCCTTTAGACATTGGATCTCTATGTCTTTCCTTTAGTATGAACCTCGTCAGTTTTTTGCGTTGGTTGGGGGCTAGTTATTGATCTGTGGGTCTTCCATATTGTTTACAGCAGGGAGTTTCATCACCTTTATTTTAGCATTTATATACGTGAATATACAATTTTTTGAGTTCATATTTAACAAAATCTTTGAACTTTACACCTCTCTCTCTTTCCTCTGTATGTATTTGTAATTAGGTTTGTGCTAGGGCAGGTGTTGTACTGTGTACTTAGGCCGTGTGCATTAACCCATGGGTACCACAAGATTAGGGAGGTTGTCGACTGGGCATGGAGGAACGATGAAGGTGGACGGAAGATTGGATTTAGGGGGTGAGGAGGCGACATGGGTGGTGAAGAAGTAGCAAGAGGCGACATGGCGCGAGGTGGTGAGTTGACGAACTCAAGAGGAGGCATGTTAGAATCAACTTGAAGGGAGGTGGTGTCTTTGGCCTGTGAGGCATATTGAAGATCTTGGTCGAAGGTGCGGTCTCCGCCAGTTTGAAGGTTGAAATGGGGGAAAGTGAGTTGGAGCTGTTGGTAGTTGATGGTGGAGTGAATGGTGGATGCAGATTTGATGAATGGAAAGTCAGAGATCTGACATGAATGCCTGTTGGATGGATCTTGGACGATGTCATTATAATGTGCCAAGGCCACGTTGTAACAGGTGATGAGAGTGGCAGGGTGGTATTGATGGCAATCATGGTAGAGGGTCCGGAGCTCATTATATGCAAGACGGAGGGCTTTTGGAAGGGTGGCGGTGGCGGTGTGGCGGTGCTTTGTATGATCTACGAGGGCGTCGAACGACTTCTCTGCTCCTGTTGGTTGGTACTCTGGCGCATATCGTACATGTTGATGTTGTGAAGATGAAGGGATAAATTGAGGTGGAACAAAGAGGGGGGTTGATGCAAGTAATCTAGCTCCAATTGGAAGTGTCAATCCTATGGAAAATTTATGATGGCACAAAGGCCTGCTACAAAATGGAGTGGAGGACTCCCAAAAACATCACAGAAATAACTGGACCGCAAAAACAAAGATATTTTTATTAGCCTCCGATGCAATCTGATAAATGTGAATGATGTCGAAATTAGAGAAGGGGGAAGCTGGGAAAGGCAGAGAAAAATAATAGAAAGCTAGTCTAATGAGATATTGAAAAATGAAAGGTAAGTTGTCGTCTAGAGCAGTGGAAAACTCTAGAACAACGGTGAACTACTTATTGAGATTTTGCAGTTGGTCTTCTGTTTTCTTGAGTGCGTGCTCGTCTTCTTGGAGCGTGGCGCGTATGTAAGGTGGCCAGCTCGGTATCCTTTGTTATGAGCACCGCATCATGAAGTTTTTGTTGATCCTGATAAGTCTGTAGCACCCATACAAAGTGATCCTTGCAATACTTGGCCCACTTCTTTTGCAGCTTCTGGGCGGCCAGTGTCTCTTCTTCTATCATTGCTACCATTTGATCCAATGTAGCTTGGATAGCCTGCACCTGTTGGTCCGCTAGTTGGACTGTGAGCTCCAGGGCCGCTTGCTGAGTGGTGAAGTTGGTCTGGGCTCTCTGCATCTCCATCTTCTCTTTTGAGACATTTCGCTCCAGGGTGCAAATGTAATATTTGAGTGATCTCTCGTTGGTTTTGAGAGATTCATGCTACTGCTCCAGTGCAATCTATTTCAGCACCAAATGTTGGCGGTCAGATTGATACGTTTTCTGCACAATCTTTTTTTGGTTAAGCTCGGTGTGAAGTGTGGACACGAGCTGTTGGTGTTGTTGAGCTGCTTGCTCTGCTTTCTTCAACTGGCCTATCAACTGGTGGCTCTCATTCCTCTCTTTTTCTTGCTCTCTTTTCAGTTGTGCGACCGTTGTTGCTGGAGGCCCGTTAAGACAGTCCAACAACCCAGAGCCTGAGTGTCCCAGCTGGCCAAAGGTGACAAGGTTACGATGGGTGGTGGAAGAGGTGTGATAACAGAAATGGTGGTGATAGTTGGAACAACGGTGGTGGAGATGGGGATGACAACATGGGTGATGATGGAGGTGGTGAGAGCGGTGATGGTGGAAACAACTGTGGGGCGAATAGGAGATGAGATTAGTGGAATATTGACAGTGAGGGAGGATGATGTGGTGATGACCAGAGTAGTGATGGGAGTGACGATGGGAGAGACGATGGAAGAGAAAATAGAAGTTGCAACGACAGATGAGATGGGGGAAGAGGCAGTTGGATGGATGGGGCTATGGATTGGAGACGTGATCTGGAGTATTGGAGAGGAATGTGTGGGGTTGGTGTGGGTAGATGACATAGGAGATGAGGTGAAGGAGGGCAACTATTGATTTGCCAACAATGTCGTAAGTGCGTCTTTGGGAGTGGAGTTGGCGGATGTGGAGGATCGCGTAGGCATTCAGACACCTACATTTTCCAGATGAATGAAGGCAATGATGGTTATCAAACCACCATAGATGATCTAGGTGGGGCGCTTGAAAGCAGCCTGTAACTCCTTGGTGAGAAGCAAGGCCCAATCGTAAACAGTGTTTGGTCCTTCCATCATGGTCAACATGACCACGACACGCGTAGGAGGCGTTGTGGGCTCACAATGATGGTGGAAGACATGAATTTCATCACGTCACGGAGATTTGGATTTATGATCTGCATAATCAGGCACCCGTCGTTGGTGTTGGTCTTAACTTCACCTTGATCCGGAAGGAAAATGGCACACACATCTAATTTGGTGAGGCCTCAGGAAATGGCAGGTTGGGGGTGTGCAGAAGGCTGAGAGCAACTGAAATTAGCTGTGGATCGAGGGTGACCACGTGGTCCTGCTCTTTATAGATAACGGTGAAATGGTCGGCATCGAATGTGGAAAAAAAAGGCCTGTCGCACCAAGGACTGGTCGAGTGGCACTTCCATGTTTGCTAAACTCATGTTCGTTAGAACCGCAAAGCAGTCGTCAGTGCGAAGAGCAGTAATTTCTTGCTCGATGAGCAACGTGAGGACGGTGTACTGCAAGGGCATGAGAGAGGCACAACCAGGCGTTCAACGAGTAGATGGGGGAGAAGTCTCTCCCTCCTCTCAGCTAGGCGAAGTGGATGTGGATGGGGACGAAGATCCGGTCTGCTGAGATGTGGATGGCGAGGTGCATGATGACATCGTGGGACTGGAGGAGCTGCTGGGGCTCTCGATGGTGGAGCTGCACTTATGGTGGGTCAGGCTCTTTGTCCAAAGGGAGTGGCAACGTCCGAAAGACCACGTTTCGGTGCCATGAGGTCAGTTTGAGGAGTACGAGGTTGGAAGAAGAGAATGGAAGCTATATGGTAGTTCAGGCTATGATGGCGAGTCAGGACAGGGCTGGCGAGTCAAAGGGTTCGGCGAGTCAGCGGCGAGTCAGGGATAGTGATGGAAAATTCATGACGGCGAGTCAAGGAATCACAAAAAGTCTAATGGCGAGCCAAGAGATAACAAGAAAGTGTCAAAAATCAAGGGCGCGAGTTAGGCAATCTGGCGAGTCAGTGACGAGTCAGGCGCGAATCAGAAAAAGTGAACTTATGTCCCGACTCTCACATATTTATAGGGGTTTCTCTGCTTACCATTTTTGCCACGGGTGCAAAGGTTTCATCATAGTCAATACCATGTTCTTGTGCATATCCTTTAGCAACCAACCTTGTCTTATGCTTATTGATTGATCCATCTTGGTTTGTCTTCACTTTGAAGATCCGTTTGCATCCAATAGCTTTCTTGTCCTTAGGTAGTTCCACCAACCTCCATGTATTGTTCTTCATAAGAGCTTGATACTCAAGATCTATTGCTTGGATCCACTCCTCCTTTTGGATAGCCTTATCTACACATGTAGGTTCATCAAAAGAAGTTAGGCATAGTTTGTACCTCCAAAAACTTGCTTACCTTTTTCATCATATGTGAGCCTTGAAGGTGTTTGCCTTTGCCTTGATGTCCTCCTTGGCTTTTGACTTGAAGGCCCTTCATCAACATCATCCAAAGTAACATCCATGTCATCCACATCAAGAATGTTAGATCCATCCACAACATCATTACTTGAGGACACCTTTGGAATATTTTCCTCATGAAAAATGACATCTCTTCCAATGACCACTTTATTAGTAGAAGGAATGTAAACCTTGTAGGCTTTACTCACCTCACTATAGCCAACAAATATACCTTTCCTTGAAGATGGATCCTCCTTTGTCCTATCATCAAGTGTTATGTTGATATAGCAATTGCATCCAAAAGTTCTAAAAAACTTGACACTCAGCCTTCTTGGGTTTTTCCATCCAATAAAGCACTCAGCCACCTATTGCATAGAAAGTTAGCACACAACAAAGCTTGATCCAAAATGGTTTTGGTAGATTGGCTCCTAACCTCGCGGCTTTTGCACCTCACACAAGGTTCTCTTCTTCCTCTCAGCCACTCCATTTTGTTGTGGTGTCAGACTTGTGTACTCCCTCTTGATCCCATGAACTTGGTAGAGATATACTCAACACCATTGTCACTCCTCAAGCACTTGATCTTCGTAGAGAATTGGACCTCCCTTGCAATCTTGAACTTGACAAAGACATCATACACTTCATCCTTGCTCTTTAGTATATATACCCAACAAAACCTACTAAAATCATCAATAAAGGTTACATACATCTTAGCTCCTCGATTGCTAATAATAGTAACACTATACCCAACAAAACCTACTAAAATCATCAATAAAGGTTACCTACATCTTAGCTCCTCAATTGCTATTAATAATAACACCATGAATATCCTAATATACAACTTGAGAAGGCATAGTAGATCTAGTATAAGGTAACCTATGTGACTTTGACAAAGCCCATTGCTCACAAACATGATTGATGCTAGTTAAGGACTTTGGAAGACCAATCAAAGACAAAAAGAGATTGTGTGTGTGAGAGAAAGATTTGTGTGAGAAAATTTGAGAGAGAGAGAGAGAGAGGATATTGTGGAGAAAACACGTTTCAGAGCTTTTCATTGGTCCACGTTTGTCCTAAAACGTATTCTAAAGGCCAATTAAAAGGCCATTGAAGTGAGAGAACACTGCTTTGGAAACTTTTAGAAAAGGAATTTTCCAGAGTAAGACGATGTATAAAATCACGCAATTGGAAGAGAGAGAAAGAGATGAGCCCCAGAGAGAGAGAGAGAGAGAGAGAGAGAGAGAGAGAGAGAGAGAGAGAGAGAGAGAGAGAGAGAGAGAGAGATTTTCAATAAGATTTTTTAGGGTTTTTTAGGTTTCAGGTGAAAAGTAGCGAGAGAGAATGTGGGCAATGATAGACAAAAAGGGTTTTCTCTATTATCATGGTCCACGTTTGTCCTAAAATGTACTTGACGGGCATTTGAAGTGTAGTCTAAATGGGTTGAAAATGACATGTGCATTGAGAACTGTATAGAGAGAAAACATGTGACTTTAGAAATTCATAGAAAGAGTGAAGTATAAAATGGCAAAGGAGAGAAGGAGATGAGCACATCATGATTGCATGAGAGAGAGAGAGAGCACTGATTTTTCATATTTTAGGATTTTTTATAGGTGAGATGAAAAATAGAGAGAGAATGTCAGCTGTTGTGGATTTCTGCAATTGTCATTGGGCCACGTGTGCCCTAGAAATGAAATGACGTGCACCTGGCGGTTCAGCCAGTTGTTACTAATCAAAAGCCGGTTCTGCTAAAATTTCTCTCTAGAAAGTTCTAGAAAGAGAATGTTCTAGAGAGAGACTATCATCTTGTTTCTTGAAACCTAAGAGAGCACGATAGATCGGGTGTGTGTGTGTGTGTGTGTGTGTGTGTGTGAGAGAGAGAGAGAGAGAGAGAGAGAGAGAGAGAGAGAGAGAGAGAGAGAGAGAGAGAGAGAGAGAGAGAGAGAGAGAGATCATGAGAGGGCCCGTCGCTCTCCTTGTGGACCGGTTGGGTTGGTGTAAGCTTTTTGGTTCTGTTTTGTTTTTGTTCATGGCTTCCTTCTATAGATCACGAGTGAGTGTTGAAAGATCAACTTTGGTTGCAGATCAGTTGCTGAGAATAGCAGCGATGTCGGGCACTAGATTGCAGCAGGCAGGCCAATTACCTGTTTGCTCCTCCTCTCACATCAGCAGGAGCACCTGCTGCTCCTCCTTTCACATTCAATAATGGCGGCAATGTTGTTGCTGGTGGCAATTGCTCTCTTCTGGCTCGTCTTTGAGAGGAGCTCGCTTGCATAGGCCGCCGTTCAACCCCGCAGCTCGAGGAAAGGTGAGTGAGAGATGGTGAGAGAAAAGAGAGAGGGGCTAGAGAGATGGTGAGTGAGAGAAGAGAGAGAGGGTGATGCTGGGAGGACACGAAGAGTCGTGACTCGTGAGAGCGGAGGGAGAGAGAAAGAGAAAATATTTTTGCATTAGGTTTTTAGGGTTAGGGTTTTCTAGGGTACAGATATGAAAAATAGAGAGAAGGTGGGCAATGATAGACGAAAAGGGTTTTGTCTATTCTCATTGGTCCACGTTTGCCCTAAAATTTATTTGAAGGGCATTTGAAGTGCATTTGAAATGCTTGAAAATGACATGTGCATTTAGAAATTTTTAGAGAGAGAACATGTGACTTTAGAAATTCATAAAAAGAGAAGTTTCTAGAAAGAGAGAAAGGTATACAAGGGCAAGAGAGAGAAGGAGAGGCGTGCATCATGATAGAAAGAGCGAAGGCGTTGTTTTTAATCTATAACAATAATGTGTGTGTGTGTGTGTGTGTGTGTGTGTGAGAGAGAGAGAGAGAGAGAGAGAGAGAGAGAGGGAGGGAGGGAGGAGGGGAGGGGGGAGGGAGGGAGGGTGACATAAATCTGAACCGCACATATTGTGAGCTAGGTTACAATCGTCTAAAATCTAACCTCTTCCACGTGACATTGCTTTATAGTCTTACGAGGCCATGAAACGCAACTTCGTGGCATAAGGAAGTCACTAGAATCTTTGCTCCAGATTCACTCACTATCAACCACCCCCCCACCCCCCCCCCCCATTCCTTTCCAACTTCAACAAATTCCTAAACATTTTCCTTCGGCGATCTGCCGAGCAACATTTTTGATACGATCAACACAATTTTTTCACGTTCCTGTACATTGGCGCCGTTTGAGGTTCTGTTTGGGTGCAAGCCTTTGGGGCGATCAATGGCGGGCGATGCAGTGCTTTTGCAAGACGTTGCGTTTGTGGCTGTTGCAATGCGAGCTTCGATGATTAATCCCATTGGCAAGGGTGCCGTTACCTTCTTGCCTTGCTCAAACCCTTTGCCGGGGCTTACTGCATCCAACAGATGCAAAATCAAGTCGATGCGAGCTCTAAGATCCAGTCAGAGGGACTCCGTTAGGGTTTTTCGTAGAGGGTGTGGTGCTCCATTTCATGTTTTGGGACGGCCGTGCTGGCAATCGGATAGGGATATGGACTGTTTTTGTCTTGATATTAGAAGAAACTTTAGAAACAAGAAATTTGAGTGTTATGCAAGCGACGTCGGGAAAGACGAGGAATTGGATCCAGAGGATGACAAAACAGACATAGAGGGGGCTTTGAATATTGATGAGGAAATACCTTCCACATCTGATAGCTTTCTGAAACAAGTATCGTCTCGTACTTATGACATGAGGAGGAAATTGGAGCAAAATCTAGATTCGAGCAGCTACGATGGTAAAACCAACTTTGAATGTCATGAAGTTCTATGAACTAGATAGCCGGTTTTATTTTTGCCTGGCTTGATTTTCTTTTCGGAAGGAATGCTTTAGTAAATAATCTATTCTATCACAATGACCTTATCCGCTTGTTTCCAATACGAAGAACTTGCCTCTAATATTAGGCGTCCATTGAGTCAATTCAGGGCTTATTGTATAATAGTACAAAAAATGCGGACACTATTGGAGATTCTGAAATTTAGAATGAATAATGTTTGTTTCCCTTAATGTGGCCATTTCGCATAGTAGCTTAACTTTACTTTCATGGAGCTCAAACCCATTTCCCAGAGATATGAGTGAGGTCTAATGAAGACACAGGGAAAGTCTAAACTTTTATTTACTCATTTTTTGAAATTTTGTTCTTGAGTCTTGTATTTATTCCTGAGTCTTGATTTTGTTAAGTTGTAGCCGGTAAATTTGAAGTCGGAACATTTTAGTGTTTCCACGAACCACAATTTGTTGACGTTCGTCCATGAATCATTTGGGTCCAATTTGAATCGGACTTCAAAAAAAAAAATGGTTCTTTGACTTAGGACAATTTTTTGATTGTGCCAGTTCTCAGCAGTTCTTTGATTTTGCTTTTCATTATTTTAGTTTGTAATCAAATGTTTACCTAGTGTACTGTGTGATGGATGTTGTGATGTATATGATGTGTATGCATAAATGATATATCATAATGTAAGTGGAAGTTGGAACATGGAATCTAGTTTAAGAAATTTAATTGTGTCCATTAAACATTGCCATGTGCACTTGTGATTCTGTGAACACTAATTTGCTTTAAGGTTTCAGCTTGCTACAAGCAACAATGAACTTCGTAATTTATGTTAGGACTTGACATGTGAACCCTCTTCCTTGCTGCGTCTGGTCTTCGAAAAATACCCATTCTTTTTTTCCCCTCTTTCTATCAAGAATAACTCGTTGTTGTACATGTATCATTTGAGCAAAGATGTGTGTATATTCCTTGCACCTTGTCGGTTGTTTGGGATTATGTTTGTTGGTGAACTGGTCAAAATTGAAATTTGATTAACTTGTGCAAATGAAGAAATTCTCCACATGTTAATTTGTCATTTTTTTGGGTACATCGGAGCACATTTGGTCATAGCAAATGGAAAAAGATCATAAACTGGTGGAGTGGTCTTTGTACCACCTTGTACCAGTTGAGTATATAGGTTTGTACCAGTTGACTATTATCTTGGTACCACCTTGTACCATTTGAGTATATAGTTTATAAATAGACATTATACCCCCTTCTTTTTGTTGCTTGAATTTGGATGAGCGATGTGACTTATCAAAATGCATTGCAAGAAGTAAACAATACACCATTTGGCTGATGTGTGTTCTCGCTAGTGAAAGATGATGTGCATCACATTTATTGTTGTAAATTCTGGAAATCCATGCATTATGATTAGCATTCTGGATCTTAACTTTTGTTGTTGCCCATTGTGGAAATTTGAAACAATATGATAATGTGAATTATGGATTATGTTGACAATCATAGCAACATTGCAGCTTTTTATATGTTATGGTCGATGATGTTGATATTTTGAGCTAGCATGGCTTTAAAACTTGAAGGGCATTATCTTGTGCTAGGTCTTAAATAATGCATGTGGATTTTATTTATCTTGGCAGTATTGGACACAAATCCTTGGAGAGATGATTCAAAATCTTTGTATGTACTTGCCCAGGAGGATGAGCGACTCCTAACCATGAGAACTAGAAGAGCTCGTAGGTGAGTCTATTTTCAAATCCTTCATCATTGCATTGTGTATTTTCTATATCAAAGGAAATTTGAGCATGCTACTTGAAATTTAGTATTTGCATAATTATGAGGTTCCAATCTTCTTTCATAGACTTTGTTTTCTCATATTTGTATGTTGGCATTCATAGGGATGATAACATCAAAGAGGATAACATATTTCTTTTGCGATGGCAGTGAAGTTGAACGTGAGTTGGGACTTCTTTTTCCCAAGCGGGGAAGCAGGCGTGGCCCAAATGGATCACCGAGGAATAAATCTTCTGAGCAATTGGCTCCTGGAAAACCCAACCAAGACTCTCGCTTTTGCATGCAAGTAGAAGATGTTCGTGAGGGTGTCTTGGTAAAATATTGAAGCATTTTAATTCCTTTCATTCCAATTGAGTGTCTCGAATATCAGCTATGAACTTATTGGTGGATTTAGATCAAGTAGAAGAGTCCACTCAAGCCATATCATATTTGTGATATAATTTACATGATGCAAAACTTAGGATTTCGTTTTTGTAGCATAAAATATGAGGAGATAAAATAGCATGTTCTAATAAAATATAGAACTTGTTTTAAATGGGTGTATTTGTTTATATTTGCCTCCCATGAACGAGCTTCCAATTTTGTAGAAGATTTTTTGGAGGAAGTTTTGTAATAAATTAAAACTATGCTCAAAATGTGTGATTAGTTGAGTTTTGGTTGGTTGACAATTGAGCTAGAAAGGAGTGATATTTTGAAGTGTGGGTGAGCTACAATTTGATGTAGTGAAGTAAAAGGAAGTGCATTGCTAGATTAAGTTGACAATGCTTTTGAGAGCACACATTTTAAAGTTTCTATCCGTGATACATGATTCGTGGGAGTTTTACTTATTGGAACACATTTTCAAAGCTAAATATTTGATGGTATTAGAATGAGGAAGAGCTACTAGCCTTTCTTTCAAAAAAAAAATGCAAAGTCCTTTAGTTAAAGCAAAATAATCAATGGAGAGCATTGTGCTAGTTGTGGTCTTGCAATTTCAAACCTTTTGATCCTTGTATTGCCGTAACGTGAAGATTGCCTAGAGGTAGGGCTAACCTTGGTAGACCTATGTTTGAGAAACAAGACCTGACAAGAATTTGAAAGTTGTAGCAGGTTCTCCCTCCAACGTTCACAACTGCTGGTGGTTCTATGTCATCAATTGGCCCTATGAAGGGCATTTTACTTCCCCATTCATTAATAGAATAGATCTAAGTTAATCTAGTATAAGGTAGCTTCGGTTTGGAGTAAGCTTGTTAAATTAGGTTAACACCTCTCTCGTCCTTTGTCTTTTCAGCTACTACTTAGTGCATGTTGCCACCCCACTCGTCCGATTGGGCTTTGGTCCTTGCATCCACTCATACTAGGAGTACTCAATCAAGGGTGCTGGCTCAATTGGTTATTTTGACATCCAAAGTTTCTTTGGTCTCAAGTTCGAGCCTCCCCTTGGAAACCAAGAAGCATACTAGGTACTCAAGGGCTCGTTCTAAGTTTTTGTGCCTTGCCTCAATATGAAACATATTGTAATTGCAAGCTCAAGGTTGCTTGCTACCACAAGCCAAGGACAAAGGAAGTGGAATCGTTTTGGGTCGTGTTGAGTCGTAGTGGTGGCTTTTTGTGTGTGTGTGTGTGTGTGTGTGTGTGTGTGTGAGAGAGAGAGAGAGAGAGAGAGAGAGAGAGAGAGAGAGAGAGAGAGAGAGAGAGAGAGAGAGAGAGAGAGAGAGAGATCTTTATTGTCCTTTGATGCTAAAAAGCATATAAGACCAAATGGTACATGTCAAGTGTGATAGTCTATGTAGGAGCATAAAAACATGCCTCCCAAAATAAACTCAAAATAAGAACTATTCACTGGACATCTAATGAGGTCAAAAAGAACTCAATGAACTCTAAGTGAAAAAATCAAATGATCCCATTGCATAAAAGAGTTCTTACTGTAAATAATACCATGATATAATGATATCCTAGTCAAAGCCATGGATGTAACTTGGGCTGGAAGCCTATATCTCCTTGCTAGTCCGGTAGGCATGTATGTCAGCGTAGAAGAAACATCTCATGCATCATCAGGGCAACACAACGCGGATCCTCATAGGAAATAAGAGAGCGTAGTGTGATTGGGGAATCACAGAAAAGGCCATGATAACGCCCTCGAGTCTCATAATATAGGACACCTGAAATAAAATGCTCTTCAAACTCCACTTCATCTAATGTACAAAACTAACAAATGCTGTGCTCTTGTGGAGTGCTCTGAAAATGTCCTATCTCCACATATAGCTAGTGTGACTAGACCCGTGACTTTCCCAATGTGAACCATAAACAATGTCTAAGTCCACTATCCAAATATCGAGGTAATTTTGGTACACCAATAATATCCAACTCGAGGAAATGGGAACGATAGAAATCCAGCATGTCTGCTGTAAAGAGGCACAATAAGTAAGTACTAATGAGATCCCTTGGGTAACTCTGTGATAGACATGCCATATGTGCGTAATAGGCTAGAAGCCTGGGAGTACCACGAAAACTTGTGGCCATGACCATGTAACATTTGAGATGATAGGAGAGACCAAGGAAGACTCAATAGTCTCTGAATAAGTACAATCATCCTGAAAATAGCCTCAACCTGGAGAGATATGACTTAAACTCAGCCTGGATGATCTGACCTGGAACTGAAGCCTTAGCTCAGATCATGCGTGAAAGCATAGTAGTCTGCAAACGAGAAATACTGGCCCACTCTGACTCAAGAAGTCCTGTACACCAAACCTCTGTAGCATACATAACGGTAGATGAGACCATAATGTCAAATAGCCTACTCTGACTCGGGGCGTCCCAAACATACTTCTGAAAATAGAAGCGCTCGAGACGAACCAAGGACGCATGACCCTTCCTCACCCTAGTTGTCGCAGCCTGTCTCCTACTAAAAAAAGGACCTGTGAAAAGCGTGCCCAGTCGAGAGAGAGAGAGAGAGAGAGAGAGAGAGAGAGAGAGAGAGAGAGAGAGAGAGAGAGAGAGAGAGACCAACCCTACCCTGCTTCACCCCATAAAGTGTCGCCATGATATGGCCAATCATAATGGTGCGGTAGTTCCCAAGGTCCATAGGGTCACCACTCTTGTAATTTGGATGGTTGATATTGTTGCACAAAGTTAGAGGAAAACCAGATTTAGCTGCTTGGTTAAGCAAACTGGCCAAAATGGCTGCAAGGATATCAGAGGAGTGAATCAGAAGTTCAGCCTCTCAGTCATCCACATCTCGTGCACGATGGGTACGTGGTTTTTCAATGGCCGCAGTAACCATATCAGCAATGGAAAAGGAGAAACAAGAAGGGCGAGGGGAGATGACCATGGGAGTATCGATAGTGACGGTGTAAAGAGTAGTGGTATACTTAGACCAAGAATTCAAGTCATTCAATAGGGGAGGTAGGGTAAGAGGGAGGAATTCGTTCGAGATGGAATCAAAGGATGCACTGAAGAGAAGGTCAATTAGGTGTTTCTCATCATTATTCTTGTAAGTTTGTTTTTTGCGACGACAAGTATGACTGTATAAATGCTTAAAGTTATGTAAAAGATGTGGTTGGGCATGCTTGGCTTGAAGATGGAGATATTACATAGCACATCATACCTAGGTTTATGTGGTTGACGAGAATGAGTAGGGAAATTGATGCTTATGATATTTGGATGGAAAGGACATGGAAGTGGATGTGTGGAGCACAACTGTAAGAAGAGGAGAGTGAATCGAAATATAAGTATGTGTGCTCGTAGTCAAAGGTGTATCTGGGTGCTCTCAGTAGGGTAGGGGGGGTGGGTGGAGAGTGACATGTCATGGCACCAAGGGATAAAGTGAGAAAAGAATGGTTTGACAAGGTGGAAGAAGAAACAATAAGATCTGGATGAACTGTATAAGAGATGGTGACCCAATGAAATAATCCACAACACTATGACTGCCACTATGGGGGTGGCAAGTTATATCACTAGAATGAATCCACAACACTGTGATCGCCACTATGAGGGTGGCAAGTAAAATCACCAGGATGTGGCCATCTCGATGAGCCATTCAAAATGGCGAGCTCAGGTGCTTCTTCTAGCTGAAGAGAGTACTCCATAGAAAGTAGTCGACCATCAGCATTTGCAAAAATCCTAGTAATACCAATGTCATCACTGTCCAAGATGTGTCCTCAAGGGATCCATATCGATATCATGGGACTCAATTTGCTTGGATGATGTCCTAGCATTAAAATCTCCACCTAAAAGAACATGACCACGCTCAAAAAATAGAATGTCCCCAGTCAAATCTATAGTAGAAACCCATACTATATGAAAAGATTGGTGTCTCAAGAGGAAAATAGCACTCTGCAATGTAAACGTCTCCGTCCTATCCAGTATGTTTGCCCAATAAATGGATCCAAAGGTAATGTCCATGCTCATCGTGTCTAACCACCTCCACGATGGACTGTAGTGAATCTCTATATAAGCATGCAATCCCACATTATCCTCTACCACTAGCAGTGGCCCAAAAACCGTGTCCTAGACAAGACCCTAGAAACGTGACAGGCCTTTGTACAGACTCTTGTGTGTCTTTGTAAAGAACATAATGTCCCCATGTGATATAAAAGCTACCAAGTCACCTGCAGCTGCAAAGGAATGGATACCATTATAGTTTCATAAGCCAAACTGAAGGTGACGGGGCCTTGGGTTGCTCCGTTACCCGGGAACCCCAAATCCCTAACTACTAGACCCTATGCCATTGGTAGATCCTCAATTTAAATATTGAATCTGTCCATCTTTGTAGATCACATATCTGCCTGTGCCTTAGCCTCCTGGATAATTTGCGGTGTTCTTCCACTTGAATATAAGTTAAGTCTTCGTCCATAAAGATTTTGGTTTCAAAATTCACACAACTTAGCTCTTTGGCATTTTCCGTTCTTCTAATGTTGTGAATCGAATAACCAAAGTAGCATTATCTTTCTCAGTCCTCCAAGCAGTTTTTAAACCTTTGCTATGATGACCCACGTTGGTTTCTAAAGATTGTTTGGGTTCATTCTCCGCATTTCCACGAACTCAATTATTATGTATCTTCTAATCACGGAGTCTTTCTTTCGATAAAGTTGCCGAATTAAAGGATGACATATGTGTAGATGGTTTATCATAATCCTTTTCAAGGACTGCTGCCCATGATAATGCTTCCTCGTGATCTCTGGCGGGAGAGAGAGAGAGAGAGAGAGAGAGAGAGAGAGAGAGAGAGAGAGAGAGAGAAAGAGAGAAGAAGAAGAAGAAGCTTTATTAAGATCTTTTCCATGCCAAAAGGCATATAAGACGAACAAGTACATCAAAATGGGTGGCATTAAGATGGAGCAATGCCGTCAAAACAACAGAACTAAAACCAAACTAACTAAGAAGAGAAAAATATCTCTTCAGTGCTCTAACTCTCAACCTAACTCTGAACAAACTCTAACAAGCGTCAATGAAAGGCTCTCACGCAGGAGGCAACTTTAAACACAGTTGGAAAATTTTCTATTGACTAACTGTAAGGCAGTTAGATCCTCATAAACGAAAACGTTATTACCTTTAAGACGTCCACGACGTTTCAGAATTTCATTACGATAATCAATGTATTTGAAACGGATGAAGACAACGGAAGAGTCGAACTTACTGTGCCAAGTTGCGTCCACGACACCTTCCTCTTCTTCATAGGAAAGTGAGGCCAGATGTTCTTTGTTTGCAAGCAGGGGGTCGGTTTTGAAAAGACCTCTGACGCAGATGTTTTGAGATTTGTATTCTCGTTTGGCTTGTTCTTCCATCGCCTGTGAAACCATCTTATTGCTTTTTGCTTCGGTATTTTTGAGCATGTTGGCCCAACTTTTTGTCGAGGTCCAAGTTTTCTCCTCCAGTGCTTTGACTTGATCAGGGTTCACCTGCGGAGTAGTGCTTAAGGCTGCCATTTGTGTCTTGAGAGAGGTATTTTCCGTTTTAAGTAGATTTACCCGTTCCTTGAGCGCAAGCAAATTCGCTTGCATATTACTTGTGAATGTCATCAATCCCGAAAGGGGTGGAGCACTGCAAGTGCCGCAAAGATCCTTGAGGGGAGTAGAAGATGGCGATGATGGTGATGGTGAAGGCAATGGTTGTTTCTTGCCTTTTTGACGTGTGGTGACCCATTCCGTATCCATGGCTAGAGCAGGCCAGGAGCACAGGAGCAGGCCGAGAGCAGCGCCAGACCTGGAGCGATGGCAAAAAGAGAGTGGCAGTTGGAGCGATGGCATGGCAGGAGCGGATTAACAGAGTGGACATTGCTGATAAGAGACCATGGTATCAGCGCGGATGGAGGGTGCCATCAGACAGGGCAGAGCGCCATTAGACAGGGCAGGGCGCGATCACGATAAGAGAGACACGCGCAGACAGCTGCGAGGAGAAGGCACAAACAGTCGCGAGAGGAGAGGGAGGTAAGATGACAAATGGAGTTTGGAACTTGCGACATTTATAGGACAACTACAAAAGGAATGCACATGGTGTCAATTATCCCATAAGCCCTTGTGGGAAATGGCCTTTGGTTATAGCTGAATTGAAATGTACTTAGCCCATCCGTAAATAGTGCATACCCCCAACACCTCACTATCTCGCTATTTCTCACCGCCCCACTTAAAAAACCCTAAAAATTGAAAAATCCGCCCCCTCTCTCTCGATCTTAATGGCGCTCCTCTCTCTCTTCCGATCCCATGATTTTATACATTGTCTCTCTCTAGAAACTTCTCTCCCCAAAAGTTTCTCTTTCTAGAAATTTCTAAAAGCACATGTTCTCACTTCAATTGCCTTTCAACTACCCTTCAGAATACGTTTTAGGGAAAATGTGGACATGAGAAGCTCTGATGTCCTTAGAAATGAAGTTCAAGAAGTTTCTTTTCATGCTTCCAGTGTGCTCTCAAAGTTGTGATCTTTGAATATCCTCTCCACCTAATTAAGTACTTTGAGATGATGCAATTTCTCAAGTGAATTTCTCTTTGGTCTAGTACCATCTCCGGTTCTAAAGGAACACACAATAAAGTTTCCTTACAGTGATTATTTCATCCTCATAAGCGAGCGTATTCCGATTGAATTTTGTGACGAGCTTACAAAGGAGTCTTTCAAAACCTATGATTTTGCTTGATGAAAAATAGGTTCAATTCATTCTTAAATCTTTAAAATTTTCATAATTGATTTCAATAGTTCGATCTATTTCGACATTTCCAAGGTAAATTTCTCTTTTTGAAGTACCATCACTCATTTCTCACTATGTTTGATAACATGTTTGTCATGCACATGTAGGGTTATACCATGAAGATGTATATCGTCTAAACCAACACCAAAAACTTATCCAAATTTGGGAGGGAAGAGTTTATCATTTGCCAGAAGTTGTTGCATACATGAAATGTATGAGTACAAAAATCCATACTGACCCATTGCTGCAGGAACATCCTCTTCTGAGTCGAGGGTGCAATGTGAGGCCACCATTTGTTGAAGAATCCGACAATCATTCAATTCATGAGAGAAGAGGGAGAGAGAGCATTATTCTTCCATTAGAGAATTGTACAATGCTACAATGAGGATGATGAAGTATCTCACATGTCTCTACACCTCTGGTTCACTGTTACCAAAGCCCTTTCACACACATACATATCAATCACATTATGTGGCACTTGGGCCCTTATTGTCATTCATTGCACCAAAGTACATTGTGAGTATGTTCAGTAAAGAAATATATTCAAAGTTAAACTGTGTTTCGGTTTTTTATTTCACACTTGCAAAAGAACATATAATGAATCTAAAAATGATGTGCTCACTCTCCTTTGTCAACAAATAGAGCGATCAGGCATTGAAGAATGATAGCACTTGCCACTATGACAAAGTCTATAACGACGATAATACTACAATTGATCATAAGCTAAATTATGCTAGGAAACTAAGCTAAGAGCCACTCTATGGATAGTCAAGCTGCCAAGGTACACCTATTTATATCTATTTGCAAAGTCCAGTGACTCAGTGCTAAGAGCCCGGTAAGTTTGAGCAAGTTAATTGGAATGCCGAGTCATTAATGATAAGAATGAATGACCTTATTCTTGTAGATAAGACGTGCGAAATTTATCCTGCTGCTGTTAGGGGCCAAGAGGCCAAATCAGATCATTTACTGATGACTAACAATAGCTGTGTCAAGGGCCCAATGGCCAATTTAGAGTCCATGAGTGACTTATAACTCTATAAGTAGGGGAGGTGGTTTTAGACGACCAAGTTAAAAAAAGAAGACTGCTCCTTTCAATCTGTTGGAATCTTTTCAAGCAGAGTCGTAGAGCTCAAAGCAGGATTCTCTTGGTAGGGTTTGGGTTTCCCTTCAAGGACCACCTTTGCTATTTCTTGTATCAAGATTCATAAGGGTAATTAAGTTTTCCAGCTTAGATTTGATCAATACATTTCCCTCCTTGCCCCCCACTCTTGTCAGCAGGTGATTGCTTAAATGCTAGATTTTGCCTAGATTTGCATAGTGCCATCTTGTTAGCCATCAATCATGAGGTTCTGGATCACAGATGCATCTTCTTCATTATTAGCATTGAACTGCCTCCTATGATTTTTCAGTGATGCAGTGTGCTGAGGCAGGAACTGTGTTTGGATTTGAAGTGTACTGGCAGGTTAAATGACAATGGTAAAATTTTCTATTTGTACTTTTCCTTTCCACATAATACTAAGTCCTAAAGCATAGCGTTTTCCTTACAATCCTAGTAGAAAACAGCATACAGTCATTGGTGCATGACTTATCCAGACGCACATGTACTGAGAAGTCTCTGGAGTTGGGTTATACTAGCTTGATATTAATTATGCTTGGATTAATGTGTAGACATGGCAGAAATTTTAGCCATCATTCCATGGGACTGTGCTATAGTGATTTGTACCGAGCACACAGTTTGTATGATCTGTTAGCTTAAATATCATCTGGACATACAAGTATATTTGTTTTGTTTTGGTTTGCTCCAGGTTTTTGAGGATGAAGAGGAAGCTGCACAGTACTGCAATCTGTTGGATGGGCAAGGACAGGGCTGCATGGGGGTGGCAGAACTTGAAGCCTCTGATGTGAGCTCTTTTTCATCATCAACTTTATTATTCTTTAGTCCTATGATTTGAGATTGCTGTCTCTGGCTGGTAACATATGCATATCTGTTCTGTGCAAGCAATACAGTACCTGCTTTTCTGCAGTTATACATGAAGAGGATCTCAAGTTTACTCCTTTGTAAGTATGTTTGCCTTCACTTGATACTAATGTGTTTCTTTCTTTATTGTTAGGTTTTTGCAATGTGCAAAAAGACAAATATACTGGCTGTTTTTTTCCCACGTGGAACCACTCCTCCTCTACCCAATCGCTTGCAACGTGATTTGAAAGCTCGGAAAAGATCTTTGGAGGACTAGTTCAATTTTTACATGTGCAATGTCAAAGCAAATGCCTATACATTATTTTGTTCGAATAGACCTCTCTCTTCTCCAGGCAAAGTCAAGCATCGTATGAAGATAAGACTATTTGGAGAAGTGCTATTTTGCTGTGAGCAGCATTGTATATTCTGTTGGGTAGCTTGGTGAACAGACCGTACTTTATATGGACATTATCATGGTTTCACAGTGTAAAGTATGTTGATATTGGATATGAAAGCCATTTGCTTTCTTTCTAATGTCTCTGAAACATTAAAGTGTATCAACCTTGGCTCCAGTTTACTGGAAAAACATTACGTTCCGTTTAAATGGAATATGCAGCTTCTAATATGTTCAATCCTTGTGTAAATTTTTAACTTTACGAATTTCTCATACCAGATGATATTTTTTTGGTGATGAATGAAGAGAAGTTCCTGATCGTGACTTGTCATATTTTTATAAACTTGATTCATAGCTTGGGAGAGTGAGCAGGGATCTATTCTCCAGTTATGCTTAGGACCGCTTTCGTTGTAGTAAAGAATGAAATATTGCTTGTGTTTCCAAGGGATCTTTTCATCATAGAATCTGAAAGGCTTTTCATCATCTCTCTCTCTCTCTCTCTCTCTCTCTCTCTCTCTCTCTCTCTCTCTCTCTCTCTCTCTCTCTCTCTCTATATATATATATATATATATATATATATATATCAAAGTTGCAATGGCGTTCCAGAACGTGTTCCGAAACACGTTTCCGGTTTTTGACCTGGAACGCGCCCCCGGAACTGTTTTTTTTTTTGGGTTTCAAAAAGCAGGATTTTCATGGGCTTTTATGGTAGAGTATTTTTTGCAAAAAATTTTATGCACTGTATAGCCTACCTTTCCCAAATACAATCATATCTACTGCCGATGCACTGATTAGACATGCACTGATTGGGAGCCATACTGAACCATTTAAAACCATAACAAATTGTACCAAACCATGTATGCCCCAGAACGGTCCCTAGGTTAAAAATCCCGATTGACCCAATTCTAGCTACAAGGGCAAAAGCGTCTTCCTTCTATCCTTTCGCGTGTCATGCATATCACTTGCTGGAAGGCTATTAAGAATCATGTATATCAATTGCTGCTTCTCTGCAGCAGCTCCTGCTTCTTGTAGTTGCCTCGCTATTCCTTTGAGCTTCTCAATATGCAGAGCCATTGATTCATCTTCCATCATCTTGATGTCACTCAGTTGTTTTATAAGTAAGAATATGCTTAATATTCCCTTTGCCTAATTGATAGATCTGAGCTAGGAGAGGAAGGAAATCCTCTTGCTTTAACTTACACCAACACTACAAACAGAAAACATGGCCCTCGTGAAACTGGAAGGAAATATTAGAAGAAAAACAACACACGCTTACCAACCACACCAGCATAGAATGTTGTGTTGTCATTGACTAGTCCGAACTTGCAGATACGACATTCTCTTCACAAGATCATAGGACACTGGCAGTAGAGTCTTCTTCTCTCCTCCAGTGTACCTGTTCCTCATTTTCAACCCTGAAAAGTATGTCTCTTCCATGCCCACCCACATATATAGGTGGAGAGGAGGGATGAGCTAGGAGAGTTGATTATGATATTTAGGCTACAAAATCATTGTGAAAGTAATGGGCTCAACTTTCCTAGTTGCAAAGGCATCATTAAACTTAGGAAGTGCACCCAAAATTGCTTAATATTAGCTCTTATTGTCCTAACCTGTCATGTGAGCACTGTTTCCAACTTGTGAAGACACCATAAGAAAGCTCTCAATGTTTTCTTTTTAACGAGTTGCACTTTTTTCTGATCAATATTTATGGCTAATTTTTGTCTTGCAAGGCATTAACTCTCAGCACTTTTTGTACTTAAAATTGTCAAAGCTTCTATCACAATCCTTGGGGTCACCAAGCCCTAAAACATTCGAACAACCAACCTCTTACCAACAGAGAAACATGGGTATTTGCTTGAGCTGTAAAAACCATGATATCATGTAAAGGACCTAATGACTTTGCTTGAAGAATATACGGTGGTGCCTCATGAACCATCACAGAATGGCTCAAAATGTGGAAGTGGAACAACAAAAAGTAAAACTAAAAGGATTGATACACGTGCCTCCTTGAACCTACAAGATCCCTTAATGAGAGACACATGGCTATGTAAGCCCTCTCCTTAGCTTTCATCGCTTATGCCAACATGCAATCATTTGGCATTCCTTCCTCATCCACTTTATACATCTCAAATCCACTCATGATCCCTGAAAGGCCACTTCCTTTGGGTATACAATTCATCTTCTAGCTCTAGGTTGAGTAATTGAGTTCCTCTAGCTTTTTGACAATTTTGAGATCAGTTGATTACTTTTGATACCATGTCTTCCACAAGTATTAGAACAAGATTTCTATGTGTAAAAATATATATTAATAATTTATTATAGCATTTCCGAATGGACGTTCCGCAACGCTACCCCATGCGTTCCTTCAAGGATGGTATCAATGGTATTGCAACTTTAAAGAAGACAATAATTAATTGCAATTTTTGATGGAAAGACATCAAGGAAGTACATCATTACTTGTTCTTATTTTCCTTTGAGGAATGTGAGATGAGACATTTTGGCTTTTGACATGGAGTCTTTGCATCATATAACGTCAAGGCTTAGTTAGTATCAATAAAATATAAATTGTGGCTTAAACTATCCTAACTCAATCATGGACTCACATTGCTAGTCATCTCCTTTCAGCTATAAAATACCATTTCTTTCACACACTGCCTTTTCATCCTCGGCTTGTTTATGGAGAGCAGGCACATGCTCAAACAACCATGGCCCCAAGCACTTGTACAGCTCTCTCTCTCTCTCTCTCTCTCTCTCTCTCTCTCTCTCTCTCTCTCTCTCTCTCTCTCTCTCTCTCTCTCTCTCTCTCTCACTCTCTCTCTCTCTCTCTCTCTCTCTCTCTCTCTCTCTCTCTCTCTCTCTCTCTCTCTCTCTCTCTCTCTCTCTCTCTCTCTCTCTCTCTCTCTCTCTCTCTCTCTCTCATGGACTCTACTATATGGTTACTACGTTCTATCTGCTCTTTGAAACATTATAAAAGGTTGATTTTCCCTTATGGTACTAAACCTCGGTTTGCTTCTCTACTGTGACCATTGCTACTTGGATGAGAGGAGACATGTGAATGCTAATGGAAGAGTAGTCGTGTGAAAGATACTTCAATCAAAGGTAAGTAGCTATCGATTGTTTGGCTTAATGATCACTCACATTTGAAGAAATGCATCTTGCTAGTTATGTTGTGTAGGGAATGAGCTCACAAGACGTTGTGATTATCGTAGATTGGTAGTGTATTTGGGTGATGTAGTCCACAAGATGGTTCCATGACGCAGTTGCTCTTGGTTATGGGGAGCCCCTTCCTCCACCTAACCCCTTTGTTCAGACTGTCATATGTTGCATGAAGAAACATGTTGATGTTCACAAACTTATTACTTCTTATGATGTTTTTCAGATGTGCTAATATTCGAACTATGAGTTTGTTAAGATGTGACTCTACTACATTTGGATACACTTGTACTTGCTTTTGACAATGAATCACGTATGATTGATAATAACATAGTTGTAATATTACAATACTCTGTAATGGGATTGCAATACCATTAACCCGTTGCTATCGGTTTTAAATCGATAGTACATAAGCAAGGTTTTACTCAAAGCAGTGGAAGATTGGTAGCTCACATGAAATGACTTCTCCTCGCATTTAGGTATGAAGCTTTATGAAGCTACGCCTACATGGAAGGTAGCCTCACCCTACACTACAATATGGTTCATGCATACATATGGGACTTCTAGAGTTGCATTAAGTGAATGCTTTTTTGAAGTTATGATCCTAAAAAATGTGTACATTTCATATATCGAATTTTACAAGGATTGGTCTTTTTTTTACCATTTACAAAGTTTGGTTTTTTTTAAAAGGAAAGCATAAGAGCAGCCTTTGTGAGTAAGCTATGGACTTTTGCAGAGTTTGATCTTGACGTGCTTGAATGGCATGGCCCAAGCCATAAGGTGTTTGGACTCCTAGATGTTTTGCATGGGATGTCCTTGGGGCTAGCATGACACAGATCTGCCCTAGTACCTAACACTGTGGCCAAAGTAATATATCTTTTCATTTCTGTATTGCAAGATAGCTTCTTACATGTAGAATGCTTAGGCGAACTTAATACATTTTTTTTGCTCTCGTACTGATCAATATGGCATCTACTCTGATACGGTTTCGTTGAAGGACAATATGTATTGCTAATTATAAAATGCATGATAGAGAAGATTGGACGTATTATTTGTAATTGCAATCAAGCTGATAAGGTAGTGAATCTTGTTTCAGACATGGATAACAACTGATGCTCAACTATGACACTTGTCTTCCTCACGCAACTAACTCGTGTGGTTTGGTTTTGTGGAATGGTTGCAGATAACAGCTGGGTGTCCTAAAACTTGCTTTGCTTTATGGTATTATGTACTGTAAGACTTTAAACCGGTCTGGTCTTGACTTGTCAAGAGGGACTATGTGATGTCTTGTTTCTCTCTCTCTCTCTCTCTCTCTCTCTCTCTCTCTCTCTCTCTCTCTCTCTCTCTCTCTCTCTCTCTCTCTCTCTCTCTCTCTCTCTCTCTCTCTCTCTCTCTCTCTCTCTCTCTCTCTCTCTCTCTCTCTCTCTCTCTCTCTCTCTCTCTCTCTCTCTCTCTCTCTCTCTCTCCCCCTAGGAAAGACTCGGCCACAATGAGGTATCATTATATTTTTTATGTTGTTATAGCTGACGCTCCCGAGTCCTTCTGCTCCTATTGTCTGACTAGATCTGTGCAAACCATGATGGTTATCCACTCACGTTACTAAAAGAGTGTGCTCGCCTAGACCAATGTTGGGAAATATTTCCAAGAATTCTCTGAGTTTTCTTAATCGATTGTCCATTAGGTTACGCTACAACAAAAGCTGAATTTCTTCCCCTTCAAAATTCACACGATAGCTCATGATCATCTCCTGCCTGCCTTGACACCATCCCATGCGATCGATTATCTTGAAGCTGTTTATTAGATATCCCTCTATCTCTAATATTCAAGTTACCCTATATACTCATCTAGTAAAGAGAAAAGGAGAGTTTACAATTTGGCATGTTTGACAAGAGTGATAGAGTAGATCTACCCTCGAGGATAGCTCAAAATTCTGAAGCTTGTAATGGCATGACTGCATCAATTTCCACTGGAGCTAGCATCACCAACATCAATCAATTCGGTGACACAACCTACACTAAGATGTTTGTGGGTGGATTGGCTTGGGAGACTAAAAAAGACACGATGTGTAAGTATTTTGAACAATTTGGAGAGATCTTGGAGGCTGTTGTGATCATAGATAAAAACACTAGACGCTCAAAATGTTAGATTAATCTTCTTTTGACCGAATAATCGATTGTCTTTTCGCTTTCAGCCTTTTCTTCATGTTGCTTGGCTATCTTCACCTCTCGATCTAGTTGGACAATTTTTTGGTTGATCAGAGTGTTTTTAGATCCTAAAATAGGGATCCTCTGTCCCATTTCCTTTTTTTTATCCATCATAGACTGGATCACTTTCCCAAGGCTTGAAACCAACCCGAGAGCATCACTAGAATCGACAGTCGTGGAGGTGGCAGCAGCAGGAGACCCTGATGGTACTGTCCGTGGTAGGCGTGGAATAGGTGCCAAAGTCTCTTGTTCTTCAAAAATATCCTCGTCTTCAAATCCTTCAGGCACCGTGGCGTCAAACTGCTTTGGTGACTTGACAACTATGTCGACCCGAAGTGTGGTTGGGCTACCTTGTGTGGGTGGTTGCTGACTGGCATCTTCGACACCAACAGTAGCTTCATGGATATGCCCGAATCCTCTTCCAAGGGATTGGGGTTCAAAGGGTGTTGGGCTCTGAGGCATTTCAAAGATTTTGGTGGCCCCAAGGGGGTCAAAATCATCAAACATATCCATGAAGAAATGTGTGTTGGGTGAGGTTGCTTCGGTGTGCGGGGGGTGAGGCGGCCTGGGCAGCTATGATGGGAATGGTAGGCCCAATGGTCACAGACTGTCCTTGTATGGGAGCAGAGGCGAGAGGAATGAGAAGTTCAGGGCGAACAACAGCTGATGGGACATCACGATGGATAGTATAGCGTAGAGATTGGGAAGTATCGGTAGAAGACATGATGATCAGAAAGGAATTATAACCGTGTGAAAATGTATCAGAAGGCAATGTGGGAAATTTGGAAGGCTTTGGTTGCAAGAAAAATTCGCAAGAGCTTCGCTAGCACAAGTGAGGAATGAATCGAATTCAAACTTATAGGTAAATTTGGTGGGTTTATTACACTGAATAGTAGTTGGGCTGATCACTTCTGAACAAAAATTTGCAAGCATGTACAGTATTGTGAAAATAGGCTATAAAAATCTCGACGAAGGTTTCTAGGGATCTGAACCTATCAGACGAACGTTTTTCAAGGCTAGCGAAGGATGAACCTTCGCCCAGGTACTGTCATAAATGTTTTTTTTCACAATCTGAACCTATGGACAACCTAATTTTGACATTTTAAGATCATCTAGCAGGTCGGCGAAGGTTCATAATGACGTTATGATGCTCGGCGAAGGTTTCTAAAATGGCATATCTCTGAACATTCGCCTGACTTAAAAATTGAATTTTTTCTTGTCAGAAACCTTCGCCCACCTCAATTTAGATAAATCAAGGGTGGATGTACGGTCTGAGAGCTCAACGAAGGTTTCTGATACTGTATTGGCCAAATCGGCCCAAAACAGTGATTTTCTAAGTCATTTTCCATAAAAATACTGTGCTTCCGTTTCCTTATGCTGATGACTTCCTGACTTTTGCTCATCAATCTTTCCTTATTTTTTTTTTAATTTTTTTTTCAACTATCTTTTTCCAAAAAAGTTAGCAAATTAAATACTGAAAACAAAAAATAAAAAAAATAAAAATAAAATTAAAAAATATATTGAGATCAGGCTTGCTGAACTAGCGGAGCAGGCTGTCAGTTACCGGAGTATCAAATCGTTTTCCATCCAAGTGCTCAAGAATTATTGCGCCATAGTTTAGGATTTCCTTCACTTTATACGGGCCTTCCCCACTAAACTTCAACTTACCCTTGATCAGCTTGGTTTTGTACATCAATGCAAGATCTCCTGCTTCCAGATCTTCAATCGCCGATCGTGCCATGCCTTGCGGCGGGCTTTCTCTGCTGCTAAGGCATGAACTGCCATCAATCGGGTTTCACATAGTGGCGAAGTTGTAAAGACTGATCATCATTTAATCGTTTCGTTGCTGCTATGCGTAAAGATGGGATATCAATTCGACAACTTTGGATTTGTAATGAAGCATAAATTTTGTCTACAATGACACATCCTCAATCGTGACTACTTAACCGAGGCAATCAAGCTGATCAGACAAGCATTTTCATTTTTTAGGACAAAAATGTTTAAGTAGGGGGAGTGTCATGTATTGTTAGTACATCCATGCTTACACATGCAAGATAATATCCAATGTAAGCTTTTTAGTTCCAAAAGGAGCTATTAGCCTTAAAAACAAAGCGGTTCCCTCTTTAGGCCCTCCAAAGTAATTAATAAGGATAATAGGCCAATAAGGGCCTAATGTAGTCCAAATAATACTTAGCAAGGGCTAACTATCCCTCAAGATAGTTAAGTTTAGTTAAGTGAGAGCATTGTCTATAACTAGGCAAGAGACATCAATTTTTGAATCTTTTGGCTCATTTGCAAGTGGTGCTTCTTGCTTTCTCCTTGTGAATGTGAGCCATAGGGATCTCCATTGTTAGGTCTCATGTGCCCTATCCATATGAATCTATGCTCTCTTTCCATTGATTGTACTCTTCTTTTCATTTCTATTGTGATTCTATGGAGATCTCTGTGTTTCTAGCTTTTTATGGATATGCTACCTTGAATGCTTTGTACTTTTCTTGCTCTTAGCTTTACTTCCATTGTAATTGCTAATTGCTAAGATTTGGCACATGAAATTTCTTAATATCAGAGCATAGATCCTAAATTCATGATGATTCTATGGAGATCTTTGTGTTTCTAGCTTTCTATGGATATGCTATCTTGAATGTTTTGTACTTTTATTGCTCTTAGCTTTACTTCCATTGTAATTGCTAATTGCTTAGTTTTGGCACATGACATGACCAGTCTTGTGTAAAGCCAAAAGGTGTAGATGAAGACATTCCAATGAAGATAGCGGGAGTTCAATTTGTGATCACCTTCGTGGTAATGGAAATTCCAGAATCCCCTTCCACCTATCGAGTTCTACTGGAAAGACCTTGGTTGAGAGTCACGCAAGTGGTTCACAACTAGAGGACATGAAACCTCACATTTGAAAATAGAGAACAGGCATTAAAGTTGGATCCAACCACTTGGACGTTGAAACCTATTACTCCTAAGGTCGATGACTACTCTACCACAAATCACAGTATTGATCGTCCTAATCCATTGAAGGGTGGTCATTATGATTCTCAATATGACATTGTACGATAGATGGAAGCATTAGCCACAGGTGACTATATGGCTGGATATATGTGTCAACCAGATTCGGATTCAAACCCAACACTTCTTCTCCCAAGGGATACAACCTAGACACGCCTATAACTTACGGGGTGAACATGTTCAATGTGGCATGGTTAGTAGCAAAACCAATTTTGAAGCAGTTGAAGACAATTTGGTACCCTGAAAACATGCCTTTTCATATAACGAAGAAGCTGAGATGACATACAAATAGATCCCACAATACATGGATCCCGACCGATTTTTGGAATGAGAAAAATACCAGCTCAACGTCCTCAGAAGTCACCACTATGTGCAATATGACGGTACCACGCACTGTGTGCATGTAAACTCAGCCTCCTAGGCTACCATCGGAGTTGTCTTCGGTGATAGGCCAAAGCCCTCTCACCGCCAAGCCCCTAAAGCCATTTTTCCCCTTTTGGACTCCTCAATGCCCCTAATTCATTCAAATGATGGGTATATGATCGAGTCCATCACCGATCTACTTCTGCAAGCAACTGCACATCTCTTGGGCAACTTCCTAACTATTGGAAGTTTGCAAAAAGATCACACCCCCTCCCTTTGTTAGATTTACAATTTTCACCTTGTAAATGCAATTTGTTTGATATCTATGTGGGGTTTCAGGAACCGTTTACGGTTAGTTAGGCAAGCAAATCTTTTGCATGTCTAGAAGAATTGAGGCTTCAGTATAGTCTATTGGCTTGATCCGGGAGCAAAACTGAAAATTGTCAAATTTTCAAGTCAATTGGAGCAAGCAGAGAATTGCTGAGAAGAACAAGTTGTTTGCATTCAATTGTGCATCAATCATGAAGTTGTAAATTTAAAGAGAGTCTTTGCAGTAGGACAACCTCAGTGGTGTAGGAGACTGCCAGTAAAATCCCAAAAAGAGATTGTTAAAAGATCAAGAATCTCTTGTTTTATCATGTGCTAGGGTTTCAAGGGAGTAAATCCTTGATCTTTCTCTATACAAAACAGAATGGTGAAGATCTACAGAGGGGCGCCCTAGTTGTTAGAACGTGCCTGCAAATGGCCGTGGGCAGCCGTACAACATTCTGAGCATTGGATTAGCTGGTAGGAAGCCGGCCATCACTGGAAGAAAGCTTGAAAGAGAGAGAGGAAGAGCTCGAGACAGCTTGCGCGCAACCAGTCCTCAATGGATCCATAGCAGTCAAAGGTGTCCAGCGGCCTAAAAAACAAGGTTCGACACGCGGATGAAGGAACCACCATAGGATCAGAAGTCTCATAGATCGACGACTAATATCTCATGGCATATGGGCCTTTAGATCGCAATCAATGGTCTTGAATAGGTTGAAGGGAGCTATGAAAGGGCCCAATGGAGTTGAAGGGCAAAATAAGACTTCACTTCATTAGAAAATTTCAAGTTGAAAAGGACCCTGAAGGTTAATTTCGTTTGAAAGGGGGGTTTACTTCAAGGTGAGGAAATAGTGCAGTTTCTCCAAAGGCCCTTATCGTTTAGCTCATTTTTTTGTTTAAGGCTGTCCAAAAGCCAAAATCCTCCAAATTAAGGACAAAAAAGGATTGTACCCTGCAAGTACAGTACCTGAAAAAAGAGTGATTGTCGTAGAGAAAGTGTTCGGAGCGCGCCAAAAGTGTTTTCACCATTTTAGTGGGCAAGTAGTTGGGAGTTGGTGACGAAGGGCATTTCGGAGGATGACACCGATTTGGCTTCCAATTTGGCGGAAAAGCGGCGAGAGGTCCTGAAACTTTTTTGGTCAGACTTAAAGTTGACTTTAAAAAGTTCAAACTGCTCTATAAGCTTGTCATTGGGCCTCATTAAGGTGCTATAGGAGCAATTTTTGGCAAAATGGCAGGATTGGGAGAATCCGTGTTTGGAGAAGCTAGTAAATTGGATGGGGTATCCAATTATAGCATTTGGAAATTCAAAATGAAAAGTACTTTTTTGGAAAAGGAGCTGTGAGACATCGTCACTGGGTGGAACAGTGGCCAACTACAACTCTAGCTGATATTCGTGCATTTGACAAGAGGGCGCAAAAGGCCTTATCCTTGATAAATCTGTCAGTGAAGGATCATGTCATTGCCCACATTAGTGAAGCTGTATCAGCAAAGAGGTGCTTGGGATGCACTCAAGACACAATTTCAGATGGTGAACCCCTCTCAAATGATGTTTTTGAGGACCAAACTCATAAGTGTTCGCATGGAGGAAAATGAGGGCGTAGGGTCCTATTTCACACGAATTAAGGAGTTACGAGACTAGTTGACATCTATTGGAGAGCCAATCAGGGATGTTGAGCTAGTGCACACAACTATGAACGTCTTATCCGAAAACTTCCAAATGTTTGCAAGTGGCATTGCTTCGAGGGAGAGGCTACCAACATTTGAAAATTTTCATGGCATCATATTACAGGAGGAACAAAGGTGTGAAGTGGTAAAAACTTGACTACCCTCATCGGAAGAGCAAGCAATGATAGCCAAAGGGAAGCATAAATATAAGAAGCAGCCCAAGAAGTCTAATGTGGAGGATGATAATCATTAGGCAATGTTAGGGCCATTTTCGATAGGGGGTTGGTCCAGCCAAAACGTCCTAAAAAAGGGCCAAGGGGCCCCACCTCTAATGGCGATTCGGCCCTACGTGAGCAACAGAGGGTTTGCCACTTCCAACTCTGATGGCCTTCTCTCTTGCCCCGTGCTCCCCAACCGATGAGAGTTTTCCAAGCTCTCAGAGATACGGTTGCAAGGAGGGGGTGCTAGTACTTTTGGCTGCAATGATTCACTAGCTTTCTAGGGTCACGGTTCCGTAAAACTTCTGATCACTAATTCGTGTTAGGATCTTGCTAATATCTCTTTCCCCATTGAATTCGGTTTACAGTTAGTAAAAATCTTACATGGGCTAGAAACCGATTTACTGTCCATGATGTGCTCGTGGGGTGCAAGTTATACGCACCGCTTTGTTTGCTAAGCGACGGTATTTTTGCCGACCGTCGGGTCTAGGTATTTCGCTAGACAATACTGACGGCAGGTGTGACTAGTGCGACGCTTTAACCAAGGTGGTGTTTTTCAACCACGGATGGTGGACGGCCCGCTCTGGTGTTTCACAGAGGTCGGGTCCAATTAACACGCTTCATAATGGAAAAAAACGTAAGAAACACTTCAAAAACTTGATGATTCCATATAGCTGTTTAAAATCTAACTCAGCAAGATATCAAGTACCTAGCCTACGGTTCTCTCCGTACAACACATTCTAAATCAGTACGAAACAAAGTTATTTACTTAACACTTTCACTAAACGAGTTGGACATAGGCACTCATTGTTCTAATTAGCCATGTCGCATTTGTTTATAAAATATTACGATTCCGGACTGAATTCGAATTTGTGCTCAAACGATTCACTATAATGCACAATCGACCCATACTCTACAACAATCTATTCACTAGTTCCCATTGCAAGCAAGTGATTCTGAGTTCATACTACAGGTAAACCCACAAATACGCATAGACCTGATACTTCAATGTCTACTTGTTCAAGAAAAGGATCACAATCATTTAGGTCCCGATAGGGATATGGCAAATGCGGAATTATTGAAATGATTAGGTCCTCATACAGTTACACAATGCATTCTCAGTATCCTATCATTCATTCAATGAGGGAAAGCAAGTACGGACGTCAAGCACCCACATTCCAATTGAAAGCAAGTAAACACGAGAATAAAAATCGATGTGAGGTAAACCCATACCTCAGTGTGAGTATAGGTGACCGAAAATCGTTGAAGTACTATTCATGAATGCCGCTTTTGGTCTGAGGTAGCTTTGCCTTTGTTCTTCATAGAGTCGTTTGCACTTGTCGTTTTCTGCCGATACTTGAACAGGTAGCAAGATCAGAGAACAAAAACTTTACCACAAGTCATTGGAAGGATCCACAGGTTATCGAAGAAATCAGTAGGCAGGCAGACTTTGTAGGTCGCAGACAGCTGCTATGTGACTGTGGACAATGCTTGCATCAGTGGACAGGTCGCAACAGGTCCAGCAGATCTGATTTTCCGCTCAGAGCTCAAATTTTTCTTCTCTTAGAAATCATGCTTGGAGGCTGGAACCAACTAGGCAGGTTGCAAACAGGTGGAACAGGCAGACGCAGACAGGCTGTAGACAGTGATCAGAGGTGTGTAGGCAGACTTCCGCAGACAGACAAGTAGAGAAGGTGGCCTCCAGCGAGCACCCAGAGAGCAGAGGACAGACGGGTAGATTGCAGGGGAAGCAGAGTAGCAGACAGTAGGTGAGGCAGCGAGGACAGACGGGCAGATCGCAGGGCTTGCAATGCAGAACACAGGGCAAGCAGGGTAGCGATGAGCTGCAGGCAGCCAGCAGGTAGGTCGCAGACCTCAGATAGGCAGTCCGCAGATAGGTGGTACAGGGCCAGCAGATGACAATACGTTTTCAGAGAGCTCGTTGTTGGGTAGGCGGGGTTGTGCTCCACACAGGTTGCAGATCCGCATGTGCAGAGGAAGTCGTAGTGGAATAATTTGAATTCCAGTCGCTGGTGAATATGTCTTGGCTTAACTCATTGGAAGCTTGTAGATGAAGCAGCTATTGTTGTAGCAATGGTTAAACTCCCTCGATCACACCCACATGACAAGACAACCAAACATCCATAGCTACTCTTCCATCCCACACACACATAATGCAAAACATCAACACTTACCTATTCAACACATCCCCATTTGATGAAACATCAATTATGGCATATCATTCAACAATCACCTATTCGACTTCTACCAACCAACACTTAACTTTTCAATCAATACTAACTCAATATCATCACCATGCTTGTGTACAACTCATTTAACTCTCAAACAAGTCATTAACATCCATTCAATAACAATCCAAGCTCCTTCAAGCAAATAGCTAAAATAGAACTAACATCACACTCAAAACAAGTAACCTCATTTACAAACTACTAATATTGGAATAACTAACATCAAAATAGAACTAACTTCCACACACCCTCAAGCAAGCAAGCAACTCCCAAAATACCAAATCCTAAAAATACTAACTCACAAAAGTACTAACTCTCAACACTAACTCTTAACACACATCCACAAATACAAAGAGTTGGCTCCTTTTTATAGGAAAACCCAAGTGTCCCCCTTCAAATGAGGCTTTGCCAATTTTTATGCCCTTCAAGCCCTCTTTGCCATTTGTCCTCAACCCATTTGATAGTACACCTAGTGGCCTCCATAAGAGAGTGGGGGAGTGGTGCATTCAAGGCTCTCTTCCAAAACTAGCCAAGATGCTATTTTTGTCAAAGGCTAGGGAGGCCATTCAAGTTTCCCCTTTTGTACACCCTAGAAGCCCAAAATGTCAATGGCTAGTGGGTGTACCTCCCAATTTTTACAGCCTCCAAGGTGTTTTGGCATTTAATATCCAAATTTTGGGTGAGGCCCTTTTTCAACCCCTATTTTTAGTAGGCGGCCTTCATTTTTTCTTTGGGTACTTTCGTTTTTGGCCTTTCTTCAATTTTTCAAGGGCCGTGTGCCTACTGCTCATTTGTCTGGATTTTTGGCCTGTTGGGTAACCACTTGGCCCGCACATTTCGTTGCCCGTAAATTGCCCAAACTTTGCCGTTAGTGTTTCTGTGACTCCTTGACACTGAATCCATATTTTCCGGTCCCGTTTTTACCCGAAACTTTTCTTTCTCGATTTTTTCTTTTGTGGTTGACTTTTTCGGCATTCATGACTAGGGCTCCCACGACAACACGGTTTTTTTAAAAAATACACTGAGTGATCATATATTAGTAAAAATGGACTCAGTACATGGTGAGATTTTAGCACGATCATATCGGCTATTTTTTACACTGGCCATTTTTTGAAAAGCCGTAAAATATTTACCGGCCATTTCTAAGGTCACAAAATTTGCTCTAGCCTCATTTAGGGTGGTCTGGGACTCAATTCTAGGTGGACCGGCACTTTTGGCTCGGTCTTTACAAAAATTGACCACAAAATATTTTTGACGGTTTTTTTGAAAGTCAATTTCTTACTGTGTCTAGCCACTTTAGGGTGGGCTGGGACCCAATTCTAAGGCAAATTTGTGCCGGTTTTTCTCTAATAACCAAGTTTTACATGCCGATTTTTCAATTATTGCAAACTTAAACTTCAATATTAGCCCAATTTTCCATGTGAAAATATCGGCTAACATTGGCGACTACCACTGGGTAGTATAGTCCCCATATGCATCCAAATCTGATTATAATATTTTCATATAGAAACTTGGCCGTAGATTTCGCATCAGCCACTTTGACAGCTTTGGCTTCAACCCACTTGGTCATATAAACAGTTGCGATGATAATGTATCGGGCCTGAGATCCTTGCGCAGCGGGATGAATAGGACCAACATAATCCAGTCCCCATTTTTCAAACGATGCTTGCGATAAAACCGGATGCAAGGGTTCATAATTCTGTCGAGTAGGCCGCCGTGCTCGCTGGCAGACATAGCATGTCTGAATAAAGTTTTCTGTGTCCTTATGAAGCGTAGGCCACCAACAACCGGATTGCAAAAGTTTTCGAATAGTAATATCTGTAGAGAAGTGTCCTTCACCCATGCCATCATGTGAAAACATGATTAGATCTGGTACTTCATGCGGTAAACACATCTTCGTAAAATATCATCTTATCCACGACGATACAATTGTCCTGCAATTAATTGATAAGGTTGAGCCTTATGAATCAATTGTCTTTTCTGTACTTTTGTCAAAGAGTCATTCGGTTGTCCTAGCATCAGGTACTCAACAATATATGCCGCCCTCTCAGGTACTGCTTCAACATAGAACAACGCAACATCTGGTAGTTCATCATCCACTTCACTATTAACTGGTGCGGATTCAATTCGTGAAACATGATCAGCTAGATAATGTTGCTTCCCCTTTCTGACCACAATTCGAAAGTCAAATTCAGTCAATAATAATAACCATCTTGCAATATGTCCAATATTACACGTCTTATTTACCAAGTAAAGTAACGGTTGATGATCCGTATAAAATGCAAAGTGTGTTTCCATGAGATAGTGACGAAATTTTTGAACAGAAATAATCATGGCTAGCGCTTCACGTTCTATTGTTGAATAATTCTTCTCTTGATCTGTAAGCTGTCTGCTTGCAAATCGTATAGGATAATCCCTCTTATAGTCACCTGGCTGAGTCAAAACTGATCCAACGGCGTATTTTGAGGCATCCGTATGAACATGAAACTCTAATGTCCAATCTGGAGAACGCAGTATTGGTGCTGAAGATAATGTTTTTTTAAACTTTTCAAAGGCTTCTAACGCCTCTACTTTCCAAATAGAAACAATAGCTAATTTGTATATAGGTCGTGCTAAATCTGCAAAGAAGATAATAAAAATTCGATAGTAGTTCGCATGACCCATAAACACATAAACTCCTTGAATTGTTGCTGGCGGTGGCAATTCCACAATAACTTTGATCTTAGTGTAATCGGTGGCAATACCATGTCTTGATATCACATGTCCAAGCACCACTCCGTGAGAAACCCATATCTGGAATTTTTCTGGATTTAGAGAAATCTGATATTTGCGGCATCTTTCAAAGACTTTCTCCAATCGATCTAGGTGGTCTGTATCTGTACTATGAACTCCCAAGTCATCCAAGTAAATTTCAAGGAATTTCTGCAGATAATCTTTAAAGGCAAATTGCATTACTCTTTGGAATGAACTTGGTGCATTACAGAGTCCAAACGGCATTACTTTGTAAGCATAGGTGACCCATTCTATTGCAAAAGCAGTTTTGTGGCGATTGGCAGGTGCAATCTTAACCTGGTTGTAACCACTAAATCCATCCAAGAAACTATAAGCTTCCGCTCCAGCAAGGCGATCCAAAATGCTTTCAGTAAAAGGTAACGAAAAGTGATCCTTCCATGTCACTTTATTCAATGCTTTGAGATTCACACAGATTCGCAATTTCCCATTTTTCTTAGGAACAATGACAATCGGTGAAATCCATTCGGTATGCTCGATCTCATAAATGAAATCGGCGTCAAGCAATATCTGAAGTTCTTTCTTTATCAGATCTGCCACATTAGGATTACAACGATAGAACTTTGTAACCTTTGGTATAGCATCAGGTACTAAAGGTATGGTATGTTCAATGACTGATGTCGGAATACCCTTCAAATCTTGATAAGTCCATGCAAAACAATCTTGATACTTAATAAGTAGCAAATGGAGTGCTTGATACTATTCAGGAGTAAGTTGTGATCCCACTTGTACAATCTTTTCTGGTTCTCCTGGTTCTGCAAGATTCATTGGTTGCATCCTAGCTGGGCCATCGTAAACCTCTTTAGATTTCGGCATGTGTTCTTCAGGTTCACGATGTGCTTTAGGTAACATGATAACCACATCATCCAGTGTATAACGTTTAAAATGCTCTGGCATATCATGTTGGACTACATTTGCTTGTTCTTTTTTGAAAGGACTTGTCTTGGATCTTCGTTTAGTCTTCTTAGCAGAAATTGATCGTGGAGGTGATGACTTCCGAGATGATAAATCTTTCTTCTTAGGTGAAGACTTCCTAGACGATGATGTCTTGCTAGAGATCTAACTTGAAGAATCATTCTTGACTTTTTCTTTGTCTTTATCCAATAGAGGTGGCACTTTCTTTAAATCAAACTTTTGAGGGGGATTTTCCCATTTTAGGACCGTATTATAATGTTGCTTTGCTTGTTTCTTCATCATCGAACCTGTCATCCTGTCTCCCTTCAATATAACTACTTTGGACGATTTGATTGCTGGTTCATCGGGAACATTACTCACTCCAAATCTGGTCGGATCCATATGATGTAGAATCTGTTCATCCGTAAGTTCTGCATTGCTATCATAAGCTAAGGCATGGCTCATTGGTATGAGACCATCCTCAATTGGATCTGGTATAGGTTTCGTTGATATCCAGGCTACATTCAGCACATTTAGTGAAAACGTGATTGGCGTATCCAAAGTTCGATCTAACAAGGAAATCTCGCTCATCTCTGATTGACTATCTTGTTGACACATATATCCTGCTGTACAATCAATTGTTTCAAGAGCTTCGTTCCAATTGACAGTTTCCGTTTGAGAATCGTAGTGAACTCCCAATTTTTTCTCTGGTCGATCACAAGTGTGATCCGTTGTTGATGAATCATCATCCGCTTTTTGAACCACTAGCTTGATAGTCCAAGTCGTAAAATCAATTTTAACTGCACGTTCACGATTTTCAAAAGTGATTTTGCTGGTACCCCAGTTATGAATTACTTGCGCAACTCGTAACCATGGACGTCCTAAGAGAACTCGGTAGACATTTAGTGCTTCTGGTAAGTCCATCACGACAAAGGTAATGACGAACTGTACTCCTACAATCTTGACAGGTATATCTTCTACCATTTCTCGTGGACGAACCGTCGTTTGATTAGCTAGCTTAATAGCAAAAGTAGTAGGCTTAATCTTTGTAAGGCCCCATTTTGTACATAGCTTTGTAGAAATCAGGTTAACTCCTGAACCGTCGACTATCACGGCTGCTTCTTTAGAAAATTGTCTATTTTGTATTGGTAGAGTGATATTCTTTTGTCCACTTTCCCAAGCTGCTCCAACATGTAGTACATCATTAGATTCTTCAAATCCAGCACAGAAGAGTGGCTCCTAATGGCCTTCTGATTCTTCTTGAGCTAACTTTTGCGCTAAGACTTCTTTTGCTTTTGACACCAACTTTAGAAGCTCTCCCAATGAAATATTGATCTTGCTAGACAAAATATTCACGAGTAATTCTGTATGCGGTGCTTCCGGTTCCGTCATCTTGAAGGGTTCTTCGTGATGATGTAATTGATCATTCATATCCGTACGTAAATTTCTTGAAGGTTGCAATGGTGAAGACCGAACTTCAGCTGTTACTTTAGCAGCTTCAAGTTCCTCTTCTTCTTGCAAATGCTTAATCCATTGTCTCATATCCTGATATCTTTGTTTTTCTGCATTAAGATTTGGATAAACTTCCGATGTTGTTCGTGTATCGTTCAATGGTATAGAATCAACAAGTACTGAATCCACTACTAGTTCGTTTTGCTTTTGTGCTCTGGTGACCACCATCAAGGGTGCACTTGGTTTATTATGAGCTACCGATCCTTGCTTGATTGTTATCAAATTTACAGGTGTTGTAGCTAGTGGTGGCTTCGGTCTTGCTGGACAGTCTTTATAGCAATGCCCATATCCACAGTCACGACAGAATGGTACAAATTTTCCTTTATTTGGGCATTCTACAACTCTGTAATTTTCTTTACATGAAAAGCATCCAAGTGGTGCTCTGGCCCAATTTCTTGAGGCTTATTTTTGAGTGGCAACATAAATGACATACTGTTCTGAAGATCCACCTTCCTGATCATTACCATAGCTCCATTGCTCAGCACTTCCGTAAGGTTCTGGTTCCATCAAATTGGCAGGAGGACGGGGTGCTTTGGTGGGGCAGGCAAGGCTAGATGCTCTGGGTATCCAAAAGTAGATTGTCGCAGTCTTGCTGTTGGATTGCCTCCATACTGTGGATCTTGATATCCCATCTGGGCATATCGTTGCTGAATTATCCAAGGGTTGAAGTTGCAAAAGGCAGTCTAAAAAATGTTGCAAATTGAAAAATTGGCGTAGCTCCCCGGCAACAGTGCCAAAATTGTAGTGTATTTCTTTCCTTGCCTAACCTAAATCCAAGATCTAGTCAATCTAGCATCAAAGAGATGGAGTTAGTTGTCACGCGGAGGTTCATTCCCATGAGAGCGATAGTATAGTTCAGATTTCAACATGAATGGAGGATCTAACACTAACATCCATTAACACTAAGCATTAACACTACATCCATTAACCCTACTTCCATTAACCCTAAATCCACAACAATGATAGAAACTTACTCTTCTCTCTCTCCCTTTCTCTCTCACAAAAAGCATAAGAAATAGCAATCCCAATAATGATCAAATCCAACAATTAGCAAAATCCAAAGAAAGCATGAGAAATGGAAGAAAAGAGAGAAAGTTCAAGGACAGTCATCAATCCATTTCTAAAGAGAACCAATCTGCTTTATTGAACTGAGGAAATGAACATGAGGAGCAACTCGAGTTGGTCCCGTTTTATAGTAGAGAGGAGGACCCTGGCCTCTGAATCCTATTGGTCCAGTCTTGCCTCTCTTTTTATTCAAATTTAAAAAAGTGTGGGAACCATCAAAATTGGAGAGAAACCCAACTTTATTCACTAACTTGACATTTAGGCCCTGCGACATTAAAAGTCTCGCAAAAAGGCCTAAAGTCCTTTTATTGACTTTTAACTAATCAATCAAATAACTATGTGGTCATCGGGTCGGACTTACACACACAGGGTGCCAAATCCCTCTCACTTATTAACTAGGGTTAGGGTTGCCTTGGGATCCGCAAACCCTCCAACAAACCCTCCAACAATCCACTTCATGTCCTTTTTGCCACACTTCTACTCCAAGGCAGTAATGCATCAAGCTAAGATCTATCATCTCGAATTATTTCATGAGGTCTTTCTTGATCATGTCTATCATCTCTTGACTATTTCCCATAATAATCAAGTCATCAACATAAAGAGCAATCAAAGCAACCATACCATCAAAGCATAAGACATATAGATTTGGATCAGAATGTGTTCTCACCATCCCCTTTGAATGAAAGTAGGCATCAATCTTGCTATACCATGCACGTGGTGCTTGTTTAAGACCATAAAGCGCTTTCTTCAAGCGACATACTTTATTTTCCTGTCCCTTCGCTACAAAGCCTTCAGGTTGATCCATGAACACTTCTTCTTCTAACTCACCATGTAGAAAAGCAGATTTCACATCCATTTGATGCAAAGGCCAATCAAAATGTGAAGTTAAAGCAACAAGTAGACGTAGAGTATTCCACTTACATACTGGCACAAAGGTCTTCTCATAGTCGAGCCTTTACTTTGTGCATACCCTTTGATCATCAATCTTGCCTTGTGCTTTGCTATACTTCCATCTGCATGGTACTTAGTCTTGTATACCCATTTGCAACCAATGGGTTTCTTGCCAACTGGTGGTTCTACTATGTCCCATGTGCTATGCTTAGCAGTTGACTCCATCTCCTCTCCCATGGCCTTGACCCAAATGTCATCATCCTTCGCTTCACCATAAGTCGAAGGTTTTTTGCTTTGAATAATGCTAGATAAGAGAGCATAATTTGCTTCATACCTTTCAGGTTGAGTCTTCTCTCTTGTTGATCTTCGTAGCTCTCCTTGGTTAGATGATCCTGGAAAGTCATCTATGTCGCGGCTCTCCAACAATCTCTCACCACTTGGGGAGCTTCATGTCAGGTAATCGGCTTCCTGGTGAAAATGTATCCCACGGTACATCCTTCTCCTTGCGTTTGTCACCTACAACTTCAATCCTTCTTGCACCAAAAGGTTTGTCCCTACCTCTCCAACCTGTCTCTTGAGGTTGAGTAGTAGTATCTTGAGATGTATCCTCATGTTCATCACTCAGAAGGTCAATGAATGGATTATCATCAGGTGGTATCCTCACTATATCATCTTTCCCAGTGGATGTGTCTATCTTCTCAGCATCCTCGTCTTCATACATCTTGGATTCATCAAAGATAACATCACGGCTTATATGGATTTTGTTTTCCACTGGATCAAAACATCTATAGCCCTTCACACGATCATCATATCCTAGGAATATGCGGTTGATAGCTCTTACATCAAGTTTACATCTCTCTTCTTTAGAAATGTGTACAAAGGCCTTACATCCAAAGATTCACAAGTGGTTCACCTTTGGCTTCTTCTTCGTGAATGCTTCCTCAGGTGTTATCTTTGGTATGGCAATGGTAGGACTTCTATTTTGAAAATAGACTGTCGTGCTACATGCTTCTGACCAAAAATCTTTTGGTAGTTTCATATCAACTAGCATAGATCTGGCACTTTCCACAATCATACGATTCTTGCGCTCAGCTACACCATTGAGAGTAGGAGTATGAGCTTGCGTAAATTGTCTTTTAATCCCACATTGATCACAAAGATCATTGAAGTCATTAGACTTGTACTCACCTCCACTATCTGATCTTAGGACTTTGATCTTCCTACCTGTCTGATTTTTTACCAATGCTTTGAAGCTCTTGAAGTTATCAAATGCATCTAATTTCTTCTTCAAGAAGTAGATCCACGTCTTACGTGACATATCATCAATAAAGGTCATGAAATAGAAGGCTTTACCTAAGGACATGGTCCTCATAGCCCGCATAAATATGTGTGGATTAAATCCAGGATGTTCTTTGCTCTTGCAACACCCCTTTATTGAACTTCTTTCGATGTTGCTTCCCATATACACAAGATTCGCACATCAATTTCAAGTGATCTTCTATGGTAGGCAATCCTGTTACCATCTCCAATTTTCTCATCAAACTGAGGCTTCCCAAGTTCAAGTGACCAAGCCTCTTATGCCACAACTCAGTTTGCGATGGAATGGACAATACAAGTCCATGTTGCCCCTTAATTGTAGCATTCAACTTGTACAATTTTGTATTGGGCTCTCTTACTCCATCCGCAATAACTTTAAACTTTTGGTTCACATCCTTCACAAAGCAATGATCATGGGCAAATTATACTTTCAACTTTTGATCAGTAATGACTCCAATAGAAAGTAGATTTTTCTTCAAACCTGGTACGTAAAGTACCTCCCTGATCATCCTGCTTTTGTCATCAAGTAGTTGGATTGAAACAGTGCCTATGCCCTTGATCTTGCACACCTCACCATTTGCTTGTGAAACAGATGTTCCATTATCCAACACCTTCAAACTACTGAACCAATTCTTGTTACCTGTCATGTGTCTTGTGGCTCCCGAGTCAATATACCATGCTTGATCATCTTGATTAGATGACAATGCAGATATGAAGATGCTAAAGTCTTCAATCTCACCCTCATCGACAAGGTTACCTGCTTGTTTTGGTTTTCCCTTGCCTTGATCCGCCAGGAATTCGCGACATTCACTGGCCCTTTTTACCACAATGGAAGCACTTGTCTTTCTTCTTAGTTTTACTGGAAGATCTCTCGTCCTCCTGAGACTTGGCAAATTGTTGCTTAGACTTCTTTTTTACCTTGCCCTTGCCTTGTTTTTGGCGTGTTGCAAGTGCCTGATCGTCAGTATTTTGACGTCCAACTTTCAACATTTCTCTATGTTGCTCTTTTTGCATGAAGTTTCCTATGAGCTCGTCAAAGGTTGGCAATCTCTCTCTTGATGCTATTCCACTCACAAACATCTGATAGGGTTCTGCAATGCCGCACAATGCATTGTGCACCAGCTCCACATCACGTATGCACTCACCAATAGAATGCAGTTCATCTCTCATTGTGTTGATTCTGGTCATGTACGTCTGAATGTGCTCTCCTTGCTCCATGCGAGCACTATTCAACTTTGACTTCAGAAACATGATTCTTGACGGATTTGACATCTTGAACTGTTCCTTTAGCACATCCCATGCATGTCTAGGTGTAACAGCATCACAAATGTGGGTAATGATGTGATCATTCACTGACAAGTTAATGAAGGTCAAAGCTTTCCTCATCTTTTTGTCAAACACTTTGATATCTGCTTCATTTGGCGGCCTTCTCTCATCACCTATGACGACTTCCCACACGTCTTTCTCCATCAGTATGTTTTTCATTTTGAATTTCTACACTGCATAGCTGGAAATCCCGTCCAATTCGCTACTTTCACTCATAATGGACTCTCCCATGTTTGCCATCGCAAAACTGCTTGAAACTTCTGCCGTAGGCTAAAAACAGTATGTCGAGGCCAACAGTGATGTTAGAAGTTAAAAATAATGACCTGCACTTTTTCCCTTACCAGTCCACTCGTCGCTTTTCCACCAATTTGAAAGCCAAATTGGCGTCGCCTTCCGAAATGCACTCAGTCGTCAACTTCCAACAACGTGCCTAGTGGAATGGTGAAATCACTTCTAATGTACTCCGAACACTTTCTCCGCTGCAATCACTCTGTTTTGCTGTATCGTACTTGCAAGTACAGTCCGGGTGCCCTTCATTTGGAGGTTATAGCCTTTCGTTTGGGTCAAAACGGGCAAAAGACCCAAAAATAGGGACTTTTCTAGTTTTTGAACTGTTTCTTCACCTTGAAGAAACTTCACTCTTCACTTGTGAAGGGACCCAACTCCAATTTCAGAATGAAAATTTTTAATGAAGTTGAAGGCTAAGTTGGTAGAACCAAGATTTGTCTGTTGAGGTGTTCTACAGCTCCCTCTCAAAGTGGGCAGTTGGATTAATCCCAATCTTCTTTGTTGCTTCTCAAACAAAGCTTTATTGAGTGGCTTTGTAAAGATATCAGCTGTCATTTCCTCTGTAGGTATGAAGACTGTCTTTAGTATCTTCTTTTTGACTAAGTCCTGAATAACATGATACTTGATAGCTATATGCTTTGTTTTCAAATGAAACACAAGATCTTTCGTAAGATAAATTGTTGAAGTGTTATCCATTAATAAGACATAAGGTTCAAAAATAGTTTCATCAAATTCTTCCAACATTTGTTTGATCCATATCAGCTCGTTTTCCATCTTAGCTGCTGCTACATATTCGGCCTCACACGAAGATTGAGCTATTGTTGTTTGCTTCTTGCTTATCCAAAGTATGGATGCACCAGATGCTAGAGTAAAACCTCCTAAAATACTTTTGCTATCATCCTTCATGGATGCCTAGCTTGTGTCACTGTAACATTCAATTCGAAATCTAGCTTCCTTCGAATAACATATTTAATAGTCTTTCGTTTCTTGGAGATATTGTACTACTCTTTTTGCTAACTTCCAATGCAACGATCCTAGGTTCTGATAAATTGGCTCAGTCTGTATACTGCAAATGCTATATTAAGTCTGGTGTTGTCTGCAAGATACAACAATGATCCAACCAGCCTTCGATAGGGTGTATTGGCCATTCATTTCTCTTCTTCGAGAGTTTGCGGACAATCTGTCTTACTCAGTATTGTTCCAGGTATCATGGGAGTATGCACACCTTTGCATTCGAGCATGTTGAGGTCGTCAATGATTTTTCGAGTGTACTTTTGTTGGTGAAGATACGACTTTCCACCTTCAAAGTCTCTTTCGATTTGTGAGCCTAGATAGATTTTTGCTTCTCCTAGATTAGTGATTTCAAATATTCCAGAAATGTTTGTTTTGACATCTGAAATCAATTTATCTTTTCTTGAGAAGATAAGCGTGTCGTCAACATAAACAAGTGCTTTGTCCTTCTTTCTATACCATTGTCTGGCTGCTTGTTTCAGACTATAGATGTTTTTATTCATGTGACATTCGAATTCTGAATATTCTTGTCTTACAAAATTAAGTAATTGATCCACGAATAAATCTTCTTCTAATTCTTCGTGCAAGAAAGCAATTTTCTCATCCACAATATGGATTTTGAGATCATGAGCCACTGCATAAGCGAATAACAAGCGAATTGATGTGTGTTTGACTACCGGTGAGAAAGTATCAGTGTAGTCGATTCCATATTTTTGTGAGAAACCTTTCGTAACCAACCTTGTTTTGTATTTGATGTTATCTCCATTAGGACCTGTTTTAATCTTGTAGATTCACTTGCATTTAACTAGTTTTCTTCCATCAGGTATAGGTGCAAGTGTCCATGCATTGTTCTTATACATGGATGACATTTCGTCCCATTGCTTGAATCCAATGATCTTTATTTGGTCCATCAACAGCTTTCTCAATTGTTTGAGGTTCGTCTGTGAAGCCACAAAATTCAATGGCTATATTTGTTGAAACATCCTGACCAAACCTTACTGGTGGTTTTCTTTGTCTATCAGATCTTCTCACAGTTTGTATAGGTTTCGAATTCAATTATGCATTTTCGGGTTTGCCCTGGTCTGCTTGAATTCGAACTAGTGATTCGAGTCTTTCAGGTACTCGATCTTGAACTCCCTCTGAATCTGGTAATTCTTGTTCATCATCTGCTTGTTTTACTTCTGTCATTGGTAAAGTCACTGTCTGCTGTGTACTTTGACTCATTAAATTTGACATCTCGAACAACTTTTATTCTACCAGTTTCGGGTATGTAGACTCGACAATATGACGAATGTAACTCGAATCCTACCAGAAAACCTTGTTTTGTCTTTTCATCAAGTTTCTTTCTCAATTTGTCTGGTATATGCATATAAACTGCACATCCGGATGTCTGAACAGATTTGGCTTTGACTTCCACCATATTTTGTGAGGAGTTTTGTCCGGTATTCAAGATTTTAGAATTCGATTCTGAAGATAGTTCGACGTAGCCACCGCTTCCGCCCACAACTGTTTTGGTGCCTTCGCATGAGCCATTATACACCTAGCAACTTCCATTAGTGTACGATTTCTTTGTTCGGCGATTCCATTGTGCTGAGGTGTGTATGATGCAGTATTCGTATGCATAATACCTCAATCAGTACAAAAAGTTTTGAATTTGTTGAAATTGTACTCACCTCCACGATCTGTGCGAATTTGCCTTAACTTGTTGCATGTATGCTTCTCAGCTCAATTCGTATACTCAACGAATATCTCGAAAGCTTCTGATTTTGTACGAATAAAGCATACTACAGTGAACTTGTTGAAGTCATCAATAAACGTTTTGAAGTATTTTGCATCACCTAAAGACAATACTCTGAATGGTCCACAAATATCTGAATGCACAATTTCCAGTACCTTGGTTGCTTTATGAACATCTTTACTGAAAGGTGTTTGAGTCATTTTGTCTTTAAGACAGGATTTGCAAGTAGTTCAAACATATCGACTCTTGATTTCAACTCCTTCAATTCTATGACTCTTGTGGGCTTGGTACAAGGATTCCATGTTCATGTGACATAACCTCTTGTGCCACAGAATATATGTTGATTCTTGATTTTGATTTGCTTGTTCGATTTGAGTTCGAATGCTCAAGTGATACAAATTACCATCTCTGTTACCTTTAGCAACTAGGTTATCAAAATCTTCATCAAACAATTTACAAGAGTCCCTTGTGAAGGTTACTGACATTCTTGTGTCGACTATCTTTGCTACTCCAAGTGATTAGTCATTTCGATAAATGAACTATTCTACTAGCACTAAAATCAAATGAAACAGCATTACAATCAGGTGATCCATTGGAGTGATTTGTCGTAATCACGAGGCAAATATTAAGCCAATTTTCTAGAAGGATAACAAGGATGCAGCCAGTCTTGCTGACAGGAAGGGCAAAAAGAAGGTGCTAAATTTCTTGAAATCCATCCAGTTGGAACAAGATTTTGCATCATCCTCACAGATGACTGGAACCCCGCAGCTCACCAGTCATGCTAAAATTAACTTGTTGGAGGAGAAATATTGCCAGTTCACGAGATGTCAGAAACTTTAAAAAATCATGCATACCTTAGACGACGTGGTAATCATGCTGCCAAAAGCACAAAAAGAGCTTGACATGGATCATGAAGATAAGGAACAAGTTTTCGAAGGACCAGCCCATACACAACCAATGAACTTAGTTGAACCTGGTGAAGAAGACAAGATCATTCATGTGGGGGCACAGTTGACGCCCACTTAATTCACAAGGCTATGTAATCTGTTGGTGGAATGCCAAGATTGTTTCACATGGACATACAAGAATCTAAAGGGTATACTACCAACCGTAGTCCAACATACCATATCCTTGGTGGATGGAGTAGTCCCCAAGGTGAGTCGTTACTATCGTTACATTTCTAACTATATAGAGCTAATCAAACAGGAGTTGCAGAAGCTGCTTGACATCAATTTCATTTATGAAATCGAGCATACAAAATGGGCACCAGTGAAGTCATAGTACCCAATAAGAATGACAAAATGGGAATCTGTGTAAATCTAAAGGCATTGAATGCACTTACAAAGAATGATCACTTTCCCATACCCTTCACGAAGAGTGTCCTAGATCGAGTAGAAGGAGTAGAAGCTTACAGTTTTATGGACAGCTTCAACGACTACAATCAAGTGAAAATTGTGCATGAGGATCAACACAAGACATCATTCGCCACATAATGGAGAACTTAAGCCTATAAGGTGATGTCATTCAGACTTTGCAATGCCCCTAGTACCTTCCAGACAATGAGCACTTATCTCATTTGGAGAAGTGTTAATTCAATGCCGCAAGTACCAAATATCCTTGAACCCAAAAAAGTGTCAATTTTGGGTGACACATGGCCTCATCTCTGTCCACATTATATCAAGACACAGAATCACCTATGATCTATCAAAGATAAGGGTCATTGTTGATCTGCCACTATCGGGGACAATTCGCGAGGTCTACATTTTCATGAGCCACACTAACTACTATCGGATCTTCATTCTAGATTTTGTGGAGTTAGCAAGGCCAATCTACAAGCTCATCACAGAACCACATTGGACGAAGGAAACCATACAAGCATTCCAAAAGCTAAAGGACGCACCCAAATTCCATGTGCATACAGACGCATCGAAGTATGCAGTCGGAGCCATCTTGAACCAGCCAGGAGAGTGCAAAAATGATTTTTCAATCCGATTTGCCAACCGACAGCTCAATGAATCAAAAATGAACTATTCAACCATAGAGTGAGAAGCACTTGCAATGATTTTTGCGGTCAAGAAATTTAGACACTATTTGATGGCCACTCACTTTGCATTTTATATGGACCATCAGACCTTGATATATTTAGTGAATAAAACTTGCAACACAAGACGGATCACACGATGGTTACTACTATTGTTAGAGTTTGATTTCAGGATAGTGGTACATGCAAGGGAAAAAAATGCTACATGGCAGATTATGTGTTACAAATCAAAAGAAAGAAATAACCCTCACCTTTGCCCACCCGCTTAAAACCTTGTCCTACCCGCTCGCAGACTTGCGGGCTCACATCACTAGTTTTAATTTACTGAATCTAATATCATTATTTTTTTCAAACAAACTTTTTAACTTTTTATGAAGGTGCAAGAAGCGATGGTTAAAAGTCTCAATTGTCAAGATTGGGCTGAGTGTCAAAAGTTGTACCAAAATAACTCCAAAGATAAGGAGCTTCAAAGATTTTTAATTTTGTTTAGAGATATGGTAAGCATACTAGTCATTCATGTGAAGGAATAGTCTATGCTAAGAATGATCATCTATCTTAACGGCTTTCATACTTTACAAACATTTTTAAGTAAAAAAAAAAATTCCAATGCCTAAGCCATGCTTAGCATAAGCTCCTGCTACGAGTTATTGATTTAATAATTGCGAGTTATATTAACAATGCTGAGTATAAATGCATAAAAAATTTGCAATTTTTTATTTTTCACAGAGTTTTGAAATAAGAAGAGTGGGCAACTTCTTGAACAATTTAGAACCCACCTTCAAAAAACAAAGGCTGAGAAGAGATAGAGAGAGAATCAACAGACTGGAGATTTTGGCATTGAGGATGATCCAAAAGACACATTTGTCTCCAAGTCTATAGATGATCCCCCCCCCTATTTTTATATAGTTCAACAACGCGATGCAAGAGAAATAATGAAATTTGTGAAAAGAAAAGTCTACACTCTTTGCATCGCATATATTCCTTACGGTTTGAAACCGGTGGCTCGTTGAATCATTTACGTACATGGAAGTAAATAGTACAAGAAGAAAGATCAAAGCAGACGAAGACGAACGGTTCGCGAACAGGAAAGATTCACGAACGAGAATCTTTTGCGGTCCAGTACGAGAGAAGGCAAATGACCAAAACGAAACCAACGATGGAAACGAAACCTTCTCGTGCCCTCCACGCTCCAAAGAGTACCAGTGAGATCATGCAAGTACCCAGAAGTACGGATATCTTATCTAATGGCATGACGTCAACAGATACATTTTAGGTCGCGACTAATCTGCCACTCTTGCAATTCCCTGATTAGTTGTAGATGTTTAATCACTCTAATCTTAGATTTACATAGAGCGACCATACTTACTAGATGATACTTGACATATAGATTACACATACAGTGTAAGGTATTAGTCTGATGCTAGTAAGCAATCAAGATGAAATACAGACAACAAGTCCGCCTGCGTGCGAGATGAGCTCTGTGATCAGGATTTATAGAGATCCAATTGTCTGCTAGTAAAGCGAGACGATTACTCGTGAGAGAACCGTGTTTCTCCCATGCCAATGCACTACGTGGATTTGCATGCAGTGCTTGAAGAAAGCAGAGGAAGATCAATATAGATAATTTCTCTTGTTGTGTCTGATCTAGAATGCAAATGCTTCTGTTGTTAACCGTGTGTCTGAGTTTTCTTGTTCATTTTAATTCCGTGCCTTGGTTGAAACTATGTTGAATGCTGCATTAATTTTATAAACGTAGATTAGCAGTGCCTGGCTACATTCTAGAGGATTGTAGGAGTGATTTAGCTGGCAATGTCCAGCGATCGCATCTGAACTCCATCCGAGTCGCAAGAGGATCGTGGTCCCTTCACGAAAGCTTCGCGACTGCGAAATCCAAATCACGATTCATGAACCTCATCACTTTGGACATAAGATTAAAATTAAAGCTTTATTCCCCTGATATAATCCATAACAAAATGGCACTTGGCAACAATAAGTGAATCTTTATTTGATCTTTACCACTACTTTCCATATTCATGAATATCCCACAGCTCAATATTCCCAAAACTCCTCTAGTTCCAGATCATTCAAAACAATCACTAGAGAGTTTCTCTATTTCAACTGGATAGTTCTACTTTGCCCACATACTGCATTCCTCAAAAGAAATCTATGCAATTGGCTGATTCATCAAAAGTCAATTCCTATCCTTTCTTCCCCCTCTTTTTTTTTTATAATTTCGATTAAAAAGTTCTCAGAAGATAACGTATAAGATATCAAAGATTTGAAAAAGTCAGTAAATAGTATTCAATACTATGACAAACTGGACTTTTTCCTCAAAATCATAGAATATCTTATCCCAAGAGATAGAAATATTACATCTCAATAATCAACTATTAAATAGAGATGAACATTTTAGAAAGTCTAAATTCCACTTAAATAATTGAAAACATCAATAGAATTTGAGCTATATTCACCCTTGTATGGAAGTACAATTTCTAATAATTATAATCAATCCTTCAGAACATAGTTCTATACTGGAAGGAATTATATGAATCTCAATCCAATTCTCTTGTATTTAAGAAATTTCTAAAAAGTAGAGGTTTAAAATAATAGAGAAATTAGATTTAAGGGCCTCCAGATTTTGTAAATAATGAGATACCATTTGGGATCCAGATCTATATCTCATAATTTTCAATACCCAAAAAATAATAATCAATGGATTTCTCTATTAGTATTACCATTACCGTAATCACTAACCATCAGTCTACAGAGCATTATTATCCAAGAAATTCCCTTTGTAATTACTGATGTTCCATACCACCAGCTTTCCCTCCAATAATCAGAAAATCCAATAGGGAGATGGACGAGTTTCCATGGTATGTATTCTCTCCAAGAGGAGAGAATATTCTCCTTAGGATTCCCATTGAATCTATATTGAGCTATTGATCTCCTATTCTTGCATTATAGCAGTCAAACACCATGCAAGTGCTCCTATGTCCAATTATAGGTCTAGACCCCCATATGATTATTAATCACTTTATAGGCCAACCCAGAATGACGAGGCATAACTAATAACCACATACACTGGAGTGATTGACTATCCATGTCAAGACTGCATCTTAAATGGTCTGTAGAAAAACCTTTCTGGCCCTTCGCGATATTTATATAACATTGTTGTCATAGATTAGATTCTGGAGTCAATCTCCAACTCCATCTCCTCTTGTCGTTGGAATTCAAAGTGTTTGGTAGGCAAACATTTTTAAACGTCAGCACTTGGGCTCACACTCTTGTGTCCTCCTCTCCCAAAGACCCGAGCGTGACAGGCCTGTGAGAGGGGAAGGGAAAAAAATTCAAAAAAAAGGGAGGGCCCCCAACAGCGCTCACGCTGCCCATCATGCGTTAGTGCTGCCCGAGGTGGCCGCTCACACTAAAATTTTAATTTAAAAAAATATAGATATGATAAAAAAAATAGAAATTGATGAAAATAAAAATCACCTTTGACAATTATTTTCCCATCTATTATTTTTGTTTCTTGATCAAGTAGTGCTAATATTATTATTGACAATGTCTGGATCAATGGGAGGTATGTCACATTGTTCAATATCCAAAATAATACTTGTTTCTTTAACTTTTTTCTTTTCATGAATTAAAATTCTCATTTTGGTCACATCTCTATTGGCTGTATCGAGGGTATATGGTAGCACCTGGTAAATGTAGGTTACCAGTTTGAGTAGCAGGCCTTGTGAGTATTCTTGGACATGTGTTTTTGGGAGTCAGTGTTTCATATTTTCTCGATTCATCTCGATGAACAACTTGTAAGCCCAATTACACCTCACTCAACTTCAAGGTCGATGCCAAGTGTCACATGCCCAAGTGTCTCATACCACTTATATGCACAATTGCCTTGATAGTGGCTTGAAATCACACTAACTCATCAAGTTCCCTATACAAACAGTTGAACAATTTGCAACTAACATATACATCAAGAGACTACTTATGTGCTACAATCATCTCAAGGGGGTACCCTTCTCATCAATAGGCCCTCTATAAAATCAATTGTGTAGTCTTGCACCCCACCAAGGTACAAACCATGCTTTCACCTTACTAGACCACACTTGACAATAGCTGCTTGCTACCCAAACCCAAACCAGAAAGATTTAGCTATGCTTACTCCATGTGGACAACAAGCACCTTGTTGCATGAAATTTTTTTAATACTCACAAAAATATACAACCAAAACTTTCCTTCAAAATTTACATGCAAAGCAATCTAACACCTCGATAATCTATTTCTCACATTTTGATAATAACTTTTTTTTCTCAATAACATCACAGTTGTCATTTACTTTTTATTAATTTCAACACAAACATGCATGCAAAGTTCTCTTGTTTTGTATGCTCTAGAGAATTTATTTCTTTTTTGAAGATAGCTTCTTCTTCTTCAAGGTTTTTCCAAGGATTCAAGCATACTTTATTCTTATGCAATAGCTTTTAGCGATGGTTGACTTTTGAGTTTCCTTTTGATCTACTTAGCAAGCCAACAATGTAAGTAGATCCATCGTCACTCAAGATACAACTACAAAAATGTACTTTCAAACAACTTAACTTGTAGATTTTTTCCCATCAATTTAAGGTTTGATGTCACTTGCACCTACTTGACTCTTTCTCTGGTTGATGTTTTGGAATGATATGGAGTAATCACATTCCTTTTGGCTAGTGTCGATGCCACCCTTAACTTTCTCCAACTATGCACCTAGACTTTTTAGCTCCCTTGGTATGATACTACTTCATGTAAATGCAATTTCTAGTAACAAGTGATGCAAAGGTGCATTCAACTCGTCTTTGCTCTTTATAATGGCTTCAATAGCTCTTTGTGAGACTATTGTAAGCAAAGTACCCCCTTCTTGAAGATTGCATGCAATTTAGTGATTTGTAGAATACACGATTGCTTTCAATCATTTAAATGTGGGAGTTTTCAAATCGTTTTGCTCTTTTGGTTAATGTACCAGCTCCCTTGTATGGCTTCTAAAAACAAAATATGTCATACTTCATTTCTATGTGCTTTGCAAGTTATGCATTGAATGGTTATTGATAATGAGAACAGTCCACTAGGACTTTCTTGGAGCACATGCGACAATTTTCTCCAACCTCGTTCTAGGACCTCACAAGACTTCCTCATTTTCTCTCACAAAAATAGTGCAGGGTTTCATAGTCCACAGACAAAGTTGGCACCAATTTCCACAATACTCGATTTGAGGTTTTTCTCCACAATTATAATTGCAAGATATCACAACATTGTTAAGACATCATGCTAGGGTTATTGCACCCGGCACACTTTTAGGGTATCTCTGAACATTTTAGGGTTTTACAAGACAAGAGGGATGCCTCATCTCTTTACTGCATATTGAGGGACTTTCTTACCTCAAGTACTATTCCAAAGTACAAATTCAAAACACTGTAGGAACATCATAGAAGGACTCAAGAAGTCAAGATCCTACCTTTGACTCCAATATCATGTAGGAAAATGGTTGGCATACAATAAACTTCGATACCATATTGGAGAAATTTCGACATGGTTTAAGATGCACACACAACTCTACTCCCATATAGAACTCTTTACACGCTTTCTTGGAATAGATCATAAACAAAGAACTAAGGCTTTGTACCCACATCACATCATCAAGCAAACAACTCAAACACAAGTGTAATTTAATGCACCGCACAAAACTATGTGACACATTATTCATCAAACTATGTGACACATTATTGATCAAACCAAGTAGGAGTCTATCTTAGGATGATCTATTTTCAGGTGCACCCTGCCAATGAAATAAATACACCTTGAGGTTCTACTTATGTCTACTAGGACGGTTGTGTAATTTTCTCAAGGTTCCTAGAGTCTAGGGGTGTTGAGAACTAGACTCCCAAGTGACAAGTGGCACATATATCCATGAGTCACAAAGTCAAGAGGTAGATCTAAATAATTCTGTGCTAGGGTTAAAGATTCTCTCAACCAAACTAGAGTGGATTCTCTCAATTGTGATGTGTGGAGTGAGATTCTAGCATGTGTGGAGGTCACGATAGAAATGAGTGTGGATACCACCTGGCCTAAGTATCAATTCGCGTGTGCATCTATGACTATCCAAGACATGTATGCCATCAATTTGCTGCACGAACAGGATTCATAAGTTTAAACAGAATGTTAGTGAATGATTTTAATTGCATCATGAGTTACTTGCTTACATCAACACTGGAACTTAGAAGTTCTGAAAAATCAGAAAAGGTGGTTGGGCTAATCCAATCTGATATTGTTTCCTAATGGTAAGATTAATTCAAAAATTCCAGAATTGTTCATTGAGAACTAAAAATTCCATACCCATAAAATGACGCTCTTCAAATTGCTCATGCATTCACCACCCAATCTTTGCCTAAAACCATAATAGTAATCTTAGGAGATGTTAGGAGTTTCTTAATGATGAGTCTAAACTTTTGTAACTCGTAAAAGCCATCACAGAGGTCAGGTGACAGGTCTTAATCTCAAAAAATGGCACAGCATGAGTTTGAGACCAACAGATGCACACCAGCAATACATTGACCATGGAAAGCTTCCTTTTGCCATTTAGGAAATTTGGGACATGTCAGTCAAGCCTGACGAAATCACACTCAATAAAGGTATTGAATAGTGGAAAATGTAGAACTTGGAGGGGTAAACATAGCTGTTAATGGTAAGAGGTGGATGATCAGTACAAGATCATGTCTCTATGAGCTTAGCCAATTTTTATGAGCACTAATCAAAGCAGAAACAAGCCCTGAAAATGCCAATAAAGAGGGGTTTGCTAGCACCCCCCTTTCATCTAAAATATCACTCAAGGAAAGAAGACTGTCTGCAAAATCCTGTATAAGTGACAATGCCTTCATGAACCTTTTTGCTTGCAACTTGTGAAGCTGCTTCGCTAAATCTGCAGGTAGTTCCTTTTCACCTCCTTCACTCTTCTTCCGGAACCCATCGATAATTTTTGTTTCTTGATCAAGTAGTGCTAATATTTCCAAAGCCTTGAGACTGACACTGCCAAAATAGCCTATGAATTCAGCCCAAGCGCTCAGCTTCTGCAACTTCTTAGAATAGCGTTTGTCAATGAGCCCTGCCTTGGCCTGTTACAGAGAAAAGGGCATCGTTACATACAAGTTTGACGCAAAGGGGAGCATCTTTGTAGCCATAAATGGAAGCAAGTTGACATACACATTAGATAAAAAGGGCAGACAAACTAAATATAGATGGGAGCATCTTTACATATAAATTGATTTAAAGGGGAGCATCTTCACTTACAAATTAGATACGAATGGGAGCATTTGTGCATATAATTTAAATACAGAGGCAAACATCTTCACATACAAATAAGATATAAGGGGAGCATCTTTGCATACAAATTAGATACTAAAGGCAGCATCTTCACGCACAAATTTGATATGAAGGGGAGCATCTTTACGTACAAATTTAATATAAATGGCAGATTTTTATAAACGAATTAATAATCAAGAGGAACATCTTCACTGTGTGTGTGTGTGAGAGAGAGAGAGAGAGAGTACCAGCCAGATAAATTGTTCAACAAAATAGTAGATTCCTTCGCCACCATAAGCAATGAGCTCAAGAATTCCTTCCTTGGAACTGAAATTGCTGCTACTTCCCCGCAGCGCATTCAGGTCCTGCACAAATTTTCCCAAGCGGAAAGCCTTCCTGCTGGTGCCCACACTGGCCTCGAACTCCCTCAGCCTGGCAACCACGGCAGGGTTGGTGTTGGCCACAAGGTGTTGGGAGGAGATGAGGAGCTTGGAAGTGTAGCGCATGATCTTCAGAAGCTTGTCCACGCCATCGCGCCGAGCAAGGTAGGCCTCCAGGTGCAGCAGAAAGGGCCTCTTCGCCCCTTCCGATCCAGCGGAAGAAGCTGCCGCCATCCCCAGCCAAATAACAGGATCTCTCTCTCTCTCTCTCTCTCTCTCTCGCAAATATAAGGTATATTATTATTCTGTAATAGCGGCTGGCGATGCCCCCTTGAAGATTGGTCCCGATCCAATTGTTTTGCATTTGCAAGAAGGCAAGAATTTAACGGTCGTTTCACATTAAGTTGAGCTTTTTCTGGGCATTGTCTTGTTTGCAGAAAAGTCCACCCTAAAGATGCTTAGAGATGTAGGGCATTATGCATTCACAAGACTTTTGAAAAGATTGTCGTGCGAAAAGGTGCATTGCATGCATCAACTCGGAACTGCATGCATGACCGGATAATTGGTGGCACTGAAAAATCTCTAGCCTTCAATGTCAGGCATGAGTTTAGAATTGGTGACATATGTGGCCTAAAACGATGCACTAGCTTGGAATCGCATGACATGAGCTCGAGATTGGTAATGTTAAAAAACTGTACACATAGCACCAATATGCATACACTCCAAAATCCAAAAATGTCAAGAGAGCTCTCTTTGAAAGCAGAGGCTGGCAATTGGATAAAGGGATGGGATGGGTCCTTTTGCATGATTGTATCTCTCGTGAACCCAACAATAGTTTATATAGCAAACATAGTTGTGTTAGGAAAGTTTCATGGGCTTGAAGAGCTTTTGGTAAGATAATGGCCATGTCATCAAAAGTGTAACGCCTGAAATGCACTTCATCTGCTCGTTTTTGTTCTAAGGAGTTAACTTTAGTTTTACTTATGGATTTCTTGGCCAGCGGTGTTTGTAACTTCAAAGAGATTTAACTTTAGGCATCAAGATTTACATCCATCTTTCCTTTAACTTTGTCCAACAAAGGTGGCACGACAACTTGCTCACCAATTTTTGAATCATTTTTCGTCATAGGTCCTGATGGCTTGCCTTCCTTCGATATGACTGCTTTTGGCGGTTTCGTTGGAGGTCGATATGGAATCCGCCAGAACTTTAATCTGGTTGGATCAATAATATGTAATGGCCCATTTCTCAAATATGAATTACTTGCGCAAATTACTTGCGCAACTCGTAATCAAGGACGTCCCAATAAAATCCGATTCCTTTGAGCTCGACACTCAACTGATTAGCCAACTTGATTGCAAAAAAACCCCACTTTGCACAACGTTTGGAAGAAATGAAATTAACTCCAGATCCTCCATCTATCATGGATGCCTCTCAATCAAAGTATTTATGTTGAATTGGCAAGGTGATATTGTGCTGCTCAGTTTCCAACGTTGCCCCTATATTGAGAATCTCATTTGACTCTTCAAATCTCGCAAAATATAACGATTCACATTGGATTTTGGTCTCTGTCTTGGTAAATCGATCTGATAGTACTTCTTGGGCATGAGGTACCAACCACAATCACTCACCCAGAGTTATATCCATCTTACTTGAAAAGTTATTCACAATGAACTCTATTTGTGAGATCTCTGATTCTATCATCTTGAATGGTTCTACACGTTGCTGTAACTGAGTATTTACATCAGTTCTTTGATGCGACCTTTGCAAAGAATCGGGTAGATTCATTGGCACAACTTGCACAGGAGGATTCATAGTAGCAACTCTAGCATTTTGTATTGTTTATTCTTCTTGAATGTCTTTTATCCATTGTCTCATATTATGGTATTTATTTATTTTTGACTACGGGTTCAAGAGAAACTTCTTTTTACTTTTGAGCTCTTGTGACAACCATTATGGGTGAAGCGGGTTCATCGTTGGATCTTCGTAACATTGGTCGAACTACTTGTCTTGGTTTGATGAAAATCATGTTCACCAGAGTCGTTGTAGATGGTACTTTTGGTCTGGCTGCACAGTCTTTATAGCAATGTCCATATCCACATTCTCGACAAAATGGCATGAATTTTTCTTTGTTTGAAAATCACTTGTAAAAGATCTAAATGGAACTTAATGAGAATGCAACACAATCTACTATCCAATCACAAGCAAAAAATGATCAAAATTGATGAAAAATTGATCTAATTTGGTGCATAAGTCAAGCAATGGTTGGACTGAACCTAAATCACTTTAGGAGGTGTCTACTACACCTTAGAACAGCCTTGAAGAGTCCCCAAAACTCTGATCTTCCCTCTCCTTGAATGCTAGAAAGCCTCCTCTATGAAAGGATTTAGCTCATTTCAGCCTTTAGGCTCTGATACCATGTAAAAATTACAGCAAATAAGGATCCTAAAACACTTGAAATGATGAGGGAAACAATAGATTATGATTTCATAAGATTAGCACAAGTTGAACCATCAAAATCCATCAAAAATCTATGCTTGAACCTCACTAAATGGCCCAAATCCTTGAAGAAGGCTTCACACGTGTGAAAGTACAGCCTCCCACAGTCTGAGTACTGTACACCAGACCTACATTCAATCCTATAATCATTAGTAATCACAAGTACTCAAACAATTATGAACATAGAGAGCAATTGCACCATTATGAGAGAAAAAACATGAAATTGCTTGATTGATTTTGGTGAGATATCATCACCTATATATACATGATCCATCACGGTTTTGGGCAGGTATGAGTAGCCCTAAACCTATCCCTAATTCTAATTTTGGTGGATCTTTCATCCCTACCAAGTTAAGGTTGGCATCTTGGAGATCCCTCAACAATGCAAAAATTACCAAAAATAGCTCCTATTTTTTCTCCCTTGTATCTAAGCATAATTTGGACTCATTCCAAAGGTTATAACACTTAGGTCTACTTGAGAACATCCTTATGAATGGAATCCTATGCTATTTGGCACGTGTGACAAGCCACATCATGACCATCTAACTATTTACAAGTCATATGACCAAAACTAGTCAAGCTAGAATTGTGAATTTTTAATACTCCTCCTCGCTATCTAGCTTGGTTCAATCATTGCTTTACTAATCACTCCAAGTGATGATCTGAACTTCATAAAAGGTGTCTTTTGAAGTGGTTTAGTAAGTAGATCAGCTACACATTCATTGCTTGGAACATGCTCCAAAGCAATCTCCTTGGCTTGCACCATTTCTCTCACAAAGTGATGGCATATCTCAATGTGCTTAGATCTTGCATGGAAGATTGGGTTAGATGCAAGGTGTTGGGCTGATATATTGTCATTGTAGATGATTGGTGCCTCCTCTGAATCCATGATCTTTAGTTCCACCAATAATCTCTTGATCCAAAGTACCTCCTTTGTAGTGGTTGTCAAAGCTTTGTACTCGGCCTCGGTTGAAGATACAGATATAGTTTCTTGCTTTTTCTGAAAGCCATGAAACCACACCTTCTCCTATGAAAGTTGAATAGGCACTTGTTGATTTCCTATCCCTCTTGTCCCCTGCAAAATCTGAATCACTAAATGCATGAAAGTTAATCACATCTCCTCTATATAGAATCCCAAAATCTAATGTACCCGAGACGTATCTTAGAATCCTCTTAGCCTTTTTCCAATGGATATTCAATGGCTTTTGCATGGATTGGCTCAACCTACATACACTAAAGCTAAGATCTGGTCTAGTTATAGTGATCCACATTAAGGAACCTATAAGCTGCCTAAACAAAGTGATGTCCATGAAGGATCTTTCATCATCTTCATTTGGCACTTTTACATCTTGCTCCATTGGTGTGTCAATACTTTTGCATACTTCCATCTTAAACTCCTTCAAAAGACTTTGAGCATAGTTTACTTGACTTATAAAGATAAAATCAGACCCTCTAAGTACTTCTATGCCTAAGATGAAGTGAGGATGCCCTAGATCTACCATCTTGAACTCTAAGGATAGATCTATCTTGATTTTTTCAATACCATCAACACTATTTCCACTAATGATGATGTCATCTACATAAATGAGTAAAAGTACAATACCAACATCATCAAGCTTAATGTAAAGAGTGGGATCATATTCACTTTGAGCAAAAGAAAGTGAAATAAGATAGCAATGTAGTCTTGAATTCCAAGATCTCGAGGCTTGCTTCAAGCCATAGATGCTTCTTTGGAGATGGCATACTTTGTTCTCCATTCCATGCTTGATGAACCCTTGTGGCTGCTCCATATAGATATCCTCTTCTAAAAAACCATTCAAGAAAGCATTAGAGACATCCATTTGACATAGAATCCATCCAAAATGTGATGCAAGTGCAATGATTAGCCTTATTGTGACCATCTTGGCCACGGGTGCAAAAGTTTCCTCATAGTCTATCCCTCTCTCTTGAGCATAACCTTTTGCAACTAATCTTGCTTTATGTCTGTTAACACTCCCATTTGCATTCAACTTAAGCTTGAAGACCCACTTGCATCCTATTACATTCCTTTGAGGTCTCTCAACAAGCAACCAAGTTTCATTCTCAATCAAGGCATCATACTCATCCAACATAGCTTTATACCATTCTTTGGAGTTCAATGCATCTTCAACATTAGATGGTTCTTCAAAACTAGATAAAGCATAAGAAGTGGATGAGATGTCCTTTGCCTTGATATGTGAGCCTTGATGGCTCCACTTTTGCCCTTGAAGATCTCCTTGGTGTGATAGGTGGGTTTGGTGCTTGCTCCTCCATGAGCTCCTCCTCAAAACCAAGATCTTGCTCCTCGGCCATCTTCTTCTTGATTGTTGGAGCACTTGAGCCTTCTTCAAGCATATGCATATGATGTTCATCAAAGATGACATCCCTTGAAACAACAAATTTGTTCAAGGATGGGAGATAGACTTTGTAGCCCTTGCTTGAGCTTGCATATCCAAGCATGATCCCTCTTGTGGAAGATGGATCCTCCTTGGTTCTTGTTTCCAACGGCACATGCACATAACATATACACCCAAAAACTTTCAAGTGATTAAGATTGGGCTTCTTTCCATACAACATCTCATAAGGAGTTTTGCCTTCAATTGCTTTGCAAGACACCCTATTCATCAAGTAGTTTGCACATACAAGAGACTCACCCCAAAAGGATTTGGGCAAACAAGCATCTAATCTTAAAGCCTTAGAACATTCACATAATGTTCTATTCCTTCTTTCAGCAACTCCATTTTGTTGAGGAGTGTAAGGACAAGAAGTCTCTTTCTTGATCCCTTCCTCCTCACAAAAGGCCTTCAACTCATTGGAGATGAATCCTCCACCATTGTCACTTCTAAGAATCTTGATGCTATGATTATGATGCTTTTCCACAAACAACTTGAACTTTACAAAAGTATCAAATACTTGAGACTTGAAGGAAAGTAAGAACACCCAACAATATCTTGAATAGTCATCAATGAAGGTTAAAAACATGGATGAACCTCCATTAGATTTGGTGCTAGCAATGTGCACATCCGAGTGTATGAGTTCAAGAGGATGAGATGACTTTGTGATGGAGTTAGGAAACACCTTCTTATGTGGCTTGGATAAGGCACAAGCTTCACAAACCTTGTCTTCCTTCCCAATAGACCTTGGTAGGCCTAAAGCATACTCCTCCTTGATCATAGCCTCCATGGAACCCGAGTTGACATGTCCAAGTCTTTTGTGCCATAAAGTAAAGGTAGATATCTTGCTCTTCTCGGCCAACATGACAACATTAGTATCCACAAATGCATCCAACTTATAAAGTTTGCCAAGTCTAGTGCCCTTAGCCACTATCTTACCCTTCTTCTTGATGAAACATTCATTTGAAGCAAAGTCAACATTGAAACCATTGTCTACCATTTGGCCAATACTTAGTAGATTCTTTGTTATTGTAGGAATGTACAAAACACCTTCTTCTTTTTGGAAGATCCTAAGCAAAGGGGAATGCTACCAACTCCTTCAATCTTACAAGCTTCATCATTTGCTGTATAGATAGACTTTATAGGTCCATCATAAGATAAGAGAGAAGAGAAAAACTCCCTTTTACTAGTCATGTGTGAACTAGCACCCGAGTCAATCCACCAAGGATCTTCTCCTTTGAAGCTTGTTGAAGAAAATATGGACATCATGAGAGAGTCCTCATGTGAACTCTCCTCCTCCTCCTCTTTGCTCATGTTGGCTTGGCTTTGATCTTGCTTCCTCTTGAAGCATTCCGAGGCATAATGCCCCATCTTGCTACAATAGTAGCACTTCACCTTTGATTTGTCCTTCTTGACTTTGGTGGTTGATGGAGATGTCTTTGAGGGTCCTTCTTGATCCTCAGGCTTTGTAGACTTCTTGAATGTTGATCCTTTGCATTTGGACTTGACTTTGCCTTTGGTGAAGAGAGCTTGGTCATCTCCACCTTGGATGGAAAGCCTATCCATCCTCTCTTGCATTTGGCTCCTTCTTGATTCCTCGGCCATGAGTGTGCCTTGGAGTTCTTCAAGTATGGGTAGCTTACCCATAATTGCATATCCCTGAACCAAATTGTCAAATTAAAAGCTTAGTCCATTCAATATGAGTTGAACAAGCTCTTCATCCTTGATAGGATCACCTATAAAGGCTAGCTCTTTGTTCAATTCCTTTACTCTTAGGACAAAAGTATGTGCACTCTCTCCTTTCTTTTGATAGCTTCTATAGATTTGATTCTTCAAAGCTAACATTCTAGTTTGGTTCTTGGATTCATAGACCTTTTGCAAAGTCTCCCAAGCATCTTGAGCTGAAGTGCAATCTCCTACCTCTCTTAAGAGTTCATTTGCAACATTCATTTTTATGCAATGTAGTGCAATATTGCACCTCTTGATGTATTTGGCTTTTTCTTGAGGATGAATAGGTTCACCCTCCTTACCATTTACAATTTCCATCAGATCTTCCATGATCATGATGGATTCCATTCTAACTTTCCATATAGAATAGTTAGTTTTGTTGAGCCTTTCATTAGTATCCAAAAGATATGCATTTATAGATGCCATCTAGTCTCCTAATCAAGGACTTGACACAAATGAAGGTTACTTCTATTGATTTGATTGAAGGTCTACCTTATCCCACTTCTTAGGAACCTGAAAAGATCAGTAATAGACTTCCTATAAAGATCTAAGAATGATCTCTAACAAAATCAAATCATAGAATACTAGAAACAATGCACTTGCTTGATTGAAGTAGACAATACTAGTAGAATTGCCCCTCTTTCTATAAAGAACATTAAAGCTTCCAAATGATCTGATCAAGAGTGAATATCAGCAACCTAATATACTTCCAAAATCACTTGTAAAAGATCTAAATGGAACTTAATGAGAATGCAACACAATCTACTATCCAATCACAAGCAAAAAATGATCAAAATTGATGAAAAATTGATCTAATTTGGTGCATAAGTCAAGCAATGGTTGGACTGAACCTAAATCACTTTAGGAGGTGTCTACTACACCTTAGAACAGCCTTGAAGAGTCCCCAAAACTCTGATCTTCCCTCTCCTTGAATGCTAGAAAGCCTCCTCTATGAAATCACCTCCAAAACTCGCTTAGAAATCAATGCTTGGAGCAAGCAAAACTTGCTATCTTGGTAATGTGAATTGAATTCAACTTTGCCTCTGGTTTTAGACATCTAAACACCTGCAAATGAAGTCACACAACACCAATCTCCAATGTATTTGACTCACTTTGAGTTCTAGAATCAATACTAGATGCTAAGATCCAATCTACACAAGATTTAGATCAAAAATTGTGATCAAATTGAATGAAAACCAAAGATTTAGCTCATTTCAGCCTTTAGGCTCTGATACCATGTAAAAATTACAGCAAATAAGGATCCTAAAACACTTGAAATGATGAGGAAAACAATAGATTATGATTTCATAAGATTAGCACAAGTTGAACCATCAAAATCCATCAAAAATCTATGCTTGAACCTCACTAAATGGCCCAAATCCTTGAAGAAGGCTTCACACGTGTGAAAGTACAGCCTCCCACAGTCTGAGTACTGTACACCAGACCTACATTCAATCCTATAATCATTAGTAATCACAAGTACTCAAACAATTATGAACATAGAGAGCAATTGCACCATTATGAGAGAAAAAACATGAAATTGCTTGATTGATTTTGGTGAGATATCATCACCTATATATACATGATCCATCACGGTTTTGGCAGGTATGAGTAGCCCTAAACCTATCCCTAATGCTAATTTTGGTGGATCTTTCATCCCTACCAAGTTAAGGTTGGAATCTTGGAGATCCCTCAACAATGCAAAAATTACCAAAAATAGCTCCTATTTTTTCTCCCTTGTATCTAAGCATAATTTGGACTCATTCCAAAGGTTCTAACACTTAGGTCTACTTGAGAACATCCTTATGAATGGAATCCTATGCTATTTGGCACGTGTGACAAGCCACATCATGACCATCTAACTATTTACAAGTCATATGACCAAAACTAGTCAAGCTAGAATTGTGAATTTTTAACAGGTCGGAGGTATGGAGTCACGTGACCCTTGGATAAGGGATATCCTTAGGATTAAGAGTAGGTGTCTTAGATTAAGGTACTGGTGTCCTTGGTTAAGGACAGGTAGGTGTCTATGCCTTGGATGGAGATATGGAATCTAGAGAGGTGTTAGAAAGTCATTAGATGACTATTTTTCTAAACCTTGGGTCTCAACTTTGAACCATATCACTTTAATGGTCTAGGACCAAAGTATACATGCACAACTTGGGCATTGGGACCTAGTAGGAGGGCGCACTTCCAATGGGTCTAATGAGTTCCCAACTCCCACAAGAAAGGCATTCAAAGAGTCATAGGTAATGGAAGGAGTCTCTTGACTTTCCATAAGCCTATGGAGGTTATTGGAGGTTCTTTAACTCCCCTAGGCTTCTCTCTCTCATTGGATGGGCATGGAACTCCATAGTGCACTGGAGGGGTCCATGGACCATCTATATGAGGGTAGTAGGGCACCCATTGGGGAGAGAGAGATCTCTCTTGCTTGCTTTGCTTATGCTCTAGTGTTGCTACTAGTGTGTAGAGTACTTTCTTGTGTGTAGTATGCTTAGGGTTTGGATCTTGCTTATGGCATAGGACATAAGTAGGTTTGGATCTTGAGTATGCTATAGTCTGTTGTAGTATGCTTGTGATTTATCATCAATTTACTATTCTTTTGAGAAATCCCTAGTTTTTATAGTCCTACCGAAGCAGTTGGAAGATCATTGCAAATGTCTTGCCGAGACCAATTGCCACCTACAATGGTTGATCAGCCAAAAGAAGACCTACAAAAGTAGGCGAAGCAGCTAGAATACATTAGAAATTAAGCAAAGAAGCTGAGGAGGAAAGGACAAAACTTAAGCAATAGATGAGCCAGATCAATCTTGATCAAAAGAAACTCTTTGGAATAATGATAGTTGAATCCCCTCCTACAAAGCCCAAAGAGATCCAAAAGTAATGGATTAAAAGAAAGAGCTGCAGAAAAGAAAGATGAAGACAACCGTGAACCAGCAAAATAAAGCAAACTCTTCAACCAACAAGTGGTGGTCAAAGCTCGACATTGCAAGGGTCCAAGGCTGCAACTGTAGAACTATCAGTTCCTTCATCCTTTCACCAAGCCTTCATCATGTTTTCTTACCGTTACCAAACCGTCCATCCAAAACTGTTCCTACTACCAATTTTTTATGAATCCATCCCCTTGAGACTGATTATCAAAGTTTGTGCAACCTGTAGATCAAAGGTTTTCCTTGAGACTGGAACTTCAACTGAAAGAAGAACCACAGAAACACCCAAAGGCAAATGGAGGATACAGACCTCCCAGAAGATAGAATCTGCCAAGAAACCAAAGATGAAACCGTCAATGGCATATACAAGTGACAAAACAAAGAGACACATGGAAAGCACTCGAGCATGCAAGTTGTGAAGCTGTTGAGAGCTCTCCAATTTTGAGAATGTCAACCAATTACAGCAATAAGACATTCTGGTTAAACTGCGGCAATTCATGAAAAACAATTTTTGTGATAAATACTGGCGACAATAAGCACTTGGTTTTATGTAAGTGAACAAGGATCTATGCTTTTCCAAGTGACGATCGAAGATGCCAATACAAAGCGAAGCGTCATCGTCCAATATGAGTTGCAGTGGGTTCTGCAACGCATTAGGGGTGGGATGATGTTGGCTGATTCTGACGATTCCCAAGATACTCGAACAGAGCAACTCAAGAGCACCTCTCACCTTAGACCGAGGAGGTCTCTGAGAAGACGAGACCAACGAAGACTGAGAGCCGAGTATGAGAGCCGAGAAATGCTAGTTAGGAATGGCAAGCAAGAACTGTGTAAGCCTCGTGGTGAATCCCGAAAGATGGAATGACCATGTAGGAACTTGTGTTTCTACGCAAATGTAATAAATGCAAGTAGACCCCTCTTAAAGAAAGTAGAGTGAGCCACCTTTTGATGGTGACCACTAGTGGAGAGCATTATTCCACTTGTAATTTGTGAAATGTGGAAATTCCACTAGGATGCCACCTAAGAAGCTCTCTTGTTTATTTAAGAGACTCTCTCTTTGTGTAGAGGAGCTTTTTGCATTGTATCTACTCCATGCTTAATAAGAAGATTTCCCATGAATTTGATGCTACATTAAGCTCCTTGATCATGATGGTTTTCTTGAGTGATGCCCCTATGATCATGCCCTTCCATTCATATTGTGTGTGGTTGTGGATTTAGAGTGGACTAGTTTTCTTGCTTTCCTAGTTGTGGATTAGATTTCATGTTTTCTTGTGGATTAATGTAGGAGCCAGTATTCAAGTAAACTAAATAGGCTAAAAATGTGGCATAAATCTTGTATATTCTCTAACATTCTAGTCCTTGATGTTCTTGGGATGTCCAAGAATCAAAAGACTGGTTGGTTTCTTGATTCTTGGACTTCTAACATGCTGTAGATTAGTTTTTGTTTCTTGTTTTGTCAATTTATGCAAGTAAAGCAGTGTAGGATCTGATTTTAGTTCATTTTACAGCAAAGTAGAACTAGGAATCCATCGTTGTTCAACTGAGCAGTAATGTAGATCATTTGTTGAACGCATTGGCTTGCATTTTAGTTGATTATGCATGTGCATTCAGTTCAAGAGTGACCCATCCGGATGTCCTTTGACAGGCAGGACATAATACTACAGCAAGAACCTGTCCCTTTTGCCTGATTTTGGGCTTGAAACAAGAAAGAACATTAAGCAAGAGCCCACTGTCTCTGTTGATAGGCAGAAGAAGTAAGAAAGAGAACTTTTACAAAACCAACGGATCCTCTGGAGTAGGGGATCTATCAACAAAGAGACAACTTAAGATTTTCAGACAATAAGAAACTATTGATCAAAAAACAAATTTCTATACATTTCTTGCTGTCTTATCTCAATGTTGTGTCTCTGATTGAGAGTGAGTGTGTTACAACAAGTAGTGTATTTATATTATTACAAGACAGGTCTTTTGGCCTTTTAATGTTGTAACAGTGGACATCTAACCGTTTATGACGGTTGATCTCAAATAGACGTTTTGTTTCCAAGCTCGAATAAATTCTGTTCACGAATAATTCGCGACAGTCCATCTCTTTGTTTTAGCTTTGTGTTTCGTGAATTATTCGCAACACTTGTCTTTTCACGACATTTTCATCTTGTTCGTGACAGATGACAATTTTGAGCTTGAAGAAGAAATTCAGAATATTTTGCGAACTTTTCGAGACAGTTTCACGACGGGTGAGCCTGAAGAACAGTCCAGAAGATTTTGCGACAATTCGCGACTAGATTTTTTTTTCTAGATATTTTCAAGCAGTTTTTGAGAATTTTTTTGTGTTTTTTCAAGATTTTTCTAGATTTTTTCGAGAATATTTTCTTGTTTTTTCAAGATTTTTTTAGATTTTTTTGAGAATTTTTTTTCGTGTTTTTTCAAGATTTTTTTGAGTTTTTTCAAGCATTTTCGAGATTTTTTTCACGTCTTTTTTTTGATCAAAAACCATAAAAAAATCCAAAAAAAAAATCCTAAAACATCCAAAAGCACCAAAAACACACAATAGTACCCAATGGACTACCATACTGATCCGGATATCCCAGCAGATTATCCATACAAGGTAAGGTCCCCTACAGTTGAACAAATCAGACGTCGTAGGTTCTACCGAATGCAGTCCCAACTCCACGAGCCGTCCACAAACCCATTCACATAACAAGAGCTTGATAGAGCCGAGTCTTCACGAGCATGAGCCCATTAATATGGTGTTGAACCCTCACAGGCCAGAACCCACCTTAATGGCATTTTTGCTACCCACGGTGCTCATCATGAGAAAAGAACCCCCAAGTTAGATCTACCAAAGTTGACGGTAGTTCGGACCCTCAAAGATTTTTGTAACTCTTTGAGAATGTGTGCGATGTGTATGGCGAAACATCTGTAGACGCTATGGTCCAACTGTTTCCCATGACCATGATCACTAAAGCACGTGACTGGTTTTTTAACCTCGATTGTGAAGATAAAACGGACTGGTCACTTTTGAAAGAGTCATTTATCAAGCGTTTTAAACCCTTTCGTTTGATAGAGAGTCCTTTTGTCAAATTGAGTAACATCAAGATGGCAAAAGATGAACGTGTACGAGACTATTTCCAACGATGCAAACGCTTAAAAAGTCAAGTACAAGAACAGCCCTCCAAACAGATGCTCATCATCTGGTTTTTAGTCGTCCTTCCAAGATGGATCAGACGCGAACTTAAATCCAATGATGAATATACGAGCCTAAAGTTAGCTATGTCTGATGCCATCAAGGAGGAAGATGAAGGATCATATGTTGACAAATCCAGGGAAAGGCGAGCACCACGTTCTCTTGTCCATGAGTTGAAGCCGATCGAGGACACCCGAGATCAGTTTTGAAAATCACAGTTGGAGTTTCTTAATCAGCAACATCAACTGCAAATGAAGAAACTCACCAATGAGTTTCAAACTACCCTGAAGTCTATCGAAAGCAGTATGTCTGGTCAACCAAACCCTGCACAGGTACCTTATAGACGAAAACCAATATGGTGCCCACACTGCCGGGCTATGCATCATGTTGATGCTTGCCCTTTATATCAGTCTATCTAAATACATACAGTCCAACAATATGAAGAACAATCGTCACAATCCGGACATTTCTTGACTTATCATGAATATCCATCTAAAAGTCCAGAACCATTAGCCATACAAGATGGCTATGCCGTTATACAAGGGCCATTGAACAACAGATGTCTCATCTATGGTGAAACCGGCCATTTCACAGTTGATTGCCCCATCAAGACCAAGTACCACGCCGAGTGTCCCGACTGTGTCAGAAAACACAGTTTCAAAGACTGTCCAAAACAACCCAACAAGATCCTACATGCCCAACATGTCTGTTATGAATCACGATAGGATCCTCACGAGAACACCTCACGAGCACCATAGCACCCAACCACTCAACCTACTGCTCACTTGAGAAATTTCTTGTAAACTTGTAAATTACCACGCAATTCACCAGCTCCATCATGCAACATGCTGATACGATTTCCAATGTGCCAATACACAATAAATCTAGGAATCAAAAATCCAGATAGAGATTCAGTTCTAAATCTCTTGTTCAGAGAGGTCCTCAGGACATAGTACCTCAACCATAACTGCATCTCAAGCTATATCTTACAACATCTACTATCAACGATGGTAGATTCAGTGTCACTATTCTTGCCTTGTTTTTGACAAGGGCTATGAGAGTTCTTTCATTACTCTAAAAGATCAATAGAAACATGAAATTGTCCAGGTGAATTGTACATGTTGATGAATGCAAGTTTTTTTCAACAAGTGCTATATAGTTCTCACTCTTTGTACCGTTTGTTTATTTACTTGTTTCTCTTCACCTATTTTGTCTAATTGATTTTTGCATGGGAAATAACTACTGCACGAGAGTCTTCCGTAGAGCATCTCAAGAACACATTTTCATTCATCTATCCATCTTTAGATCACCTTGTACAAAGTCTAGGATCTCTGCACATACTTAAAATTTTAAACATTCCTATCACGTCAGAATTGATTCCTACATCTCATCGTCATATTCATCTTCGAGTCAATTACAACAAGATCAAAACAAATTTAGTTAGAATTTGTTCAATCTTTAGTCCAATCACATGTCCAATGTGTTTTCAACTATGTGTTCCACACGCCGATCCAATCTTGACCATGAACAGTTACTAGCAACAACAGATTTTTTTGGGGGGGAGAGAGTGGATTTGCTTGGATCCACTAGAGCAGCCACATTGCCAACAACATCAGCAAGATCGACAGCCAAGGTCACAAGTCAAATATGGAACGACAAGGCTAAGAAGACAGATGGGCAATCCAAAGAGACTCAATCAAAAGAAGTACCCCACTCACGATGAAGATCCTTCAGAAAGAGAAACACAAGCATTGGGAAATCAGTCTCCTTATTCACCCGGCCCACCATACTTATGTGCCCATTCTCATGCCTATCGTCCACACCATCTACCGATGTCACCACCTCCACCCTACCTTCCATCTATTTGTTTATCATCAGTTCACTGTTCTTCTGAGATAACTCCAGTTTTTGATAGTTTTACTGAAGCGGCTAAAAGATCATTACAAATGTCTTGCGGAGACCAACTACCACCTACATTGGTTGATCAACCGAAAAAGATCTAAGAAGCAGGCAAAGCAGCTAGAAGAAATGAAGAGAAAATTTTAAGAGGCTGAGGAAGAAAGGACAAAACTTGAGCAACAGGTTGAGTCAGATCGATCTTGATCAAAAGAGACTCTCTGGAGCAGTGATAGTTGAATCCCTTCTTATGAAGCCCAAAGAGATCCAAAAGTAATGGATCAAAAGAAAGACCAGCAGCAATAAGCACTTGGTTTTACATAAGTGAATGAGGATCTATGCTTTTCCAAGTGACAATCGAAGATGCCAATGCACAATCAGAACGACATCATTCAATATGAGTTGCAGTGGGTCCTGCAACACATTAGGGGTGGGATGATGTTGGCTGATTCTGACGAATCCCCAAGATGCTCGGCCAGAGCTACCCAAGAGCACCTCTCACCTTAGACCGAGGAAGTCTCTGAGAAGATGAGACGAACAAAGACTGAGAGCCGAGTATGAGAGCCGAGGAATGCTAGTTATGAATGACAAGCAAGAACTGTCTAAGCCTCATGGTGAATTCCGAAAGATGGAATGACCATGTAGGAACTAGTATTTCTAGGCAAAGTAATAAATGCAAGTAGACCCCTCTTAAAGAAAGTAGACTGAGCCACCTTTTGATGGTGTCCTCTAGTGGAGAGCATTATTCCACTTGTAATTTGTGTAATGTGGAAATGCCACTAGGATGCCATCTAAGGAGCTCTCTTGCTTATTTAAGAGACTCTCTCTTTGTGAAGATGAGCTTTTTGTGAAATGTACCTATCCATGCTGAAATGAGAAGAGTCTCCACGAGTTTTGGTGCATTCATTGAGCTCCTTGATCATGCTTGTTTCTTGAGTGAATGCATTCATGACCTTGCCCTTCTCTCCTTGTGTGTGGTTGTGGTTCGTAGAGTGGATTAGATTTCATTTCTTGTTTGTGGATTAATGTAGGAATCAGCATTCAGGTAAACTAAATAGGCTGGGTTTGTGGTGTAGTTCTTGCATATCTCCTTAAAACCCTGTTCTTGATGTTTTTGGGATGTCCAAGAATCAAAAGACTGGTTGGTTTCTTGATTCTTGGACTTATAAAATGTTGTAGATTAGTTTCTTGTTTTTTGTTTTGTGGATTTATGCAAGTATATTAGTGTTTAGGATCTGATTTCAGTTCATTTTTGCAGCATTAGAGTAGGATTTCATTATCTATTCAATGGTTTTGCATGCTGATCTGATGGTTGAATGTTTGGCATGCATGGTTGACTGATTATGGTCGTTTATGCATGTGCTTCAGTGCAACAGTGACAAACCTGAGTGTCCTCTGACAAGAAGGACAATACCACAACATTAATCAGTCCATTATGCCTGATTTGGGCATTGTAATAACAAGAACATATCTAATGAATGCCCACGAAGCCTGATAACAGGCAGAACCAACCTCAAACGGAACAAGAAGAAAGAACCAGAACAAGAACACGAGAAAGAAACGAAAAAACTGAAGTAGAGAATCTGTAAACAAGTATGCTATAGTCTATTGTGGTATGCTTGTGATTTGTTTATTATTTACAAGGGGGTGCTAGATAGGTCTTGCTTGGAGCTTGGATCTCTAGCTATGGTTGGGTGGTGAATACTTGAGGCTAGCTTGTTATCTATCTTTGTGTTTAAGAGTAGGGACACAGGTAGAGGAGAGATCTTTGGAGGCTTGCATATCCTTACTTGCAGGTGGAGACATCCTAACTTGGAGTTGGAGAGCATCTTGGAGCTTGCAGGTTGTTTGGAGGACATTTGGAGGCTCTACCTTGGATTTGGAGGACTTCCTCACCTCTACTTGTAAAATCGCATGTCATCAATGCAACCTGCCCAATCTGAATCAACAAAGCCCTGTAAAATTGGTAAAGTATGTTGTCTCTCATACAACAATCCATGGGTTAACGTGCCTTTTACATAACAAAGAATTCTCTCTACTGCCTCCAGGAGCTAGGAGTAGCCATGAATTGACTCACAACACTTACAACATAACTTATGTCAGGACGAGTAGTTGTGAGATAAATGAGTGAACCAACTAATTGACGAAACAAAGTAGCATCAACTAGTGCACTCTCATCCTGGTTAGATAGTTTCTTACCAACCTCCACAGGTGTAGATATTGGCTTGCTATCACACATTTTGAAACGCTTCAAAATCTCATTCACGTACTTTGTTTGTGTTAGTGCGATGCTACTACAACCTTGCCATACTTTCACTCCCAAACAGTAGTGCATTAAGCCAAGATCAGTCATATCAAAACTAGAAGATAAGTCCTTCTTGATTGCACCAATAAAATCGTCATCATTACCTGTGATTATGAGGTCGTCTATGTACAACACAATCAATGTGATACTAGAGTCATGAGCAAAGTAGTAAAGATTGAAATTTGAAGAAGTGTGTGTCAAACCTCTAGATAGGAGATGCTCATCAAAGTGGTTGTACCAAGCATGTGGTGCTTGCTTCAATCCATATAAGCCTTCTTTAGTTTGCATACTTTGTCTTCCATGTCATGTACCACAAAGCCACTAGGTTGCTCCATGTACACTTCTTCTTCAAGCTTACCATTCAGAAACACAGACTTTACATCCATCTGGTGTAGATTCTATCCAAATAGTGCCACCAAAGGAATCACCATGCGAAGTCACTTAGCCACAGGAGCGAAGGTCTTTTCATAGTCAATGCCCTTGCTTTGCGCATAACCCTTCACTACAAGCCTTGCTTTGTGTTTTGCAATAGTTCCATTGGCATTGTCCTTTTCCTGTATACCCATTTGTTGCCAATGGGTCTTTTGCCCTTTGGAAGATCCACTATCTCCCAAGTGTCATGGTGTTTGATGGAATCAATCTCTTCCTTCATTGCTTTTTGCTATATCTCTTGGTTGTTGGCCTCCTCAAAGCAAGAGGGTTCAGTAGATGAAATAATATCACTCATAAAGTGCAAGATTTACCTGAAACCTGTCAGGTCTCTTTCTCTCTCTTGTGGAATGCCATAACTCTCCTTTTTTACTAGACTCGACAATTTCCCCTTCCTTGTCACTCATGAGTTTAGTGTACCATTTAGGTAACTTACGTTGAGGTGAACCATTGCGAAGTGAATAGGAATCCCATGGTGCATCTTGCTCCTTCATTTTGTCACCTGCAATCTCAGTCTATTCTGATCCAATAGATTTGTTTCTCACTCTCCATCTCATCTCTATAGTGGGAGGAGTATCACGTTCCTCATCTTGATCACGATGATCTTCTTGTGGTGGTAGAACTACTTCATCCTCTTTGAGAAGCTTGGATAGCTCATCATTATCCTTTTCTTCATCTCCAAATCTATGGATTTTATCAAATAACACATCACAACTTATGTGCACACGTAGCCCATCTGGATCATAACATCTATATCCCTTGGTTTGTTCATCATAACCTGTAAAAATGCACTTCAAGGCCTTTACCTGCATTTTGGCTCTCTCGCTCTTAGGTATGTGAACATACACTTGGTAGCCAAATACTCGCAACCCATCCATCTTAGGCTTCTTACCACTGAATGCCTCCTCGGGTGTGCAATTTTGTACAACAACTTTAGGGCTTCTATTTTGCAAAAACACAACAGTCTTGACAACTTTACCCTAGAAAGAATCAGTAATTCCCATATGTGTCATCATTGTCCTAGCTGCTTCGACAATGGTACGATTTTTCCTTTTAGCTGCCCCATTTTGTTGAGGTGTATCAACTTGTGCAAACTCCTGTTTAATGCCATGCTCCTTGCAAAAGTCAATAAAAGTTGTGGAACGATACTCACCACCACGATCTGTCCTAAGTATCTTGATCTTAGCACCTGACTGATTTTCCACCGAGACTTTGAACTTTTGAAGCATCCAAATGTGTCAAACTTCTGCTTAATGGTGTAGATCCAGGTCTTTCATGAGTAATCATCAATGAAGGTTAGAAAATAAAATGCTCCGCCAATAGGCATTACCTTCATTGGCCCACATAGGTCAGAGTGTATTAACTCAAGCACTCGTTTTGCCCTTGTTGCTCCTTGTTTGTTGAACTTCTTCTTATGTAACTTGCCTAGCACGCACTCCTTGCAAATAGACTCTTCTTTGTCATCCAAGCTAGGTAGACCTATTACCATCTTAAGCTTACGAAGTAGCCTCAAGCTCTTCCTGAGTCCACGTACCAATGCGTGTGATCAATGGAATGTTGCGATGCTAATGTTGTCGCAAATGCCATGCCTTGATCTTCGTTATCACTATCATTCTCTTCCTCGGCAAGATTGGTCAACTGCTTCACTTTGCCCTTCTTAATGTTTGTCTTCTTCTTGCGACAATCTCTTGCCCAATGTCCAGGCTTCTGGCAATAGAAACAATTGTCTTTTTTTTTCTTGTCTGTTAGCCGATATTTTCGCATGGATAATCGGGCTAATATTGAAGTTTAAGTTTGCAATAATTGAAAAACCGGCATGTAAAACCCGGTTATTAGAGAAAAATTGGCACAAATTTGCCTTAGAATTGGGTCCCAGTCCGCCCTAAAGTGGCTAGACACAGTAAGAAACTGACTTTCGAAAAAACCATCAAAAATATTTTGTGGTCAATTTTTGTAAAGACCGAGCCAAAAGTGCGGTCCACCTAGAATTGGGACCCAGCCCGTCCTAAATGAGGCTAGAGCAAATTTTGCGACCTTAGAAATGGCCGGTAAATATTTTACGGCTTTTCAAAAAATGGCCAGTGTAAAAAATAGCCGGTATGACCATGCTAAAATCTCACCATGTACTGAGTCCATTTTTACTAATATATGATCACTCAGTGTATTTTTCAAAGAAACCGTGTTGTCGTGGGAGCCCTAGTCATGAATGCCGAAAAAGTCAACCACAAAAAAAAAAAAACCGAAAAAGAAAAGTTTCGGGTAAAAACGGGACCGGGAAATATAAATTCAGTGTCAAGGAGTCACAGAAACCCTAACGGCAAAGTTTGGGCAATTTACGAGCAATTAACGAAATGTGCGGGCCAAGTGGTTACCCAACAGGCCAAAAATCTAGACAAATGAGCAGTAGGCGCACGGCCCTTGAAAAATCGAAGAAAGGCCAAAAACGAAAGTACCCAAAGAAAAAATGAAGGCCGCCTACTAAAAATAGGGGTTGAAAAAGGGCCTCACCCAAAATTTGGATATTAAATGCCAAAACACCTTGGAGGTGAACTCAGAATCACTTGCTTGCAATGGGAATGTTGTTTGCTTGAGTTCAGTAATTGCAATTACCTAACTAGTGAATGGATTGTCCTAAAGTATGGGTCGATTGTGCATTATAGTGAATCGTTTTAGCACAAATTCGAATTCGGTCCGGAATCGTAATATTTTATAAACAAATGCGGCATGGCTAATTAGAACAATGAGTGTCTATGTCCAACTCGTCTAGTGAAATTGTTAAGTAAATAACTTTGTTTCATACTGATTTAGAATGTCTTGTACAGAGGAAACTGTTGCTGAGTTAGATTTTAAACAGCTATATGGAATCGTTAAGTTTTTGAAGTGTTTCTTACGTTTTTTCCATTATGAAGCGTGTTAATTGGACTTGACCTCTGTGAAACACCAGAGCGGACCGTCCACCATCCGTGGTTGAGAAACACCACCTTGGTTAAAGCGTCGCACTAGTCACACCCGCCGTCGGTACTGTCTAGCGAAATACCTAGACCCGACGGTCGGCGAAAATACCGCCGCTTAGCAAACAAAGCGGTTCGTATAACTTGCACCCCACGAGCACATCATGGACAGTAAATCGGTTTCTAGCCCATGTAAGATTTTTACTAGCTATAAACCGAATTCAATGGGAAAAGTGATATTAGCAAGATCCTAACATGAATTAGTGATCAGAAGTTTTACGGAACCGTGACCCTAGAAAGTTAGTGAATCATTGCAGCCAAAAGTACTAGCACCCCCTCCTTGCAACCGTATCTCTGAGAGCTTGAAAAACTCTCATCGGTTGGGGAGCACGGGGCAACAGAGAAGGCCATCAGGGTTGGAAGTGGCAAACCCTCTATTGCTCACATAGGGCCGAATCGCCATTAGAGGTGGGCCCCTTGACCCTTTTAGAACGTTTTGGCTGGACCAACCCCCTGTCGAAAATGGCCCTAACATTGGTGCCTCTGCAGGGAGTCGAAATATTTTCAGGAGATGTTGTTTGAAAGAGTAGTTATCCATATCACTGGTCTACAAAGAACTAGTATCATACTACCAATAGTCTACAAGTTTCGTAGGTCCTAGATTGCATGTGTTGAAAACAATTCCACTATCTAAACCATCAGCCGCAAGCTAGCATGACCGTATGAGCGGCTAGTACCACACGTTGATCACAAGACGAAGTGGTTAGCATCACACAGTGATGTGTGCTGATCCCACACCTAGAACATACGTTATGAGTTCACAATCCAACCGTAGCTGCATGTGATCCGACTTCGCCAAGGCCATTCTACTTCCAACAGTTTGGACTAGAGACTACATACAATTTTCATCAATAGAGAGTTTAGGCTGTGATGCCAAGTACTACTAAAAATCTTTCATAGAGTGACGGGACAGGTCAGAGAATGGGGTTCTGTATGAAGCCTAGGGTGAAAGTGAAATCCAGAGCCTTGAGTCGAAAGTCATTACCCTACGACCCACCAAACCTAGCATCCTGTAGAGACGACACCTGGTACAAAGAACCAAGAAAAACTGTACATGGGTATGGTTGGATTAGGATTGAGCAGAAAAATGACCAAGTAGAGTTAGTTAGGTCATATGCAGTATTAGTGGATGAAGGATGGATGACCTATGGGATAACGTGGGAAAATCACAAAACGCATGTGCAACGACAATTGATTGCTATCCGTAAGTGAGAAACCTATTATGCAGCATTCATTAGTGTCACCCTAGACGAGACATCATAGGTATACCAAGGAAACCTAGGTCTAAGGGAGCACCGCATGGAGAGACTTCAAATCCCTAGAGAGAGTGTTTAGGGCTCAGAAGAAGCAATCATGGGTTTCTTATCCCACCAGCCTTAGATGATGAGTCTCACTCACCTATAATGGACTTGGATGATACGTTGGAACCTATAGAAGAACTACCAGAACTTGAGCCAACCGACGCTATAGAACCACTGTTAGTGAACATAACACCTGCTGCTACAGAACCTGTTGCCACCAGAATGGCAAGACGTTTGACTGAACCAATCGTAGTACCCCCGGAGACAGGAGGACTACCCAAGCTTAGTGGATCCACTCCTGAGTTTCATGGAGCATCGTATGAAAGTGCCGAAGAGCATATTGATGTTTTTTGGACCACCTGCTTTACCAATGCGATCACAAACCCACATCATGAAATGATGTTTTTCGCCACCACTTTATCTGGAACGGCTAGGCACTGGTATCATAGTCTGTAGAGAGGCTCAATTCACACCATTGAGGAGTTCCATAGACTGTTTCTAATTGAGTATGCTCCCCACCGAATGGCTGATGGCCTACTGTTCACACTGACTTCCCTACAACAAGGAAGTAACAAAACCATCTGACAATATTGGCGTCATTTGACAGAGTTGTCATGCCAAGTGGAACCCACTGTGTTACTACCACTCCTCTTACTACTGACCTTCTTTCTACGAGGGCTCAAGAATGACATACAAATGATTGTACATCAGAGTAACCCCCAAACATTGGCTGAGGTAGTAGAGAAGGCAATCGTGGTAGAAGACGCAAAGATTGCGGTTGCCCACACATCCCACCTATCGCAAGCAATAAACAGCTTGAACCTAAGCCCAGAAACATGGAGAGGAGGCCCAATCGCAGCTATAGGAGCACACCCCATAGTGGAACCCCATCCCATACAGGCTATTGAACCTCGACAAGGCAAGAACATGCAAACACAAGATGCACGAAGGCTCCAAGCACAGATGCCCGATAGAGGCTATGAGAGCACATGCTCTAACACAGAACTAGGCGATATGTGAGCCATGCTAAAGGGATACATGGACGTGATGAGTGATAATATGCAGACCTTAGCAGCAGATGTAAATTTTCTCAAACGGCACCGAAATTTGTTGGGTCAGAGACACCCCATAGAAGGACCGAATCCCTTAGTGTGTAGACACTGTAGAGGGAATCATTTAAATTGAAACTGTCCCAACCAAGTTTGCGGGTACTGCAAGAGGCCTAGACACTTGGAGGATAGATGTTGTGTACGTAGAGACGTATTAAACACTGGGAATAGGATGTCTGGGCCAGTGAACCATAGACCCCAGGAGGACAGAATGGCGGGGCCATCAAGGCCACCTCAATACATACAACGCGGACCCAGAATTAGCCAAGTGGATAAAGGGAAGGCGTGCATAGAAGATGACTGGCCACCTGTGAACTTCATCGTCGTGAGACACTAGAGGAACCCATGAGCAGGAAAGAGATTTTAGTAGTGACCCGGAGTAACCTCCAGACGGAGCTACCTCCTAGGAAACCCAAGCCTACACCAAAACCACCACCGGAGGTAGATAACTCAGTGGTCATTGAGAAGCCAGTATTCGAACCTAGACCCATCTACGAGGATCCACTGCCCAAAGAGCAAGGTGAGGTTAGTGTCTTGGAAGGGCGTAGACATCCCAGATTCCTAGGACCGAGAAAAGAGAAAACCGGCCTAGAAACTAAGAGAACCATGACCCGAACGCGCAGGTTTAGGAAGGATATAGACCTAAACTTGAAGAGAGGGAATATTGGCCTAGGTCGAGCCCTAGAGAATCTAAAATTGAAAATAGGACTCTGGCAACTAGTACAGTTGTCACCCACTATTAAACGCATGGTCAAATGATTGATGAGACCACCCACGACCAGAACACTAGAGCCACCTACAATAGGGAAAGTAGATGCAGATTTGTTAGATCGCTACTGCCCTAAGGTAGATGTACTCATAGATGGCCTAGTCATTTTAGGGGCCATAGTTGATGTATTGTCGGCAGTTAACATCATAAGTCTAGAACTTTCAGACCACCTTGGTTTTACTCTAGAATCCGCTATCTTGACAGCCCTAAAGCTAGCCAACAACTCCGTGATCAAACCAGAGGGCGAGCTTAAGAATCTACCCATTACCGTGGCTAACAAGACCATTCAAGTGGACTTTTATGTCATGAGGATGTACGCCGGGAACCGGGGGTACTCTATATTGCTAGAACGGCCATGGCTCAGGCTTATCAACTGCACAGTCGACATCCCCGTAGGAGTACTAATTTTTGGAAGGGGTAGAGAGCATACCATAGTTGACGGTTATCCCGAGGTGCCTCAGTCAGAAAGAGCACCCATACCTTCGTCTGAGTGGGAGGAGGTCACAAGTAGTGAGGACAATGGTGAGTCCACTACGAGTGAAGATAAACCAGACCTGAGATCAATATTGGACATAGAGTGGAACACTCTAGAAGAGCAGCCTCCCAAATTTTGAGACGCCGATATTTGCCTGATAAACCTAGGAACCCTAGAAGAGCCCAAGAACATCAAAATAGGTGCTTCGCTAGGCATTGGAGAAAAAGAAGAATACGAACGACTGTGTAGAAAGTACCAGCATATTTTTGCTTGGGACTACTCAGATTTGAAGAGGATTCCACCCGATCTAGTGACTCATACAATACCACTGAAGGAGGGAGCCCAACCTATACGACAAAAACAATGCCGACTACCCTACCACCTAAAGGAAGGAGTATACACTGAACTCGAGAGACTTCGAAATGCTGGTCTGATATTTCTGGTAGAGAACACCGAGTGGTGCTCCCCAATAGTACCTCGCACCAAGAAGAACTCTACACGCATTCATGTATGTGTGGATTATAAGATGTTGAACAAACAGACTAAGAAGGACTACTACCCATTGTCGTTCATAGACCAAGTCCTTGAAGAAATGGCGGGAAGAGACCAGTACTCTTTCATGGATTGTTTTGTGGGCTATAATCAGATAGCCATAGCAGAAGCGGATAAATTAAAGACTACCTTCACAACCACATTTGGGATTTTCGCTTACCACGTCATGCCCTTTGGGTTGACTAATGCCCATGGAACCTATCAAAGGTTTATGAACAAGCACTTCGAGGATATCCTAGACGAAAACCTCAAAATTTTTATAGATGACCTTTGTGGGACAACCATCGTCACAAAACATCTCACCATGCTAGAGAAGTGTTTTTAGAAGTGCGCAATAACCTGTATAGTCTTGAATGCTAACAAGTGCCTATTCAGAGTTCCTTACGGGGTACTGTTAGGACATGTCATTAGCAAGTACGGCATGGCAACTGATCCAGAAAAAATAGCTATGCTCCTAGCCATGATGGCACCAACTACGGTGTCCCAACTTTAGGCCTTCTTAGGCTTGAGTGGTTATTACAAAAGATATGTGATGGCCTATGCCACGCGTACTTACCAGACGACTGGCTTATTGAAAACCAACGTGGAGTGGACCTGGGACGAGGCATGTGAGAAGACTTTTCAGGAATTAAAAGTAGCTTTGGCTAACGCTCCAATATTGAAACCACCTATGTACGACAGGGAGTTCTTCGTTTTTATGAGCACCACGGACACGTGCATAAACTGTTGCCTGGCCCAGATTTGGGACAAAAAATATCACCCTATTATTTTTATAGGGAGAAAACTGAACAAAGCCGAACTTAATTATAGTAAGGCTGAGAAAATTTGTTTGGGGATAGCTTACGCTGCCGCCAAACTAAGGCATTACCTATTGCATCGGAAAGTGACTTTCTTTACCAAGAGTACTGCAGTCACCTTGATGATGAATAAACTAGAACCTCCTGAGCACTTAATGAAGTGTATAATCTCCCTTCAGGAGTTTGACTACACCCTCCAAAGCAAGCCGCCTAAACTGCAGGGGTTAAACGATTGTATTTGCGAGCTGGGAGGGGTTACTGAGACAGACGATGAGTGGGAGACTGATCACTTAAGAGAAATTTTGAGGGTAGACGTTGACACAATTCTTGAGTGGTATACAGCTTTAGCAACCTACCTATCCACACTAGAGACACCCAGCAGTATGACGAATCTAGAAAAACAAAAGCTACATCTACAAGCCCTAAAGTTCGCCTTAATAGGGGGCACATTGTGCAGACGAGGCGTAAAAGGGTTGTATCGAAGATGCGTCACTCCTGAAGAAGCCAAATTTATACTAGAGGAGTGTCACGATTCTGCCTATGGGGGCCACTTTGCTGGTGTAGTGGGTTTTTTTCCTTGCCTAAACTGAATCCGAGATCTAGTCAATCTAGCATCAAAGAGACGAAGTTAGTTGTCACGCGTAGGTTCGTTCCCATGAGAGCGATAATATAGTTCAGATTTCAACATGAATGGAGGATCTAACACTAACATCCATTAACACTAAGCATTAACACTACATCCATTAACCCTACTTCCATTAACCCTAAATCCACAACAATGATAAAAACTTACTCTTCTCTCTCTCCCTTTCTCTTTCACAAAAAGCATAAGACATAGCAATCCCAATAATGATCAAATCCAACAATTAGCAAATACCAAAGAAAGCATGAGGAATGGAGGAAAAGAGAGGAAGAGCAAGGACATTCATCAATCCATTTCTAAAGAGAACCAATCTGCTTTATTGAAATGAGGAAATGAACATAAGGAGCAACTTAAGTTGGTCCCTTTTTATAGTAGAGAGGAGGATCCTGGCCTTCGAATCCTATTGGTCCAGTCTTGCCTCTCTTTTTATTCAAATTTAAAAAAATGTGGGAACCATCAAAATTGGAGGGAAACCCAACTTTATTCACTAACTTGGCATTTAGGCCCTGCGACATCAAAAGTACCGCAAAAAGGCCTAAAGTCCTTTTATTAACTTTCTAATTAATCAAATAACTATGTGATCATTGGGTTGGACTTACACACGCAGGGTGCCAAATCCCTCTCACTTATTAACTAGGGTTAGGGTTGCCTTGGGATCCGCAAACCCTCCAATAGTATCCCCCACCAAAACTGGTGGCGGTCCCACGACACCTGCAATATGCAGTTATTGGAGACTTTTATTGGCTTCGCGCCGAATCTTAATTAAATGATATTGCACCTTCTCCATAAAGTCAAGGCGTGCAGTATTGAAATCCAAATTATGCGGCAAGAAACAACGGTGGGCTCCGGCAATCCACTTGGAAGTTGTCCATGAGGTGAAGCGAGATTCCCAAGAGCCTCCCATCATAGCCGCACGGAAATACAGTCTAGCAATCGGCAGATGATCTTTGATTTGCTCTGAGGCCATTAGCTTATTTGGATCGAATGCCAGGGTAGGAAGGCAATCATCCCATTTGGTTGCCACTGACGCCAATAGAGTTAGATCTTTTGCAAACATTGCCGATTGTCGCACCGCTGGATCCGGAGAGTGGACATACTCTCTCTGATATGCTTGTAAGGCCCGGTGGAAGTCCACTGAAATATTCCAGCTGTAAGGCTGATGGATGATTGGCCAATTGGGCGTATGGATGGTGATTTTATCCATAGCCAATCCCAAATCTTTTCATTTTTGTCTTCGCGGCATTGGCACGTAATAAGGATCTACCCACAACTGGCGAGGGCTGGCGACGTAACTCCTAATTGATTCCGGAGTTTTCTCAAAAATTGTGATTCTCCATGCCGGCTGCTCTCCCAGTGCAGGTATTTTGTCCAATTCTTTGCCGGCCTCGATCTTGGAGGTCTTAAATTTGAGAACCCATCCACCACACGAGGACTCATGTGGATGTTGCTTTAAGAAGGTCTGGATCTGGTCCTCGACGCTGATGGGCCTTCTGAATAAATGGTTTGTTCTTAATGAGGATGGACCTACTTGTACTGCCGGTATGGTGGGCAGTTGATCTGCTAGATCTGGAGCTCCCCCCTGGTCCATGCTCGAATCAACCCCTGTATCCATTTGTACAGCTTCTCGGTGCGAAGGGGAGAAATGCGGCATGACCAGGACGAGGATTTGTGGTCTGGCTTTTAACACTTGAGCGGCAGCTTTTTCATAGGCGTTGATGGTCTCTTTTGCCTTTGCCAACTCGGTTGCAGCTGCTCCTTTGAACCTATCAAAGCGGCCTTGGAATCCCTGAAGGGCCACTTTGTATGTTTCCACTTTCTTGAACAAATATGCAATCTCTGTCGGTGTGACCGGATGATTGGGTATTTGTGTTTGCAGATATCATCACGCCCAAGGGTGGTCGCATCCAATTCACCTTGAAGCCGTGTGCGATCTTGTTCGGCCATTTGTAATTGCCCCTTCAACAGCTGCACCTGTTGCTTGGCATTTTGCATTGCCTTATCTACCTGATCCTGTGCGATTGTCAGGGCGTTTTGCAAGGAGCTGATGTAGGTTTCCAAGCGATCAGCTTGTTGCTGGGCCGCTTTTAGCCTTTTCTTCATGTTGCTTAGCTATCTTCACCTCTCGATCCAACTGGACAATTTTCTAGCTGATCAGAGTGTTTTCGGATCCTAGATCAGAGATCCTCTGATCCATTTCCTTCTTCTTATCCAGCATAGACTGGATCACTTACCCAAGGCTTGAAACTAACTTGAGAGCATCACCAGAATCGACGATCGTGGAGGTGGCAGCAGCAGCAGACCCTGATGGTACTGTCCTTGGTAGGCGTGGAATAGGTGCCAAGGTCTCTTCTTCTTAAAAAATATGCTCTTCTTCAAACCCTTCAGGCACCGTGGCGTCGAACTGCTTTGGTGACTTTACAGCTGTGTCAATCCAAAGTGTGGCTGGGCTACCCTGTGTGGGTGGTTGCTGATTGGCATCTTCGACACCAACAATAGATTCATGGATATGCCCGAATCCTCTTCCAGGGGATTGAGGTTCAAAGGCCGCTGGGCTCTGGGGCATTTCAAAGATTTCGGTGGCCCCAAGGGGGTCGGAATCATCGAACATATCCATGAAGAACTGGGTGTTGGGTGAGGTTGCTTCGGTGTGTGGGGGTGAGGTGGCCTGGGTAGCTGTGATGGGAATAGTAGGCCCAATGGTCACAGATTTTTCTTGTATGGGAGCAGAGGCGAGGGAAGCATCAGAGACAAGGGGAATGGGAAGTTCAGTGCAGACAGCAGCAGGGGGTGGAAGCGCAGCTGACGAGGTATGCCTAGTGCGACGTCGTGACGCGGAAGGCGAGTCAGGAATTACGATCTCTCTACGTGGACGACGATGACTATGAGAACTTGAGGCCTGATGAGATGACTCGGTCGGTGTTTCTTCGTAAATCGAAAGCACAGAATCCAGGTGGAAGCCATGGATTCTGTTTTCTGAGTGAGAAGCAGCTAAGAAGGGCAATAGAGAGCCAACGACAAACTGCTGCTTTGTATTGGCCTTAATAGCTCGCTTGAGCTCACCAAAAATAGTCTCGAACCAGTTTATGGTTCAAGAGGGGCTTTGGCCAACTTTGTGTGGGACTCCACTATCCTGTGAAGGACTTGAGATGTGATGCGGTCTTTCCTGAGGTTGTCAACCATCAGGAAATGATTCAACAACTGGGCAATGGCGTGGATGAAAGGCTCAGTGATGGCTTCCAGAAGGTAGCCATCAGTAGTCCAGTGCAGATCGTTGGTGAGGTCAATGTATGGCTTGATGGCCTATTTGGTGTGCTTGTGATTGGGTGAGGCTTGCATACCAGATGATATTCCTATAGCTGCAAGTGCGGCCTCAGTGACGCGCACCTTGTGTGTGGCTCCTTGGAAGGTGATATAAAACTTGGATTTCTCTGTACTGAAGGCAAGAGTGATGAAATCCATATTGATGCGTCCCGAAAAGGCTCTCTCATGAATACCCATTGCAGTAAGTAGAGGCTCTGCAAGGGTCATCCACTGAGTGACCGTGCTTGTGCTAGGAAGAATCATGATGTCCGTTGCAAATGGGACATCACGATGGATAGTATAGCGCGGAGACTGGGAAGTATCGGTAGAATACATGATGATCAGAAAGGAATTATAACACGTGAAAGTGTATCAAAAGGCAATGTAGGAAATTTGGAAGGCTTTGGTTGCAAGAAAAATTCGCAAGAGCTTCGCTAGCACAAGTGAGGAATGAATCGAATTCAACCAACTTATAGGTAAATTTGGTGGGTTCATTACACTGAATAGTAGTTGGGCTGATCAGTTCTGAACAAAAATTTGCAACCATGTACAGTACTGTGAAAATAGGCTATAAAAATCTCGACGAAGGTTTCTAGGGATCTGAACCTATCAGGCGAACATTTTTCAGGGCTGGCGAAGGATGAACCTTCGCCCAGGAGGGTCCTTCGCCGAGGTACTGTCATAAATGTATTTTTTCACAATCTAAACCTATGGACAACCTAATTTTGACATTTTAAGATCATCTAGCAGGTCGGCGAAGGTTCATAATGAAGTTATGATTCTCGGCGAAGGTTCCCAAAATGGCATATCACTGAACATTCGCCTAACTCAAAAATTGAATTTTCTCTTGTCAGAAACCTTCGCCCACCTCAATTTAGATAAATCAAGGGTGGATGTACAGTCTGAGACCTCAACGAAGGTTTCTGATAATGTATTGGCCAAATCTGCCCAAAACAGTGGTTTTTTAAGTCATTTTTCATAAAATACTATGCTTCCTTTTCCTTATGCTGATGACTTCCTGACTTTTGCTCATCAGTCTTTCCTTATTATTATTATTATTATCTTCTTTTTAACTGTCTTTTTCAAAAAAAATTAGCAAATTAAATATTGAAAACAAAAAATTGAAAACAAATAAAATGAAAAAATATATTGAGATCAGACTTGCTGAACTGGCGGAGGAGACTGCCAAAACTTGCGTAATTGGCTGCCATTTACCGGAGTATCAAATCGTTTTCCATCCAAGTGCTCAAGAATTACTGCGTCATAGTTCAGGATTTCCTTCACTTTATACGGGCCTTCACCAGTAAACTTCAACTTACCCTTGATCAGCTTGGTTTTGTACATTAATGCAAGATCTCTTGCTTCCAGATCTTTCTTGTGCAATCGATGATCGTGCCATGCCTTGCGGCGGGCTTTCTCTGCTGCTAAGGCATGAACTGTCATCAATCGGGTTTCACATATTTTGTGCAACACTTCATGGCGAAGTTGTAAAGACTGATCATCATTTAATCGTTTCGTTGCTGCTATGCGTAAAGATGAGATTAAAAATTCAATTGGCATAACAGCCTCCTGACCATAAACCAGTGGAAAAGGTGTTTGATTTGTACTATTTTTGTAAGCGGTTCTGAATGCCCATAATGTTGACTCGCTTCAATTGTCTTTGTCATAATGGTGCAGAGAATCTTATTGGAAGATTCAGCTTGGCCATTCCCTCTGGGATAATAGGGAGTACTAAATCTGTGTATAACAAAAAAATCTTCCAGTAAACACTTTATTGTTTGATTAACAAAGTGTGTACCCCGATCACTGACAATTTCGATCGGACATCCAAATCTGATTATAATATTTTCATATAAAAACTTGGCCATAGATTTCGCATCAGCCACTTTGACAGCTTTGGCTTCAACCCACTTGGTCATATAAACAGTTGCGATGATAATGTATCGGGTCTGAGATCCTTGCGCAGCGGGATGAATAGGACCAACATAATCCAGTCCCCAATTTTCAAACGATGCTTGCGATAAAACCGGATGCAAGGGTTCATAATTATGTCGAGTAGGCCATCGTGCTCGCTGGCAGACATCACATGTCTGACTAAAATTTTTTGTGTCCTTATGAAGCGTAGGCCACCAACAACTGGATTGCAAAAGTTTGCGAACAGTAATATCTATAGAGAAGTGTCCTCCACCCATGCCATCATGTGAAAACATGATTAAATCTGGTACTTCATGTGGTAAAACACATCTTCGTAAAATATTATCTGATCCACGACAATACAATTGTCCTGCAATTAATCGATAAGGTTGAGCCTTATGAATTAATTGTCTTTTTTGTGCTTTTGTCAAAGAGTCATTCGGTTGTCCTAGCATCAAGTACTCAACAATATCTGCCACCCACTCAGGTACTGCTTCAACATAGAACAACACAACATCTGGTAGTTCATCATCCACTTCAATATTAACTGGTGTGAATTCAATTCGCGAAACATGATCGGCTAGATAATGTTGCTTCCCCTTTCTAACCACAATTCGAAAGTCAAATTCAGTCAGTAACAATAACCATCTTGCAATACGTCCAGTATTACACGTCTTATTTACCAAGTAAAGTAACGGTTGATGATCCTATAAAATACAAAGTGCGTTTCCATGAGGAAGTGACGAAATTTCTGAACAAAAAAAATCATGGCTAGCGCTTCACGTTCCGTTGTTGAATAATTTTTCTCTGGATATGTAAGTTGTCTGCTTGCAAATCATATAGGATAATTCTTCTTATAGTCACCTGGTTGCGTCAAAACTGATCCAATGGCATATTTTGAGGCATCCGTATGAACATGAAACTCTAATGTCCAATATGGAGAACGCAGAATTGGTGCTGAAGATAATGTTTTTTTTTTTAACTTTTCAAAGGCTTCTAATGCCTCTACTGTCCAAATAGGAACAATAGTTAATTTGTATATAGGTCATGCTAAATCCGCAAAGAAGATAATAAAAATTTGATAGTAGTTCGCATGACCCATAAACACATAAACTCCTCGAATTGTTGCTAGCGGTGGCAATTCCACAATAACTTTGATCTTAGAATAATCGGTGGCAATACCATGTCTTGATATCACATGTTCAAGCACCACTCCGTGAGAAACCCATATCTGGCATTTTTCTGGATTTAGAGAAATTTGATATTTGCGGCATCTTTCAAAGAGTTTCTCTAATCGATCCAGGTGGTCTGTATCTGTACTATGAACTCCCAAGTCGTCCAAGTAAATTTCAAAAAAATTTCTGCAGATAATCTTTAAAGGCAAATTGCATTACTCTTTGGAATGAACTTGGTGCATTACAGAGTCCAAACGACATTACTTTGTAAGCATAGGTGCCCCATTTTGTTGCAAAAGTAGTTTTGTGGCGATCGGCAGGTGCAATTTTAACCTGGTTGTAACCACTAAATCCATCCAAGAAACTATAAGCTTCCGCTCCAACAAGGCGATCCAAAATGCTTTCAGTAAAAGGTAATGGAAAGTGATCCTTCCGTGTCACTTTATTCAATGCTTTGAGATTCACACAGATTCACAATTTCCCATTTTTCTTAGGAACAATGACAATCGGTGAAATCCATTCGGTATGCTCGATCTCATAAATGAAATCGGCATCAAGCAATCTTTGAAATTCTTTCTTTATTAGATCTGCCACATTAGGATTACAACGATAGAACTTTGTAACCTTTGGTATAGCATTAGGTACTAAAGGTATGGTATGTTCAATGACTGATGTCGGAATACCCTTCAAGTCTTGATAAGTCTATGCAAAGCAATCTTGATACTTAATAAGTAACAAACGGAGTGCTTGATACTGTTCAGGAGTAAGTTGTGATCCCGCTTGTACAATCTTTTTTGGTTCTCCTGGTTCTGCAAGATTCATTGGCTGCATCCTAGCTGGGCCATCGTAAACCTCGTTTGATTCCGGCATGTGTTCTTCACGATGTGCTTTAGGTAGCATGATAACCACATCATCCAGTGTATAACGTTTAAAATGCTCGGGCATATCATGTTGGACTACATTTGCTTGTTCTTTTTTGAAAGGACTTGTCTTGGATCTTCGTTTAGTCTTCTTAGCAGGAATTGATCGTGGAGGTGATGACTTTCGGGATGATAAATCTTTCTTCACAGGTGAAGACTTCCTAGACGATGATGTCTTGCTGGAGATCTGACTTGAAGAATCATTCTTGACTTTTCCTTTGCCTTTATCCAATAGAGGTGGCACTTCCTTTGAATCGATCTTTTGAGAGGATTTTCCCATTTCAGGACCATATTATAATGTTGCTTTGCTTATTTCTTCGTCATCGAACCTGTGATCCTGTCTCCCTTCAATATAACTGCTTTGGGCGATTTGATTGTTGGTTCATCAGGAACATTACGCACTCCAAATTTGGTCAGATCCATATGATGTAGAATCTGTTCATCCGTAAGTTCTGCATTGCCATCATAAGTTAAGGCATGGCTCATTGGTATGAGATCATCCTCAATTGGATCTGGTATAGGTTCCATTGATATCCAGGCTACATTCAGCACATTTAGTGGAAACATGATTGGCATATCCAAAGTTCGATCTAATAAGAAAATCTCGCTCATCTCTGATTGAATATCTTGTTGACACATATCCCACTATACAGTCAATTATTGCAAGAGCTTCGTTCCAATCGACAGTATCCGTTTGAGAATCGTAGTGAACTCCCAATTTTTTCTCTGGTCGATCACAAGTGTGATCCGTTGTTGATGAATCGTCATCCGCTTTTTGAACCACTAGCTTGATAGTCCAAGTCATAGGATCAACTTTAACTGCATGTTCACGATTTTCAAAAGTGATTTTTTCGGTACCCTAGTTATAAATTACTTGCGCAACTCGTAACCATGGATGTCCTAAGAGAACTCGGTAGACATTTGGTGCTTCTGATAAGTCCATCACGATGAAAGTAATGACGAACTGTACTCCTGCAATCATGACAAGTATATCTTCCACCATTCCTCGTGGACGAACTGTCGTTTGATCAGCTAGCTTAATAGCAAAAGTAGCAGGCTTAATCTTTGTAAGGCCCCATTTTGTACATAGCTTTGTAGAAATCAGGTTAACTCCTGAACTGCCATCTATCACGGTTGCTTCTTTAGAAAATTGTCTATGTTGTATCGGCAGAGTGATATTCTTTTGTTCACTTTCCCAAGCAACTCCAACATGGAGTACATCATTAGATTCTTCAAATCCAGCACAACAGTATTGCAGAATCCCAATGGGACTGAACTAGCCAATATAGGAGTCCTATTAGGGAAAGGATTCACAAACAACACTGTCGAATACAAAGCCCTTCTAATCGGTCTACAAATGACCATGCGAGTTGCGCAAACTATAGGCAACCTCCGAATTATGGGGGATTCACAACTCCTAATCCGAGGTATGACTGAAGTATACCGACTCAAAAGCAGAATCTTACAAGCCTACGCAATTGCCATCAACGAATACACTAGAGAGTTTTCCCACATCGAATGGATGCATATTCCATGAGCACAGAACCAACGTGCTGATAGTCTAGCTGCGATAGCCTACAACCATGATCATTACTGGCAATGTGAGCCAAGTAGGATAGTTATTTTGCCCATAACCATTGTTGCGGACAATCCTAAAAGCCCAAGCATGGTATGGAGTTTGGTGGATCAGAAGTCTGATAAACCAAGTAGGTCTAGAGAATCCCCAACTCCTAGTCCAATTACATCAGTTAATGAGCCATGAACTATCTAGAACCTGTTTTAGGTCACACCATAGAAACATAACCCATGGGTTAATGCACACGGCCTAAGTACATAGTAAAACCTTGTCCTAGCATGAACCTGTTAGATACACACGGAAGGGGAGAGGGGTTGTACAGCTTAAAGATTTTTTGTACATTCAGCACATTGTACATTCATGTATATAAATGCTAAAACACAGGTGATGGAATTCACTGCTGAAAAGAGAATGGAAGACCCATAGAGCAGTAATCAGTCCGAGCAACGCCATAGAAAACTGATGAGGTTCATACTGAAGGAAGGACAGAGGACCGACATAGAAATCCAACGTCTGAAAGAAGAATTGCAGAAACAAAAGAACCTACGAATCAGAGCCACTAACGAGCTGGTTAGCATAAGGAACGAGATACCTGGAAGCAAAAGTACAGTGACCTCAAGGAGGCTAGTGAAAGATGGCAGATAAGCCATAGGGAGGGGTATAAAGGGCAAGAAAAGATCCTAGCCAACACCAAGGTGGAACTAGCTGCAATCGAAACTACCGTAGCCATGCTAGCTAGGCAGTTACATGAGTATCAGAAAAAAGAAGCTGCAAGAGGACCAATCAGGCCTCAGAGTTCCCGCAACCCTTTACCCGCTTACCCTGTGCACCGCAAGGAAATTTTGTCGGACAGTCTGTTCTACAAAACTTTTGATGCTTACAGCTTATATCTACCGCCCATGGAGTTTCCGCTAGATATCCAAGTTTTTGAGCTACGACCATCCACGAGTTTCGCCCTTAGATTCACATGGCCACTTATCCCAGGTAGTTTTGAAAACTACAAAGATTCCTGTGAGAGCTTATGTAGGTTCTCAGTTGTTGCCGCACACCAGAAAGATGATATCATTAGATTGGCCGGCCACTATGCCTACTGCCTGTAGAATTGGTTACTACAACCTTGGGGCGCTAAGACTAAACCCACCAGGATTCACCTTACCAAATGGTGGTACAACCCCAATGAGCCCATGGAGTCAGGAGCAGATCTAGCATTGTACCTGCGGATGCGTGACAGAACTTCCAGGGAACGCCAAACCCTAAATGAGATGTTTTATTTTAAGTTCTTGGAAGGTGCCGATCCAGCCCTTGCGAATGTGGCAGAAGTGGACCCACAACTGACAATTCGTAATCAGACATAGTTTATGTAGTTGTGTAATAAAGTCTTTATGAAACCATTCCAAAAGAAGATGTTGAAATTTTCAATGGAACTGGTTTGTTGGGTTCAACAAACTAGTTCCATTGAAAATTATAACCATGAGTTTTGGCAATTGACTCTAAATCTAAAGGTCAAGTTGAATTCACCAAACATTTTTGAAAGATGATAGACAAATTAAAAACCAGCTTATGTTTGAGCAAAATATTCCACCCATAGATTGATGGACGAACGAAGAATGTAAAGCAATGATATTGTTACTTGTGGCATTGTATAGCAAATTATCAAACAAAATGGATTACAGTTCAACGCCACACATGTCATCCTACCATTAAATTGGCTTGGCCTTGCGGGCTCACCATCTTTTATGGCAACCAATTTTACAATAAGATGACCCAATAGAAAGGTCGATGCGAATCCCATTCCCTTATATAAAGGATAACCAATGTTACCCAAAATGACAGGTGTGACCTAGATCAAAGTTTTTGAAAGTTAAAACACTATGAAATCTTTATGGCATGACTTACGTCTTTTTATACATTGAACGTTTTTTGCACTTTTTATGGACTAAATGGTTTTTGCATAGTTTAAGTCACTTCATAAATAGACTATATCGATAATTTAAGCCTTTTCATAAATGCCTTATATCAATGATAAGGAATCCTTTTTAGAAATATCTCCATTTGCCAGGTACAAGATTAGAGACAATCACCATTATACAAGGGAAAGATAAGTGACTCCCAACATGGAATATGTGCGCCTCCCTTTCTTTTTAAAATTTTTTTACATGCACCTTCTGGCATTTGGAAGGTGCATGTAGAAATTTTGCGTGCACCTTTCGCTGGGAAGGTGCATATAAAATTTTTTTTACGACAAACAAAAGAAAAAGAAAAGTTTTCACGTAGTGAAAGGTCACCTCCTCAGCTCCTCCGCCGTGGGAAGGGCCTTGTGCCAAAAAAAAAATGCACTTGCCTTATTCAAACTCTCACCTTCAATATGTGATTATAATAATATAAAATATATGAGAGGACAGGTAGAGAGGTAAAGAGCTCAAGAACTTGCTTGTTCGTTTTTTCCCTTTGGGTTTTCCACACAAACGCAGAGCAGAGCCGAGGGAAGAAGGGGATGGCATCCTTGGTAGGGAAGAAGGGGATGACATCCTTGGTGCTACAAAAGGTGGGGCAGCGCTTGTGCCAAAATGCGAGAGCATTGGTCACACTTTCTTCTCGCATTGATGCCAATCCCAGCCTGGCTTTGCAAGAGGCTCGCACCTGGGACGAGGGCGTCGCCTCCGGCTTTTCTACCACTCCCATCTCCCAAATATTTAAGGTCTTATTCATTCGTCTCTTTTAGATTCCAACTTTTTGCAGTTTTGAATTGTCTTGGCATTCCAATGCGTTAGCGTGGCTTAGTAGTGCACTGTATTTGGTTTGCAAGTGAATGCACTTTGCAGTTTGCTCATGCTTAGGGCCGAAGCAAATATTTTAATAAGTCTTTCAACCCAAACTTGTAGTGGGCACTTCCTTCATTTACAGATCAAGGTTGGAATGCAAATGTTTTTAATTTAGAAAACTGGAAACCCTATTCTTCTACGTTGGTTTATCAAACTAGTTACAGCCTTTGTATAGTTCTACGATGCACCGGCCATTATAATTCTATGCTTTAAAACTTTTACATTGTTTTCTTAATGTGGCCATGTTACATGATTTACTGAAGGATTTGAGCTTTTTTCCCTTTTCTCGGTCCTGATCATTGGAGTCTCATTGCATCCAGGGAAAGCGCGTGGTTATCTTCGGACTTCCTGTAAGTTGATGAATTTTCTTCTCCTTTTTATTTTTTCTAGCGATTAGGCTCCGCTAGCTTAAAGTCAATCATTATGCATCATCAGAAGCTGATGTTTGAGGCTCACACTGGTTAGTGTACTGTATCTTTGTTTGGCGGCTGTGTACTTGGAATGCTTCACCAAAGCTATTGAGAATATTTTAGACAAGTAATCACCTACAAGTTTCTTTCTCTGTAACCACATTCGCCATTTGGTTCATTTTTCAAGAAAGCGTCTTGCTGACTGCACTTTTTTCTTTTTTAACCCTGTTGTTATTGGTGCTCTTGGCTGCAAGACTCACACATCAACGCACATGTGATATACCCCGCAAAGGAATGCTTGACACTATTATGGGAAACTACCCAAAAATGGAAGAAACTCTTGCCAAACTTAACTTAGTATCCAACCTATGAAAGATATCCAAGTGATTGAAAAACTTGCATTATTGTATCATATAATCAAATGAGTATCCTGTCCCTCAGCTGTAATTGTGCTTCATTCCATGTTCAACTTGAGTAAGAATGTTTCTGGCAATGTCCTTTTAAAGAAAGACAAAAGTCGGTAGAAATCTCAGTAAAGGATAGTTCATATGCTTCACCTATCTGACTAAGAGCATTGGCTAATTAGTAGCGTCTTTTATATATCAAATCTCATAATCAAATTCTTGCATCAATTTTGCCCATTTGGCCTTATGACCTCAAAGTTCAGGCAAATTACAACAACATTTAAGTGTTACAAACCAGAAACGTACTACCATATATATAGATGTCTCCAAGTTTTAAGAGCATGAATAACAAAGTTTTTTATCTTGAGTAGTCAGCCCTTACAAACTCCAAATCAATGTACCCAATCTGATTCAACTTCGAAAAATCATATATGCACACATGCTCTTGAGAATCAATCAATGAGAAGATTTCACAGATTTACCTCTTTTAGATTCACAATATTTAGGCAATCTTGCTTCTATCCAATGTAGAGTCCACATAAGATCCAAGTTTGATCTTGTTTGTTCATGTTGATAAAACGTGGTCACGGGAAACACTTTGATACCACTATAATAATTGGATATGGCATCTCGTACTACCAAAGCCCCCATGTGACATGACTCAAGCCTAAATTTTGAGTAGGTTTGAGTAAGAACTCGCACTAGAGCATTAGGAAAGCAATGATGAAAAAAATGATTAGCACTAGGGCAAGCTAGAAATTCTTTTAGAGAGAGGAAACTTGCCCCTCTTACCTCTATATAATGAGTGATTCACAGCTCTTATAAATTTTTGGAGTCAGCAACGCAAAGTTAACTCTCATGTAATCAATCAAAGGCTTGGAATACCATATATAAGTGATATTGGCCTATAACAACTAAGTAGAGTTCATAGGGTCCCTTAACCCTTGGTTGGAGTATGTGAATTAGTGTTAGCCAGGGTCATAACAGCCATGAAAGTGCATTCTTTGCAATATCTGTTCGTGGGTTGAGCTTTTTTGGCTCAAGGTGGTGAGTATCCGACACCCTTGGCATCTTCTAGGTGACGATTGTTGACATCAATTTCAACTTAAGTTAGAATGTTTATGGCAATGTCCTTTTTAAAGAAAGACAAATGTCAGTATCAAATCTCATACCCATTTGACCTTATAACCTCCAAGTTTAGGCAAATTACAACAACATTCAAGTGGTACAAACCAGAATCTTACTACCGTAGAGATAGTGTCTCCACGTTTTAAGGCATGAATAACAATTTTCTTTTTTTTGAGTAGTTAGCCTTTGACAAACTCCAAATCAATGTACTCAACGTGATTCAACTTCGAAAAATCATGTATGCACACATGCACTTGAGAATCAATCAATGATTAGAAGGTTTCCCAGATTTACCTCTTGTAGATTCACAATATCTAGGAAATCTTGCTTCTATCCAATGCAGAGTCCACACAAGATCCAAATTTGATCTTGTTTGTTCATGTTGATAAAAGTTGGTCACGGGAAATACTTTGATACCACTATAATAACTCTCTCGATCCTTAACTCGTACTCAATAAACACTCAGGAGTTAGGCAGAGGAGAAACCAACACAACCACCTGTGCATGGACCTGTCACCCTCTTCCCCTTCCTACAAGATTACTAATGAACAGCTAATCTACTGGCTATGGCATCTCGTACTACCAAAGCCCTCATGTGACATGACTCAAGCGTAAAGTTTGAGTAAGAACTCTCACTAGAGCATTAGGAAAGCAATGATGATAGTAACGATTAGCACTAGGGCAAGCTAGAAACTCTTTTAGAGAGAGAAAACTTGTCCCTCTTACCTCTATATAATGAGTAATTCACAACTCCTATGCCATTTTTGGAGTCAACAACGCAAAGTCAACTCTCATGTAATCAATCAAAGGCTTTGACTACCATATATAAGTGTGATTGGCCTATAACGACTAAATAGAGTCCATAGGGTCCCCTAACCACTGCTTAAGACCCGTAGTTGGAGCATGTGAACTGGTGTTAACCAGGGTCATAACAGGCATGAAAGTGCATTCTTTGCAATATCTGTTTGTGGGTCGAGCGTTTTTGGTCAAGGTGGTCTCACAAGTATCTGACACCCTTGGCATCTTCTAGGTGACGATTGTTGACATCTATTATCTACAGAGTCCATATGGGCCTCTTCACTTCAATGGTCTTTGAGATTTGTTTCAAGGGTGTTGAGATTCCTTCCTACAAACGAAGATATGTTTAACGATCATCTTGGGTGTTGGAGCTATCTTTGCTACCCTTCTAGTAAGGGTACATGAAGTTTGATAAATCTTGTGCAAAAGAGGTTCTTGTGGTCTTTTAAATATTGAGCTAGTGGTTGTCATCTTCTTTCTTCACCTTAAGGTTCGAAGATCAATGGGAAGGGACATACAAAAGAAAAGAGGCCATTGCTGGCTCCCATGATTGATGCAATTACCCAAGCGCTTGTGAATCAAGAAATATTTTTTGTTATAGTGCATGAGGATATAAGGCTAGGTGGAGCACTATGATGCTGATTCTAGACATTGTTAAATGTCATTTATGAGCCTAGAAGGATATCCTTGCCGATGATCTCCCCAGCTAAGGCTATGTATTTTATAGTTATGAGAGTTGACAAAGCCATCACATAGGCTGTGCCTCCCCTCTAAGCACATCATTTCTTTTCTTCAAATGAGAAAGAGATCTTTAGGATTGGATTTACATGGAATGTGAACACAGGCCTTGACTTTTTGCATCAGTCCAGTCTTTGGCATGCCTCGGTTGACGTGTGTTAAAATTTGTTATCTCATCTTAAGCATAGCTGCCCTGATCTCCCTTAAAGGCTTATCTTTGAATTTCAGAAACTACAGTATATATTCTTTATATTTACCACAAATCTTTTATCTAAGCAAGTCTTCATTATTCCTATATTTCTGAATGTTCTCTAGCTTATAAGAGTGCTAGCTCCCAGAAATTTAAACTTGTCTTTTGTATGATAATGGTAAAATCTGGTTTATAATACTTCTCACACGCACGTAGGGTGCATATACTGGAGTATGCTCTTCAGCTCATGTGCCCAGCTATTTGAAGAATGTTGATGCAATAAAAGCTAAGGGAGTCGACACCGTAATCTGCGTTTCTGTTAATGATCCTTATACTCTTAATGCCTGGGCTGAAAAGCTGAATGCTATGAACAAGGTATAAATCCTCAATGGCTGGTCTGTCGACAAAAAACATTTGGCATGTACATCCAATGCAAAATCAACTAGCTTTTGTTGAGAGCAACAGCTGATCTTTTTTTCCTCTTACTGGGTCTTCAGATACAATTTTATGGTGATTTTGATGGGAAATTTCATGAGTCACTTGGCTTGAGTTGTGATTTATCCAAAGCCCTTTTGGGTCCGCGTTCTCAGCGGTATGTGATTCTGCTGTTCCCTTTAATGCAGGATAATGTTCAGATGCCTTTTTGATATCAATTACTTGAAGACATCCTGGAAAGATAATGTAGCTTATAACGTACTTATCAAGCAAAACTGCTAAACATGCATCAAGATTAAGTCACAACACAAATTTCAGAAGCCTGTTGAACATGCTATGGGTAAATAGCGGGGTTACTGCACTAGAAACATTTCTGGCTGTGCAGGTGGTCAGCTCTTGTGGAGGATGGAGTCATAAAAGTTCTGAATGTGGAAAAGGCTCCCTCTGAACTGGAAGTTAGTGATGGAGAGACTATGCTGGAGAAACTGGAATAGAGTCTACAAGAGTCCTAGGATTTGTATCTCATCCTCAAATTAGTTGTAGCACATCTCCACACTTATTGCTAATTGTATTCTTGTGAAGAATAAGAAAGAATTGTGGTGCTGTGTGTCTTTCAAATTAGTTGCTAACTTGCTTAAAGCATGATGTTGGGATTTATGCTATAATTTATTATTGTGCTGTAGTAGGTTCAGGTCACCTACTAAAGTCTTCCAGAGAAAATTCTCATGTGTTTTTAATAAACTTTACTAATCATACCGATCAGGTTTCATCTGGTTGGATTACTGGAGACTTGCAATTAGGATGACAAACATCTTGAGCATGCTATTATGAGGCTCACTTCTGGTGTTGAGTGGAATTACCTGCCAAGAATCACATTCATTGTTTTTCCGAAGTCAGACATGGATTTAATCATTGCAATGTGTTCCATATTGTCTAGTGATAATCTGAATCATCTAGGAACATGTATAGTTAGTTTTTGTTTGTTCTTTGGGCTATATATTTTTAAAAGCACAGGTTATTTTTTCAATGTACCTGGAATTGCAGGCTATGCGGCAAGTGCACGACTACGTATCAATTTGTGAGTGTGGTCAAGGTATCTCCACAATCAAGATAACCCTATTATTGAAGCTTGAAAGTAAGGAGAGAATTCATATGGGCAAACTCCTTGCAAAGTTGAATTTATTAATTTACATGTTTTCTCGTGTAGTTTGATGCCTACTGATCATTGTCTAAATTATGACCTTTCACGGCACTCGAATGGAACATCCCAAACATTATCTGATTGATGAATGCAAATCATTGAATTGGTTTTGTGACACCACTTGTGTATTGCAACCAAATGAGTTTGGTTGGTGTTGTGCATAGTTAACATACAAGGGGTGGTGGAACTAGTCACATTTTCCAACACATCTCTTATGTAGTTTGTGGTTTTGTAAGGAAGCTTGCAATGAGATGCGATCCCAAAGCACAACAAGAACAAAGTCGACTTTTTTTTTTTTTTTTTTTTTTTGTCTTTGTTGCATGTAAGAATGTGTTGTGACTAAAGACACGAGATGTGAAAACTAGCACCTCTTTTGGTCCCTAAGTTGGTTCATATCTATTTTGAGTACATGGAAAAGGGCTTTGTTCTCTAGTGCAAGTCTAGCACAATACATTTTTAGTAGCTCATTTGCTTGGACCCAAGCCCTAACTCATAGGCTTTGTTCGTAGGAGTCCAAATTCATTAAAACTTAATGGATCAATAGTGTTCCCAAGGCTACTATAAACACTTCACAATTATGTAGTCCATTTGTTGAAATTGATCTCTCTCAAGCGTCAATGAAAGGCTCTCACATAGGAGGCAGTGCTGAGTGATCTGTTCTGGATGGAGTGACAAAAGAATGTCGTCCATCACAGAACATAACCTTTTTCCCTTTTGAATTTGCGTCCTCGATGAGCTGCTTACATTCCTTCCATTGTACGGCGGTCAGATCTTCATGAACAAAAATGTTGTTGCCTTTAAGACATCCATGACGCTTAAGAACTTCGTCTCAATACTCAATGTATTTGAAACGAATGAAAATTACCGAAGTGTCAAACGTACTACGCCATGTTGCTTCCACAACATCTTTTCGTTCCTCGTAAGAGAGTGAAGCTAACAGTTCTTGGGCTGCAAGAAGGGGATCGGTTTCAAGAGAAAAATCTCGGACGCAAACGTTTTGGTGTTTTTATGCCCTCTTGCTTTGTTCTTGCATTGCCTATGAAACCACCATCGTATTCTTTCCTTCCGAGTTCTTGAGCAAGTCTGCCCAAGTTTTGGTCGAAGTTTGGATTTTGTCTTTCAAGGCTTTGACATGACTAGGATCAATTTGAGAGTTCTTGGTTGTCAACTGTTCTCTGAGGTTTGCATTTTCATCTTCAAGCATCTTCATCTTTTCTTGTAGAGTGATAATACTAAATGAGTGCTTTTGAAGTTGGATTTCCATTTTACTTATGATCGACCACACATTAAAAGCCATGGGCGTGGCAGTAGGTGGGGTTAGTGCAGCAGTAGTTGGAGCAATGGTGGGAGTTGGCGAGGCAAAAACTTCACTGGAAGTTTTCTCGCCTTGCTGCTCTGATCAAATTAGGTAAACCAGATGTAGGTGCCACAGATGCATCAATGGAGTCTCCACAGATGCAGCGATGGAGAGTTTGGCAGGTAGCTCGCAGGTAAGGCCACAGATGCAATGATGGACTGTTGGGCAGGTAGCTTGCAAGTAAGGCAGCGGGTAGTCAGAGAGGGGGGGGGGGGGGGGGGGGGGGGAGACTGTTCAAAGTTAGGTTGAGAGTTAGAGCACCGAAGAGATATTTTTTCTCTTCTTGGTTAGTTTAATTTGGTTTTAGTTATGTTGTTTTGACGACATTGCTCTGTCTTGGTGCCATTCATTTTGATGTACTTGTTCGTCTTATACGCCTTTTGGCATGGAAAAGACAGTAATAAAGCTGCTTATGCTGTTTCTTCTCTCTCTCTCTCTCTCTCTCTCTCTCACGCCTTTTGGCATGGAAAAGACATTAATAAAGCTGCTTATGTTGTTTCTTCTTCTTCTTCTTCTTCTTCTCTCTCTCTCTCTCTCTCTCTCACCCCCCTTATACACACACACACACGTGTGTGTGTGTGTGTGTGTGTGTGTGTGTGTGCGCATGTGTGCGTGTGTGTTCACATAGTATTGTTTGTGGGAGATTGGTATTTGATGCATTCAATGCATTTTCCTCGATCTTCTTTGAAACATAATTGAGACTTAGACGAAGCTCTAATTCATTTTTTTCTTGTTTCAAGGAAAATTTCAAATTTGTGTGTGGAGAATCTAGTTTTTTCTAATTTCAAATTTGTGTTGAGGCTCTAGTTTTTTTTTGTAGATATAGGATATTCATTCTTTTAGGTTGTTGAAATCCTTGGTGTGAGATGCTTGAGAATAGTTAGTATTTTTTTGTTATTTTGATTAGTGAAAGGTAGGGCGCCAAGCATTGCCATTTTATCAATTTATGCCATTGTTGTTACTTTTGTACTTATTTTAGAATTTTTTGAAGATCTTTATGACATTGATCGTCCTACAATGGGACACTTTGATATTCATGGTTTGAATCAATAGAAATCTTTTCAAACCCCCTATCGTACAATAGGTATTTGTATGGTCAGTGGGTAGGTATAATGGGGACGGGCCTCAGGTGGGGAGCTTGGTCAAGCAAGCTTTTTTAGAAATACGAGCGAGCTTTTCATAAAGACATGGTGGGCTCTACTAAACACAAGCGTGATTCTCATCTCAATGTACCATTTGCTAACTAGTGAACATGCGAGTTCATACACGAATTATGCAAATAAGCAAGAGTTACAATCAAAATCCAACAAAAAAATGAACCAATTTTGGTACATGATGGTTTCTATAAAAGAATTGCTTTCAATACAAAAAATGATTTATGGACAAACAAACCTTATTTCTATACAACTTGCAAAACAAGAAAACAGTTAAAACATATTAAAGAGTATGAACTTCGAGTGAGGATCATTGGTGTTTTGCATTATCTTCAAAACATTTAACAATACAAAATCTCAAACTCATGTGAACAATTTCAAGTGTTTTTAATCACTTGTTGAACTTGCAGTCATATACTAGATGCATTATGAGTTTGATTTTAGAGACACCTTGTTTATTTTTTCTTTACCGTTTCAGTGACGTTTCATATGCTCCCCATGGTGTCACATACGTGAAATGTACTCATTCGTCTTATATGCCTTTTGGAAAAGACAAATAAAGCTTTCTTTCTTTCTTTCTTTCTCTTCCATGCACAAATGAAGTAGATTTCTGGTTTTCGAATGCCTAAAATCCTCAAGTACATCTTAAAAATGCAAATAGACAAGCTTCTAGTTTCCTAGGCATGCCAAAAGGTAATGCTTGAAGGTAGTTGTGACATAGTTATTTCCCCATCATTTGTGAAAGAGTTACTGCATGTGTGGAGGATTCCATCCATATTGGAAGCTAATAATAGTATTCGACTTTTCGCCAAAGATGCATGTCCTAACTTGACGAAGCACCAGCTCTAGTCATGGTATATCATGTTGTAGAACTGACAAAATACTTACCCTTATTACTAGCTCTTACCTAGTTTATTAAGCACCAGACATGGTTCTTCACCACAATAGATCTGAGTTAGTTGCTATCTACAAAGCCACCAAGCAACTATTCTTCGTTTACCCAATAGACCTTAGGGGCTAGCCCTATACAATGCTGGCTAGCCAAATGCACAGTCTTCCTTACATTTCAATACACATCATGTCAAAACACATCATTCATGCATGTATGATGATAATACTTTTAAAATGAAAATGCATATTATGCAAAAGAAAATGTAGTTATTTGCCTTCATTCAAAATAAGATGCAATTATTCATTGCCATAAAAAATGATAATAAAAAAGTTTACTAATCTGTAGTTAACACTCTTCCTTGACTTGTGCAGGTTGTTGCAGAATTTTAGGACTGTTTTACTCCGGAAAGGGAAGACTCTAGTAGTCATGTTGTTGTTTCAAACCATAATTACAAGAAAATCTGATCCAATGGACGTACAAAATTACTGCCAAATAATGTAACTACCTTATCACCCTCCTTGAAAGTTAGAACATGCTTCTCAAAATCAATTAACAGAGAAGGCGATTTACTAAATAACCATTCATAACCGAAGATTAAATCAGTACGAGCTAGGTCTAAAACATGAAAATTAACTACTTCCGTGTGTCCTTGCATCAAAACATGGAGCTTTGGGACTTTTATGTTCCAAGTCTCCAACTCTGCTCCTGAAGCTAGATAAACTTTATATCTATGATTGTTGGCTTCAGTTTCCAAGCTGAGTTTTTGTACAAGACGAGAATTAATAAAATTATGAATTCAATCAACAGGTGCAGATGCTGTCAAGATTGTCACAACAACAGAGAAAGTCACAGATGTGGCTAGAGTTTTTCATGCAGTTGTCCATTCGCAGGTTAGTGGCAATCAGGTACTTAAAGCATCCCAGTGGTCGGTGCTACTATTTGTTTCCTTGTCTCAAAATGATGTTGAGAAGTTAGTTTATGCTACTTATAGATTAATGTTCATTCAGAGGACTGCTTTTCAATACTAACATCCACTCGAGGGTGGAGCATGGGATCATTTGAAAAATTTACACACAAAAAAAATATTACATAAGGTCTATTATTTGACATCAATACATGTGAGGCAAGTCAAATTTATTAGAAGAGAAAACAACAAATGTGCTACTTACTCTTGGTGATTTCTTCCATGAATGCGCGAAGCCTATGGTTTCCATCCCACACATAAAGCATTTTATTACTTTAAAAACTCCAATCACTGTTGTGACTAGCTCATTTTCAAACTGTACATTTATTTGTTGCCATATAGGATCCCACCCAGCCATGTATGTATCCATGGTGCGCTCCTCATTCTTGGGTGTTTTGAGCGAGCAAATAAAATGTCCTTTTTGCTTGACATAACCATGCATGGAAAATTCAATGCATAGTTGTTTGTAACGATCACCCAACTGTCTAATTGTGGAATTGGGAATTAGTCGGCATAGAGGAATTGTGGGAGGAGCTGTACCCTTTGACACCTTTGTGAGAAAAGAGAAATATTAGTGTTTATGGCTTAGAAAAATACAAATGCAATCTTTATGCCTAGGCAAGGTAATGCATGAGATCGTAGGTGCAATATTTTACTTGTAATCGATCCATAACGACCTCAAGTAAATCCAACTGAAATTTTTTGTTGTAGGAAATGAAGTGACCAGGTTCTTCATCTTCATATTGTTCATCATCTTCTTCTTCAAGAATGAAACAAGATTTTTTTCTATGTACAAAAACACACCACATTTAGCATTAAAAAATAAACCAATTGCAAGATTAGCACCTTCACCAAAAAAAATTAATGACATGGAACATAAAAAAATTAATACATAATTGATAACTTACCAACAGCCTATCAATGGGCCAAGCAATACAACTCTTAACTGCATCATGAAGAGTGTACATGTTTGCATTCTCAATCGGAATAGATAGTTGCACGACTGATGCAATCTGATGTGATATGCTCTGATACCACTGTTGCGAAATTGTGATATGCTCTGATACCATTGATGCGAATCTTTCACGAAACAAAAGTATTTGGATGGAGTTCGGATTTGACTGCTGGTCATTGCCAGCTGCATCAATCCTACAGTCCTCCAGAATGTAGACAGATACTAATGTACTACATTGAAGATTAATGTAGCATTCAACAAGATAAAACCAAATTGCAAAATTAAATAAACAAGTAAAACAGACACACAAATAACAATAGAATAAATTTCATTCGAGATCAGACAAGATGAGAAAGATGTGTGCTCAATGGCTACAAAATCATCTATTGATTCTCTGATGCTTCAAACACTGCATGCAGATCCACGCAGTGCGTTGGCGCGAGAGAAGCGACGTTCTCCCACGAGTAGTGTCTTGCTTCACTAGCGGACATGAGGATATACAGATCCTATTTGAAACCGTCTCGCACGCAGGCGGACTTGTGTTTTGTATATTCGTCTATTTGCTTACTTGCATTAGACTACTTCTGTATTCACTACTTTATCAACGTTAACCAGAATGGTATATAGTCGCATCGTGTAACTACTAGATTAGAGTAATTAAACACCTACTCCTAATCATGAGTTACAAGAGTGGCAGATTAGCCACGACTAAGTGTATCTGTTGACGTCATGCTATCAGATCCGATATCCATACTTTTGAGTACTTGCATGATCTTCTTGACCTTTTAAGAGCGTGAGGACAGGAAAGGTGTCACGACGTTTTTCGTGTCGCTTCGAGTCGTTTGACTTTCTCCCGCCGTGCCACGAAAAATTCTCGTTCGCAAATTTTTCGAGTAGGTGCATAGGAAGGATGTTCGCGAACATTTTTTCTTCGACTTCGTGTCTCTTCGTGTTCGCGAACATTTTCGTCAGATTGAGGGCTGAAAGCTAGCAAAGCTTTGATAACAGAGACGTTTTGTTTCTTCAGCTCCCTCTCAAAGCGTGATAGCTTGACGACTCCAACACTACTCCTCTGTCTCTCAAAAAGTCTTTTGTCTAGGGCTTTCGTGAAACTGTCTTCACAATGTTTGTTTCTGGCATATAGATTCTGACGTGAGACAAGTTGGGCTTTCTACTCCACCATAATTTGTGTGGTGTTGTGTGAGGGACACCGGCCTTCTCTGTCCTGTTCTAGATATATGAAGTTGTAGCTACTGCTTCAGCCCACAGTACTCTTGGAGCTTTTGAGTAGGCCATCATGCATCTGGCAGCTTCCATCAGGGTCCTATTCTTTCTTTCTGCAACACCGTTGTGCTGCGGTGTATAGGCTGTAGTCCTTCTATGAATAATGGCACGATCATTGCAGAAGTCAGTGAAGCGATTCGAGATATATTCGCCATCTCGATCTGTCCTGATCTGCTTCACTTTGTTGCTTGTGCATCTCTCCGCTCAATTCACATATTCTGTGAATTTATCAAGTGCTTCAGATTTATTCTGAATAAAGTACACTCTGACAAATTTACTATAATCATCAATGAAGGTTATGAAATATTTTGAGCCTCCTACTGAGATCGCATTGAAAGGTCCACAAATATCAGGATGGTACGAACTCTAGAATCTTGGTCGTTCTGTAGGAGTCTTTTACAAAAGGAGTGCACGACATCTTGCCCTTCAAGCATGCATCACAGGTGGTCGAACTGGTTGCATTCAAGATGCTAACCCCTATTATTGCTCCATGATGGCTTGCTTGGTAGAGTGCCATTGAATTCATGTGGCATAGTCTTCTGTGCCACATAGTATCTGGCGAATCATCATGAGTCTGATGCATCTGATCTGCAGGTAGGCGTACCTTCAGGTGATATAGATTACCTTTTTTTCTGCCTTGAGCGATCAGGGTACTGGTACTGACGTCAACCACGTTGCATGCTTCGTCAGAGAACGTCACACGCATCCCTGCATCAGCCATTCTTGCCACAGAAAGCAAGTCTTGCTGCAGTGTAGGCACGAACAGAACGTCTTCGAGTCGTCTGTCTCTGCCATTGATGTTGAGCCACAATGAACCAATATCGTTCATTTGATGTTTGGATCCATCTCCAAGAACTATGAATATGGAGGGCACTTCTGAAATCAGACATTATTCGTCTTGACGTTACGGAGTGTGAGGTGGCTCCTGAATCTAGGATCACCTCACGTGTGTCAGATGTTGATGCTGAACACAGGTCCTCACAAATGTAGGCAGTCGAACAATTTCTGTTCGATCTTTCTTCGCCCATTTTTGAGCTCTCAGGCTCCTCGACATAGGATGAACTATTGTTGTTCTCCTATCTGTTCTGTGTTGATTTGTTCCTCGGGTTCAGGCGACAATCCATGGTTGCATGACCCTTCTTGTGGCAGTGGATACATTCGATTTTCGGATTGAGCCAGCATGTATCAACTGTGTGCCCATCTCTTCTGCATCTCACGCAAGTCTTCCTTTCTCCACCTTGCTGTTTCGACCTCCCTTTGCTCTTCCAGTTTCCTTTGCTGGACCCCTCTGCTTGCTGATCTCGATCCTGCCTTTGTTTTGACTCCCTCTTAGGCTTGAATTGTTTCTTGGATTTTTCTTTGTTGCCGTAGAGGACCCCTGGTCAGAACCATCCTTGTGATCAAGGTGCTCTCTAGTCTCAACTTCCTCTCGAATCTTGACAATCGCCTTCTCGAAGTTCATGGTAGGATCTTTCGCGAGCAGGGTTCTGGTTGTCTGGAAAGATGTGGGTAAGGCTCTTAACAGGTAAGTGAGCTGCTTCTCAACTGACATTGCATTCTCTGCTCCAGAGTTGTGTAATGACTGGAACAGATCCTTCATCTTCCTTACAAAAGAAGTGAGATCTTTGCCGTCTCACTACAGGTTCATTAGCTGATCTTCCAACATCATTATTTGACTTCTTGATTTCGTTTGAAATCTCGTGAGTAGTGTATCCCACATCTCCTTCGCTTTGGAGAGTGTAGTCAGGTCAAGTGTGAAACTATTTTCGATGGATGAGGATAGCAAGGCTACTTCCTTGTCATTTTTTTTTCTCCATTCGCGTAGCTCCTTGCCTGATGTCGTAGGCATCTCTTCTGTGCCTTCCACCTAGGGGAATAAACCTTCGCCCTTTAGTATCAGTGATGTCTTAACTTTCCAGACTAGAAAGTTAGATCCTGAAGTATCAAGAACTGTGTAGATCTTGTTCTGTATGCTGCTGATTGAAGCCATTGCTTCTTGAGTGTGTTCTCTCGTTGATGGTTTCTTGTTTGAATGCTTGGCCTCCTGGAGCTGATAGCTTTTCGGCTACGTCAGACTATGACAAGATAGGTAGGCTCTGATACCACTGATGCAATATGATGTGATATGCTCTGATACCACTGTTGCGAAATTGTGATATGCTCTGATACCATTGATGCGAATCTTTCGCGAAACAAAAGTATTCGGATGGAGTTTGGATTTGACTGCTGGTCACTGCCAGCTGCATCAATCCTACAGTCCTCCAGAATGTAGACAAATACTAATGTACTACGTTAAAGATTAATGTAGCATTCACCAAGATCAAACCATATTGCAAAATTAAATAAACAAGTAAAATAGACGCACGAATAACAGCAGAATAAATTTCATTCGAAATCAAACAAGATGAGAAAGATGTGTGCTCAATGGCTACAAAATCATCTATTGATTCTCTGATGCTTCAAGCACTGCATGCAGATCCACGCAGTGCGTTGGCGCAAGAGAAGCGACGTTCTACCACGAGTAGTGTCTCGCTTCAATAGCGGACATGCGCATCTACAGATCCTATCAGAAACCGTCTCGCACGCAGGCGAACTTGTGTTCTGTATATTCATCTATTTGCTTACTTGCATTAGACTACTTCTGTATTCACTACTTTATCAGCGTTAACCAGAAGGGTATATTTGCCACTCTTGTAACTCATGATTAGCAGTAGGTGTTTAATTGCTCTAATCTAGTAGTTATGCTGATGTCATGCTATCAGATCATATATCCGTACTTTTGGGTACTTGCATGATCTTCTTGACCTTTTAGGAGCGTGAGGACAAAAAAGGTGTCGCGACGTTTTTCGTGTCGCTTCGAGTCGTTTGACTTTCTAGTCGTCTGACTTTCTCCCACCGTGCCACAAAAAATTCTCGTTCGCAAATTTTTCGAGTAGGCGCATAAGAAGGATGTTCGCGAACATTTTTCCTTCGAGTTCGTGTCCGCGAACATTTTCGTCAAATTGAGGGTTGAAAGCTAGCAAAGCTTTGATAACAGAAACGTTTTGTTTCTTCAACAACATCATCATGACATGCATACACGAGAATTGACACATGATTTTTTGGCAATGGCCTATTGTGAAGCATCTCACCATACTTTGCTTGAAATACCTCACCCTCACCAACTACTCTATTCTCAGTGAGCAGGCAAACATATCTCCCTTTTGAAATTCCTACAAAAACTAGCAAGTTCAATATGAGATAATGAAGTGCAAATTCACAATTGAATATTGAGTGCAAAGATTTTTGTATTTATGGTGTGTACCTTAAAAAGCTTGCATCTGATGATCCTCTTGTCGTTGTTTCCTTTTGGCCCTTTCATGATTTAACTCTTGTGCAAACAACATATGCACATATCAACAAAAAAATTTGAACTGGTAATGTGTAAAATTGATATGACCATTTGAGAAACAATGCCCCTTCCATCAAATACAAACTAACTTTCCAATACTAAACGAGTTCCACATATCCAAAGCTTCCTTGGTGTAACTAAAGGTTGAAACGTTAGTCATAATGTCATGCCCTTGACATCCTTCACCATTGATTGCTAATATGCATTTAAGAAGCTGGGATTCCTATTGTTTCACATTCGATCTTAGTGGATCACATATTTTATTTAATTTTTTTTTTGACAACACCTTTCTAATATCAACATAGACAAACTTGATTTCTTTATGGATAGCTTGATTTCTTTCAATGTTTGCTTCTGGTGAAATTGGGTCCTACTCCAGTCCACTATGTCTCAATAATGTTTATTGAGCTTTCCAGTGAACAATTAGAGATGAAGAACATTCGAAATATTTTGACCACATTTTAGGGTCTTGAAATGGTTCTCAGTTTCTCCATTATTTTGTACTCTCTCTCTCCCCCACTCGGAAGACATTTTCTCTGCCCCCTTTCTCAAAAGACTTTTTCTTGGAACTCCTCGAGGTATGCAGCTGGACTACAGACATAAATAAGAAAAAAAGGAAAGACTTTTCTTTGCATGGTTTCAATACTTGATAATGTGTAAAAAACAATGCCTTTGTATTGGAAAATTTACTTCATCCATTCTGTTTCAAAGACAAGTAATCTTTCTTTCTTTCTTCTCTCCTTCTCAACATCTTCTAGTAGGGCAAATGTATCACCACCATATACTCACCAACCTTAATATCTGTCTTCTTGCTCCCTAGATTTAACAGAAGGTCTGGCTAATTGAGTTCTATTTTTCAGCGTGCTCTATTTTGCATCACAGATTATGCAAGATCTTTCTACACCAAAGCTGTTATCTGAAATTTCAAATCAAGCATTCATCTGATTATTACAATTTGCAAGGAAAGGTTGTAAGACTGAATTTTTTTATTATCACATTTGCAAAATTGTAATTTAAGTCAGATGGTAATATGGTGTTTATGCAAGCACAACCCAGATTCCGCAGCAGGTTAATGGAGAGAGCACAGCCCAGGTTAATGGTGTTTATGCAAGCACAGCCCAGATTCCGCAGCAGGTTAATGGAGAGAGCTACCTGGGCTACCTGGAGGAAGCACATTAGCGCAAGAGCGACAATCCAAACGCCAGGATAGCTGACTACTTCGACATAAGTACAGGCACTAGCGTGGGGGCCTGGCTTATTGCCATGCTTTTCCTCCTAGATGAGAAAGGCACCTCTCTCTTCACAGGCCAAGGAACGTGGAAATATATTCAAGCTAAGAAAACTACAGAACGCAAGAGAACACACGCCGAATAGCAGCTCACAAAAAAATTCTGAAGAACCAAAACCAGTCGTAGCGGTGCGCTCGTTCCGCATTCATCCGCATCCAAAACTCTGTCCTTTTGCGTTCGGCCCCAGTCTTCTGAAAAAAAAAACGAGTCATGAAAGCTTTTTCTGAAATTGTGGACGGTAGGTAAGAGCTCACCAGAATGATTAGAAGGACTCTCACCAGAATGCATTCTGATCATACCTTCTTCAGAATGCGTACCAGAATGTGTTCTGATGTCAGAATGCGTGTCTTTCAAGACCTCGCCAGCCTGAGACACAATTCGCCACGGCAAAGCCCAAAAAATGACCCATTTCAAAACAGAGTGCCGGCGCCACGGCCGCCCAAAAAAAAGTTTGCGCCCCCGAAGAAAAAATCGTACTTTATCAATGCGCCGCGGCGGCGAAGCCCCAAAAAAAAAAAAACTCAATATCATGACAGAGTGCCGTGGCGCTGGTTCGCTTGCCCAATAGACATAAAAGTTTGGTTTTTCGTAAATACGCCACCCAATTGACGGGAAATTGATTGCTTTTAATGGAAACGGCCATTCTATAGTGAATACACCATATCTACAATAGTCGACCAGAGATTGAAGACATTTTTTGAATCTATAGCTCAATGTTAGTTTTCTCTGTGCTTGCTATGAGATATTTCGCCTCATTTTTGCAAATAGCCCTCGGCCCAGTGGCTATCCATCCTCTGTCATTCTGTAAACGTGCGATAGGCACCACAAATTGTGTGGGAAAAAGACTCCTTGCGGAAGGATATTCCACCTGCTAAATTACATGTTGCCATTCCAGTAGATGAGTTGCGTCCAATACCTTGATTCCGCGGCGAATCAAGTGCTTATATAGGATGATCAATGACCAACCGATAATAACAAGCAGACCTCTGAGCCTCTACGATTAACGAACTCTCTGTGTCTTTGGGCTAAGAATGACTTGAGGTATTTCAAATTTTCTAATGTTAAGTTAATTAGTTGTTCTGTTGTATGACAAATATTCCCAAAAAAAAAACACAATTTCATGGAAAAAAACGTTAGCAAGAAACTTAGATATAGAGGGGGGGGGGGGGATGTGCATGTACTTTCTTGGATAACCAAACGTTCTTTTAGGAGGCACTTTAACTAGTTGGATTGGGTGGTAGCAATCTCCTTCATCTTTACTCCAGTCAGTGAGAACAGATTTAGTCCTCTTCCCCCTCACCAAAGCCACTAGCACAATTGCAACCTTCACAACAGATCAACCCACGCCCAATCCAAATTTCTTAAAAATAGCCAAAAGCATGTGCAAAAAAAATCAATCCGAATATGGGTTTGCTTTTTGGGATGGATTTAATGGGTAGGAATAAAATGTAGAAAAATAAAACACTAGCTGTTTACTTCCAACACAAAATCATTGAGCCTAATAGCAACAGGCCTATAGACTATGGGAACTTTTTGGGAGACTGTGTACAAAGTAGTTTCTTCAAAAAGTTAACCCAAAATTTTATGTTTCGTTATAGAAGGTTATTGGGTTTTGATTTTGCTAATAGTTCCATAAAAGTTAAGGTACATTTCATTTTCAAGTTAAGTTTGATTGTGTTTAGAGATTTTGGTGAGTGGATCAATTTTGATTGGTATGTCATGGATAATACATGTTTGGGATGTTATTATGACGAGCAAGTGATAACTTTTAGGAGTTATGTTTTATTCCTAGATGGCATATGTAACTAATGTTTGGTAGTTGAAAGGACGTTATGCTTGAGATTGGATTCTTTTACATATACTACGTTTTTTGTGATAGATATCTTGTGATGGATTAGGTACAATGTTTAGTCTGGTTCATTATGTATGACCATTGGCAATTCATAATTGCAATAAGAATTCAATACAATGACATTTAAAGAGAGCATATTCTCTTTGTAAATCTGTTGCCCAGTTTGGGCTTTCTTTTATTAAAATAAAGAGTCTATACATGAATTCCAAAATATTTACATTTCACAAATGATTGTTTTGATTGCTTTTTCACAACATCTGTATTGATGCCCACCAACCATGGCTTCTTCTTATTGAAATATAGTGTCTATACATTGAGTAAACATGATTGCATGTTTTTCTATTCCTCCTCCACAATAGTGATTGTTGATGGTAGATCTTTGCAGCATGTTATCGGCTCCTGTTTTTTTTGTAGCTACAATAAGAAGCAAATAACGTTAGTGCACTTATATTTGTATACAACATCATGTTGAATATACTCATTTTCATAGGCAATAGTTATGGATTACTTATAAGTCTTTCATTGATAATGAATATGAAATAATTGGGTAGATGGTTATGAAGAAGAACCAACTCTGATATGATATAATCAAGGCTCCAGTGCTCTTCCACCTCAATCATAGTTAGAAATTCCTCATTTTATTTGATGTTTATCTCTTTTTTGTCTAGGTGACCATCCATTTGAAAGTCTTAATATAGTGGTAGCCAATTGTTTTCTTAAATCTCTGATAGCTAAAGGTTAGACTAAGCATTTGTTTCTCAATACGGCCACGAAAAATCATCTTTACAAACGAATAAAGTTGGTGTCTTTCGGACATTTGTACTTGAGAATAATTCAACAAATATAATGAGACAAACCAACTTAGGTGAACAATATTCAATCTGTTACTGATCTTCATTACATTCTTCACATCTAAGAATAGCTTGCATCTAAAGGATTCAGAAACAATACTATCAGGAGTAGGCCACTCAGCACTCTGAAAGCTTGGCAATGGCATCTTTTCAAGCTTATCAAAATTCTCATCCCTTTCTGGAATATATTTAGTTTCATAAAAGAAGATACCACTATCTGAAAGGTCCTTTGGACTTCTCCCTCTATATTGCAAGTTTCCAACATTAGAGTGAATCACATCCAATATATCTTCAAGTGATTGTGCTGGCTCCCATTCACTTATGTTCGATGGATATAAATTAAAAAAAAAATACTTCTTATAATGGACTGCAGTCAATTCAATTGTTACTTGTTGTCGCAACTGCCGAAGATCTGGAAGTTCACCAAAAATAGTTTAGCTATTGCTAGTACATCTCATGCTTATTTCAATTTTAACAAAAATTGGGATTCGAACTCGTTGAATAATTTGTAACGTGCGTGACACTGATCAACTCACTCGAAACAAAAGAAAATACAAATACAAATGCTCTCAGCTCATCCATCTCTGATTGTTGTGTTGTTTTCTTTGATTGAATGCTTCAAAGTCTGTGATCATTGTTCGTTTGTTTAGGATCTTGTAAAATTCTGCAAGCTAGCCAAAGGAGCAACACACAAAAGAGCAGCCAGAAAAATTGACCCCCAAACAAAAAAAAAATTCTACATGGTATTAGAGCAGATTGTCTAGGCAACACAAAATGGCTACAACGATTTAGACAAGGATTGAAATCAATCTTGATGGTGCAAACTATCGATTTTGGAATTTCAAAACCAAAACACACTTGAAGGGTAAAGGGATCTGGTCAGTGACCCTGTTCAATGACTGATCTCACAGAACAACAGCCTCCAGAGGAAGACCCCAAGAGAGCTGAATGGATCAGAAAGGATGAGCACGCAATGGCAGTCATCGTTTCATCCATAAATGAAGAAATCCTCATGTTGATCGAAGACCTTGAGAGTATCCATGAAGCGTGAGAAAAGCTAAAGTAGAAGTACGAAGTGAGGACTGCTGCATTAGTGATGCACCTACACATTCATTTACAGGTCAACATGCAGCCCAAATGAACATTCAATAGATTCTACAGCTACTTACTCTGAAAATGAACTGAATTAGATCCTGTAATATACTAACACTGAGCTACACTTGCTTTAATTGACAAAACAAGAAACAAGAACTAACCTACAACATTTTAGAGGTCCAAGAATCAAGAAACCAACCAGTCTTTTGATTCTTGGACATCCCAAGAACATCAAGATCTAGAATGTTGGAGGATATGCAAGATTTACACCACATTTCTAGCCTATTTAGTTTACCTGAATGTTGGCTCCTACATTAATCCACAAACAAGAAAAGAAGACTAATCCACGCTAGGAAAGTAGCAAATCTAATCCACTCTACAATCCACAACCACACACAAAGGAGGGAAGGGCAAGATCATGAATGCATCACTCAAGAAACAGGCATGATCAAGGAGCTCAATGGATGCACCAAACTCGTGAAGGCTCTTCCCATTTCAGCATGGAGTTGATACAATACACAAAAAGCTCCTCTTCACAAAGAGGGAGTCTCTTAAATAAGAAAGAGAGCTCCTTAGGTGGCATCTTAGTGGAATCTGCACATTTCACAAATTACAAGTGGAATAATGCTCTCCATTAGAGGTCACCATCAAAGGTGGCTCACTCAACTTCTTTAAAAGGGATTTACTTGTATTTATTACATTTGCCTAGAAATACTAGTTCCTACATGGTCATTCCATCTTCTGGGATTCACCATGAGGCTTACATAGTTCTTGCTTGTCATTACTACTAGTATTTCTCGGCTCTCATACTCGGCTCTCAGTCTTCATTAGTCTCGTCTTCTCAGAGACCTCCTCTGTCTAAGATGAGAGGTGCTCTTGAGTTGCTCTTTCTGAGTATCTTGGGGATTTGTCAGAATCAACCAACATCATCCCACCCCTAATGTGCTGCAGGACCCACTGCAACTCATATTGGATGATGTTGCTCTGCTTTCACATTGGCATCTTCGAACGGTACTTGGAAAAGCGTAGATCCTCATTCGCTTACATAAAACCAAGTGCTTATTGTCGCCAGTCTTTATCACAAAAACTTGTTGGGAGTATTCCCAACAAAGTGTAAATAAATAAAATCCTTCAATAAAATGTGTTGCGAGGGCATAGCATCTTGCGTGTATAAGCCCATGGCCCAATGAGCACGCAATTAAAGTTGTAAATAAAATAAACTTGACTTGGGCCTTGGAATTAAAATAAAACTAGAGGCCCAATGTCATTTTTAAACTTAGAGATTACTTTTTAGAGTTGGGTCCAAATTGGGACTCACATGAATCTTGTGATTTCTAATGTACTTTTTGTGGACCCTTGGATCAAGTTGGGTCCAAGATGAATGGACATGATCATTGTGAATATTAGCTAATAAGATTGAGGGGCAAGGGCCTTCCCCATTTTATAAAAAGACACCATTTGTACACTATTTTCATGTTTAATGAGAAGGAGAAAACTCTACCAATTTTGGAAGAGCCATCATCATTTGCAATTCAATGCTTGCTATTGCTCTTGTTGTTTCCATTTGCTTTCAAGTTCATGCTTGTTGGTTTCAGTAGTTTAGTTTCTCCTTTAGCAAGTACAATGTGCATTTGAGCTAACCTCCATCCTCACTTTCTATCTCTCTCTCTCTTTCTCTTCCCTTCTCAATCTCTTCTTCTCCATTCCTTCTCTTCAACCAAAACCATGATGAATGTTAGTGTAGAGGAGTAGAGTTAAAGAGGAGTAGAATGGTGGTGAGTAGAGCTAAGGGAGAAAGTAGGAAACTAACCAAAAGTAGCATCTATGCTTAGTTAGGTACCTATCCAGTGATCTAACCTTTGTTGATAGGCTGGAGGGATATACTACGAGAGATATTCGACCCCACAGTGGCGCCGTTGCCAATGATAGGTTTCCACTAACTAGTTTAGCTGCATTTTAGCTATTTTCTTGTTTTTTAGAGTAGTTTAAGTAGATTTGTGGGAGTTAGAGTTAGTTTTCTGTATTTTTTGTGTTTGGACTGTTCACAACTAGCGGGGGAGGTGTGAGAGGGTAGAGGAGGCCCTGAACAACCTCTAAGGGCTTGAAACCCAAACCAACCATTCAAAAAACTCAAAAATCACACCAATCTGCATTTTGGAGGGAAAAAGAGCCAAAAAACTCATTAGATTTTTATATCTCCAGAATCAGTGGAAATTAACCCTTGCATGACTGGCAGCAGCTCTAGGGTACTGTCCTAGACCTGCATAGAAGTCTACGAGAGTTAGTTCCAAGCAGATTGTAAAATCAGAGAAAAATCATAAAAAATTCAAAAAACCCTTGAAAAAATCCAAAAAAATCCAAATCTTCATAAGAACTCTCGTAGAGCCCTCTGAAGTTTCATCTCAGTGAGAGCAGGACATAGAGAAGTTTATGAGAGTTAATTTGAGGTCTAAGTGCCTGTGCGAGAGTTCCTAGTGAAAAAAAGATGGGAAAGTACCAGTGAACTCTCGCAGACAGTAAAAATTTCAGGTCTAGTGGTCAAGAACTCTCGTAGAGGATTCTAAAGTTCCATCTCAGTGAGACCAGGACACATAAGAGCTTGCGAGAGTTAGTCTGATTCTAGTGAGCAAAAAATTGGATTTAAGTGCTAAACAATCACTAAAAAGTGAAGATCCAGCAAATCCTTTCAGTAAGAACTCTCGTAGACCCTCTCAATCGATTTAGAATGGCAATTTACATCAGTGATGAAGCCTGCGAGAGTTAGTGTGAAGATTTGGTGAAGATCAAGCCAAAAAAAGTGGTTTTGAACCCTCGCAGACAATGAAATTTTCACTTCTTGTGAGAGTTAACTCTTGCAGAGAATTCTGTAGTGAGATCTGACCCGTATCTAGCTACTTTGAACCTTGCAAGAGCTACTTCTCAGAGATCTGAAAGATATCAAGTTTTTTAGCTGCAAAAACAGCTAAAGAACCCTCGCACAGCCAACCCTCGCACAAGATAACCCTCGTAGACCAGATTAGTGGAAAGATCTGTATCAGATCCAGCTACTATCAAAATCTCAGGTCAATGAGTGCAAGGAGTAAAAAGTTATCAAGGAAAAACCATTGTAAAAGGCCTAAAATTCACTTCCGGCCGATCAGATCCTTGAAGATCCAGACTGCATCCTACTGTATAAGCAAGATCCAATCACTTTGGAACCCACCATCGGATGAATCTGAGATCAGAACGATCAATAGCACGAAGGATAGCAAATCAGGCACCACACCTTCCCAGATTAATAGCTGTGCAACAAGAGGCATAACCGGAACCAGCACCAATGGATCCAATGGGCCAACCCGTACCTGTCGCTCCCTTGCAAGTGATCCGGAGAGCACCATAGATGGAAATACCAAAATACCACGGATCATCAGATCCCATCTGATTCCTCCAGATCTACGAGCAAGCTTGTGAAATCTACGGCGAACAGACACATGCGGAGAAGCTGATGCTATTCCCTATGTCCTTATTGGCAGTGGCTCAGGATTGGTTTTTCAATCTGTCAGAGGAAGAGAAATCCACCTGGGAAGCGGTTAAAGCGGCTCTCATTACGCGCTTTAAACCAAGAAAATTCTTGGAAGACCCGTTTCTCTTGCTGAGCAAAGTCAAGATGGGAACACGAGAAAGGGTCCGGGACTATATTGAACGGGTCAACATCTACGATCCGAGTGTAGTACAACCCTGACTCCCGATCATGCGATGATCATGTGGTTCCTAGCCGAATTATCACGAAGCATCAGAAGAGAACTGAAACGACGGGAGTAGTACGCTACTCTGCAAGAAGCTATGGAAGATGCCATCAGGGAAGAGGATGAGAGATCTGACGACAAATATCCTTCCACCCACACTCCTATTTTCCCGATGGCATCATCATCATCAAACGCATCCGCTCTATCCACAGAACTGCTATTGGACAAAATTACACAAATAGCAGATGGAGCAACTCACGGCGCAGTTTGACCAAAAACTGAAGGCCTTATAGGAAACTATAGCAGTAACTCCACAATAATCGGAACCAAACCAGCTGCAGTATCCTCGACGAGAAAATGTATGGTGTTCAATATGCACGCAAAACCATACAACTAATGAGTGTCCAGTCCTAAAGCAAAATCTGAGACTGACACATAGATTCTGCCATCTGTGCAATGCAACATCGCACGATACGACATTTTGCCCATTTAACCCCAGGATTGTTCAACAGAAGAGAAGTCCTTATCAAACTTCTTATAGTTATCATCAAGGGGCACCTAACGCAGCACCAAGGTACGACGCACCCAATCAACCACAACGCATGGCCTTACTTGCTCCACCAGGGCCAGCCAATCAACAAGTGGCCCATGTAAACTTGACAGCAGTGGAACAAGAAATGCAAATGCCACCTCAACCTGAGCAGCAGCAGTGGTACGAACCAGATGAACCATTTATGGATCCTGCCATAAATGAATATGTTTCGGCCTATGCAGCTCAAACTCAACGTCAAGGTGGAAGAAATTACGGCTGGTACGGATGCGGCGAAGGGACAATATATGACCTCCCGTCAAGATTGCGATTATGGACATTGTTTCAAGAATTGTCCATTTAAACCTGGAACCTATGCACCTCTTAACCCCATTGCCATACAACAACCAACAGTTCCAGCAAGGATGCCATCGAAAGGTCGACAAGACCACGCTCCTATGTTAGTTGTTACGCGAGCACAGAAGAGGAAGGAAGTGGCCCCCTCACCACCACCATCGGTCACTGACGACCAACCCTCAACTTCAGCGCCATATCCAAATGTGAGAGAAGAGAGAAGACAATACCAGAAAATAAGACACTGGGTACAAAAAGCACAAGAGGAGGAAAAAGTGCAAGAACGAGACAATCCCACAGAACCTCCAGTTGGCGTCGAACGGGAACCGCAAGCGGTCTCACCACTACGCACTGATCAGAATGATCGGTTGCACCAACATGAACCACCTTTTCACATGGTGGATCCCGATGAACCACGCACTAAAAGGCTCACACTTTTGTTGTCAAGCCATGTTAGTTTACCACTCGAAGAACTACTGTGGATTGCACCACAAGCGAAAAGCCTTCTAGCTGAATGGGCCAAAGCGGATGAGGAGCCAATAGCGCCTGAGCCCATATATTGTGCGGGCTATGATGAAACAAGTAACGTCCACCACATCGGAGCAGCATGGGAACGTGAGGAACACAACATCACTGTGCCAATCAAAAACAAGAGATACGAAGATGAGGTGGCAATGGTAGATGGAGGATCGGGTGTCAATCTAATCTCCACTACTTTGTACGAAAAATGGGGTTTACAAGGATTGAAGCCAGCCAGATTCGCCATCAAGCTAGCAGATCAATCCTGTGTGAAACCAAAAGGCGTAGTTGTTGATATTCCCGTAAAGTTAGCAGACATGTAGTATGTGATTACTTTTGTGGTCATGGATATACCTGAATCTCCATCTGCATACCGTGTTTTACTGGGAAGACCATGGTTGAGGGCTGCACAAGTAGTACACAACTGGGGTACAGGGAAACTCACCTTCAAGAACAGAGAACGGGCTGTAAAGGTAAATCCAATCACATGGGCGGTAAAACCTATTGCACCCAAAGCTGATGACGGATCATCCATGATAGATCATACGATTGATCGCCCAAGGTCAGCCAAGGGAGGTCACTATCATTTAGGGACGGATGCACTAGCAACTATTGACTGCCAGGCATGTCAATATGAATCAGATCCAGAACCAAGTACATCTTCACCCAAATGTTACACTATGGACACACCAATCACATTTGGGGTGAATATGATAAACGTAGCATGGCTGTCAGCGGAGCCAATTGATAACCCAATGGACGATGATCTAGTCCCTTGGCAACATGCTCTAACTTATAATATGGAGATTGAGCTGACTGATGAACAAGTCCTACACCACATGGACAAAGATCGTTATGGAAGCCTTCAAAAATCTCGAATTAATAATAAGTTCAATACAACGTGTACTTTTCGGGTGGCTTGTTTTGCTCTCTAACAAAAAATAGTCCCCAACATGCAAGATGAAAATTTTACTTGCAATGTTCTTCTTGGGCTACAAAATGCCTTACTAAAATTCTCACATGCACTCTTATCCATAGTATGCCTATACCTACTTATATGTCCAATATTGTATCAATCTAATATTACTTAATAATCAATTGAAAACGAAACTGAGAAAATGGATATTGCAGCCTCCATATAAACAACCTCAAAACTGTTACAACTTAGCAAATATATGAGTTCGACCAAAATATGACTGTAAATGTTTTTCTATTTTTGTTAGTTACGTTTTAAGATGTATTGTACTCCATTCTTATTTATCAGGATGGTTCTTGTGTAAAATTTGAAAATTTTCTACATTTTCTCTTGCGTGTTAGGGACTATTTTGTGATTTTTCTCTTGCGTGTTAGGGGCTATCTTAAAAATGTTCTATCTTTTTCTCTTGCATGTTAGGGGCTCCACAAATGACTTAAAGCTTAACATTCATATATGTTATAACCATGTTTATTTTTTTGGATATAAGTTACATGGCTTCAGGGACAGACTTTGTTGTTTATTGCCATTGTTTTGGAGATGAAGACCTTGAGCTTACAGACTCTGGTGGTCGTGCCGTGTTGGATACAACAATATTGGCAAAACGCATGGATTGTCCATGCACAAAAATCGAGTTATTTGCAATGGTGGCAACTCAAGGCACTCCAGTTGACCTGGTCCCATTGTACCCTGTGCAAAGTTTTGGCTCATTGAGCTACTACATCTTAGACAGTACCTTGTCATATGTGTATGTGGCTAAGACAATTTCATGTGATTCACAAGGTGCCAATAATGCCAAAGATAGAGTCGTTATTGATTTGTGCGATATTGAGGATACAAATGACGAAAAAGCCGATAATATTGATAATAGTACCATCGATGTGATTATGCAAAATAATTCTCACAGTAGTCTTCCTTGGAAATCACTAAAGCAATGCAATATGGTAGAGAACTTCCCGCAAATTACAATGGAAATATTGCATTTGAATTGCTTGCACTTCATGCATGTGGCAAATCTCCTATAACTGGGATGGAGCAATGTTATAATGGTCATTGTTGGACAAAACCAGTGACAACACATGTTAGTTTTCCAGGCACTGTAAGAAAAAGTTACCGTGGTGGTGTTTTTGAGTGTATGAATGGACTTTGTGGATCGCTCGGATTGTCTGGTGCACCAAATCGAGAATGTTGGATTGGCGAGCTGAAAAGTAGACCACCATTGGGTGTGTCCACTGACGGATATGGGATATTGGAGTGTTTTTATTGCAAGAGAAAACCAGTTTGCATACAAGCATGCGTAGCAACTTTCAATTTAGCAGGGTCATGATACATCAAGGTTTTCACAATCATGTTGTAAGAGCAGGTTCATCTCGCTTTGCACTCGCAGAAACAAAAAGATTAGTAGATGAAGTGGTGGCTACCAACAGTAACTCTGGTCCTAGAAACTATCAAAACTCTTACGAGAAATGCAGCCATTGGTGCAAAGCAACAGGCCAGTTTGTGTATATCAAAAAATCTCAGAGATAGCTATTAAAATGAGTTGTTTGAACTTATCATTGTATTCGTTTATGCATATTCAAGAAAATAGTGACTGAGAGCAAAAAAAGAACTACAGGAAAGGGTGTGGAGACAAATTTACTAGAATTAAAAAGATTGTGTGTATATGATTTCTTCCACGGAAGTAAATTTCCAGGACAGTGTGAAGATATCAAAGCATGCAAGCTGTTTGGCAGGCGAAGGTAATAAAACACAGATAAGCCTATACGATGCAACAGTCATAGATCTTGCAAATGCATTGTTGCAAAGCACAAAACAACATGCTTTTGTACAAGGACGACATATTGGAAGTGGCCCTAGCTTGGAGGCACTCATTGATAGGACCACTTGTAGAACCAATGCCACACCAAGTCCTTTGATGATAGGCAAGGTTGTGTCAGATACTATGGGAGGCACACCTATGTACAATAATCTTGGATCTCAAAGTGATCGAATCACAGGTCGAAGAAAAAGAAATCCAACAATTTTTGTTGATGTTGAAGCGAACAGCTCACATAGACCAGAATTTGTAAATGTCAAACGACCTAGATAACATCGTGGTAGACACATTAATTTCTCCAATGTGGAGACTATTAATGTGGAAACAAAACATAATAATGAAACACACGCTGACCATATTGATAGAGCAGCATCTAGTGTTGTCAAGGAAACCAATATTCATGACACCATCTGGGCAATTCGTCGAACCAAACCAGGTAGTAGGGTCACTTGTATGAGATGGCTTGGATCTGGATTGGGCAAGTGTAAAAAACAGATCAAGAATAGCTCAAAGGGAGTTCCTGCACCTTGTTTTTTGGGAATGCGAAAATGGACAGGTGGAAATAAAAAACAATTCATGTGGTTCTGTAATGATAGTGTGGACCATACATGGACACTATGCACATCAATTGTGTGTGGAAGTCCTAAAATACCTACGATATGGCCTGTACAAAAGGGAACTAGCTTACAACCTGAGGAGCAAGAGATGTTACAAAGAGATGGATTTGTTCTTCCTCATGCTCAAAGACTTAGTGCTCCAGAAAATAGAATTCCAACTAATGAGAGAGAGGATGTTCTTGAGAGTGGCCAGAGAAGGACTCGTGTACGTACATGGATATCAAATTTGGCCCTCAAGAAAATAGATTTCGCTTTGAGTCTATTTGCCAAAATTTTATCAGTCACCATAATTGAACGGTTTAAGCATGAGATTTTCAAAATAGAAACAAAAAATTCAATCCAAAGAGCCATAGCCTACGACGTGAGCATATACGAGCACCCCTCTTGCACATGTGAAGATTTTCAATGGCGACAAAGGACTGGAAAATCTTACCTTGCATGTAAGCACATGTACTACATTCTCTTACACGTGCTTGGGCTAGACATGAATCACAATATGTGTATTCATCAAGCTCAGTTTGAGAAAAAAGACTTATTGCACATGCTTCTCGTAAACATAGCTTCGCATGTAGTTGAGCTAAGTGTTGAGTAAAAAGATATTTGTGTTGAGTTATTTTAGATAATTCCATGACATCAAGACATTATTATATGATATAGTTATTTTTGTTAACAATATGGATTTAAGAGTCTTGGTTCTGTTTTGTGATATATTCCCAAAGCCAAAATTGCACATTAATATTAATGTTTATCAAATGATATACCTGAAATATATAAATAGTACTTGAAACATATTCAAAATGAAGATAAAATAATGAAACAAGCATCACAACATAAGAATATGTCATGAGAGATAACTTTTTCATTTTACAATATTCTATAAAGAAATCTCCACCTCACAAGCTTGCTCACAATTTTGAAAAAGCTCGCTCAGCAAAGCTCACTCGAACTTCACACTTAGGTATAATTATCTCCATCACTAATATGGTTGTACGATGTGTTTCTAGATTGCTATTGGTAACTGGAAACATGCATGGGAATGTGATCAGGGAACACATTCCAAAGACATGGGAACATGTTGGAAATGTGTTCCTTGGTCAATTTGTTCACAACCCCAAAACCAGAAAACTAAGGAGGAAAAAAAGTGGTCTATTCCATACAATTTCAAGTTTTGACGTGTGAGAATATATTTTTATTATATATCGTGCCATTCTTGTTCTTGTTCCCATTTTCTTGATGTTTTTGTTCCTTGGTCACTATAATGTCGAATGAGATAGAAGATAAACTTGTAGCACCTGTATGTGTTGGAATTCTAATCTTTTCCTACTCATCCCTTCGCCCTCCTTCTACTCTCAAGAATTCTATCTCTCTGAATCAGTCTACAAATACATGCAAAGTTGAATCAGGTAGAACCGCAAAGCCATCGCCAGATTACGGTCTGACCGAAGAGAATCATTAAATCAATGTTTACGGAGAAGCACGACTCAAACCACAAACCGCAAACCCGGAATCTTCAATGGCAACGAAAGTAAAATTTCGTCGACCACCGCAAGTGACCTTCTTACGATCTCCTACGATGAAAGCTATGACCAGAGTCAACTCTTCTCAACCGATTTTAAACGTAAGCAACCTACTTATGATTATCAACGAAGTCGACCAGCGACGACGATTTACAAGTTTCTACGAAGTCAACTAGCAATGGTTGACCCATCTCATCCTTTAGCTCCGTAAGTTATCACTTACGGTTATCAACAAAGGAAACAAACAATCACCTACAAAGCAAACGATCAACAGCTGATCGAACGACCAGCAGTTGTTCAAACGATTGCGGAAAGACTACGCCATCACAGCCTACATCCTTGCACTATGACGCATATGGATGATACATTACTCTGTACTTCTCCTCCTTCATGACACTCCAATAATGGATCTACGGATCTTGTTTAAGCGGCTGTTAATCATATTGTAAACTATAATTACAATAAATTAAGAGAGTCTGACAGCTATAAATATGTATCTGAGCGAAGAGAAGGAGTGATAGGTGTTGTTGAGTTAAAAAATCTGTATATACAGAGTGACCAAAATGACCAAAAGGTCTTTAGTAACTAGCTCCTTAGAGTTAAAGATTTTTACACAAAAAGAGAGAGATCTAGAGCTGTAGCTACTGTTTTGAGTCTGTAATTAGGAGCACGCGCTTATTAGCGCTATTGTATTGTGTTCCGATTCTCTTTTATATATAAAGATTCGCTACTATTCAATCCTTACGTTCTTGATTGAATGCAATTGTCTCTCTCACTCTCTTGCACACAAACACGGTTATCAGAGACAGAGGATCGCATGGCTGTCCAAGATGCCTAATGCTTCGCAATCCTTCTATTACGGTAGTCTTAGACTCCTACTCTGATAACCCAAAAGGATAACAAGATTTTGATTTTGTTCCCTAGTCAATCCATGTTCCTGAAATCACAATTATTATTGTGTTCATAGTCTTCGTTGTTTTTCTTACTGTTGGTAGAGACATCATTTTACATCATAATCATCTCTCGTGTTCTGCTTCCGTCACAGTTCCGCTACAGTCGTAATCAATCGTAGACCAAACATTTTACATCATACACCAACAGAAGTGGTATCAGAGCCTTGGTTCAGTGAATTACTAGAGTCCAGGTTTTTTTTTTTTCCAAAAGCTATTCTAAATTGTTTGTGTATAATTTCGATCACTATGGAAGGCACCTCAGAGATCCGTTTGATCAATAAATTCAACAGAGATGACTTTCACAAGTGGAAGCTCAAAATGAGGATGATCTTGATTGAAAAAGAGTTATGGGGATATGTCAACGGTTCTATAGCCAGACTGGCAGAACCCGAACAGCTCCCAGCTTGGGAAACCAAGGATGGCAAGGTGTTATGTCCATGACCAGTAAGTAGGATTCAGTATACTGCTAGTCTTGGATACACAGTACTCTAGTAAATCAAGTTGTTAGTTATGCCATGTCATACTGCATGTGACCCGAAAGTAACAAATATCCTTGTGAGGCCCAGAACACACTAAATGGAGTTTAGACAAGGTATGAGACAGTGTATGCATGTGTAGAGTTATCAATAGCAATTCTATGAATAGTTGGTCCATGCATTGGACTCTATTCTAGGTGAATCTATGTATAGGAAACTTAGGGCTATGCACGACTATGTGCCCAGGATGCTTATGGCTCTATAAGAAGAGGCCAGACTCACCCTACTCCTCATTGTGATCATGGATTCATTGCCAGGGTTTCACTCTACACTCATGTCTCTTGTTCCTTGGCTTGGGGGTTAAGCTTCTAGAGTTGATTGGTTGCTTCTACTTGGTTGGGTGGTTGCTCCATAGTGTGTTTTCCATTGTGTTTTGTCTTGTAAGCAGGATCTTAGGGAGCTTCCTTTATAGTGGTATCAGAGCAAGGCTTACGAAGATTGGTCGTCGAAGTTTTGGATTGGATCCATGGGAATTCTCTTCCAAGGTGGATAGCAAGGTTGCAAGTGGGTGTACTATCCCAGTTTCAATTTGCATGTTGCTAAGATCCATTACTCTTGGGATTCTTTGTAGTTTTATGGAGAATTGTCCTTGAAGGCCAATTTGTGATGTTTTTTTTGGAGCTTTTTCATGTGTAGATCAAATCTTTGGTAGATATGAATTTTCCAGCAAGTGTACTTTCATTTTAGGGTTCATTGATGATGAAATTAATGATGCATGCCAGTTCTCTCCAATGATTTATGATTCTAGGCTATGTTTTGGTCAAAATTGCTTGGTTTTTCATGTTTTTTGGCACAAAATAGATAGTAAGAACCAAAATCCAGCAAGATCAGATCAATTAGATGGTTGTAATTCTGTAAATTGGTTTGCATGTGTTAGAGAAAGAGTTGTAGGTCATAAATTTCCACTTTATGGTGATGAAAAAATCGGAAAATAGCCAAAAATCATCATTTTTGCTTGTTTTTTCATAAAGTTGGATAGTAGGTGGCTGTAAAACACCATGTAGAGCTTGTATAATGGTGGAACAAAGTCTTTTGAAGGTTTCCTTGAAATTGGAGCCAAGAATTCCAGTAATTGAGCTTGTAGGAAGTCAAAAAAATTCAAAAAAATGACCATTTTTGGTGATTTTTGGGAGATGGATCTCTCCAGATCCATTGGGAGATCATTATGGAATTAATTACAGCATGATTAGCATTCCTTTGACCTTCCCAGCAAGCTATTAGACCTGTGAATTGATGGCCAGTGGCTTATGCACCATCTCCATCAAGTTTGAAGCTATTTTGACTTCTACAAATCAAGAAATCTTCGTTCTCAGCCTATACTGCATCTTAGGATCAGGATGAATGCTTCATGGAAGTCTAATTGATGGTTTAAGACGGTTGGTAGCATCAATTTTGAGCTTGGGAAAGTGTTTGCACGTTTTTGCATGATTCCTTCGTGTGGAAGTGCGCTCTACTATAATTTTTCAGACACTCTGATCTCGCACCTATGAAGTCTGGGTGGCAGGATGATGTGGCAAGCATCTTGTTCACTTGGTCTCCCTCTGTACTGAGCTTTACAACACCCAATTTGGTGTCCTGTAGCCAAAGTTATGATCATCTGAAGTTTTGTAGTTTTGTGAGTAGAATTGGCAAAATTTGGGAATTGTTCTGATTGCATGCCAGTCATTTCCCTAATTTGTAGTACTGTGTTTGCATGGATTAGTTGCATGTTGATTCTCAGAGTTATTCTGACATGCATGAGGGATTTACAATCGATTTGACTGGTCATACGCATGTGCTCTAACAGTTGGATCACAAATCTGTGTTAATGGCTAACAAATTCCGCAAAACTGAAGTTTACGTAAAAAATTCTGTAATGACATTTATGACTAATGTAGTGTGCTTTGCATGTCAGTTTGACATTGAGTTAGTTACATTAGGAATTGGACAGTGTTTTGATTTTTTCGATTCTGATTGCTTTTTTAAACTAACAATATTTTCGTCAGAATTTTCGAATTACGTAAAATAAAGCAAATTTTGAGTTTTTCCAAAAAAAATCAAAATTTTGGTCATTGTTTCATTATCTATGGAATCAGTTTAGATTAGTGAATTGATTAAACTGAGTTTATTAGTCAGAAGTTGATCACATTGTTTTCACTAAATCTAAATTATTTCCCAGTGATAGATAAGTTAAAATTGACAGAAAGAACCGCAATGAATTGCACAAAGTTTTTACCGTGCTGTCATTTTTTAACTTTGGAGTTGAACTCCCAGATTGAAAGTTAAAATTTGATTTTTTTTCTTTTTGAATTTCAAATTGGTTAAAATTTGAAATCAGTTACTTGTCTGGTAGTTTTCTAATCGATGTATCGATAGAAATCAGTCAAGTGAATGTTTGTGCAAAAAACTCGTTAAATTTGAATTAAAATCGTCAGACAATATGAAATAACCAGATTGGATGAGTGGCAATAGTATTCTTTATCTAGTCAGTAAATTTGACAAGATACGGTTCAAGAATTACTGAAATCCTATTGGTGGGATTTCCATTCATGTAATTTTATATTCTATGTTTGGATAGGTTTTGTCAATATTAATGGAGTAATGCCAAACCAGGCAATAAAAAGAAAAAACAGTCCAATTTTATTGGAAAATTTGTAATATAGGAATTACATAACTGATTTCATTTCCAGTAAAATCCTATAGTGAATTATATTCAGCCCAGGTATAGGATAGAAATGAAATTGTTTTGGATTTTTTTCTTCCTACAGTAATTAGTTTTTTTAAAAACATTTACTAATGTCGTTACGTCTTCTTGGTACCTTAGCTGAAATAGATTTTCAGGGAATTGAAAATTCTAAGGAGGGAAGAAGAGTGGACATCAGAGGTAGTAAGTGTGATCGGAAAATGTATTTCGCAGTTAGGATTTTAGTAATCCCTGTAAATAATTGCTTAATACTGGTTATTAATTTCCTGGTTAGAATTCATTCAAATGAATTTGTAACTGATATCTTTGTGTGTCACAAATGTTGGTGATACTATGCAATGTCCATATTGTTACATTACAGTGCAATAGTATTTGTCAAAATAATAATAATACAATGATGCCTTTAATAGACTTTAGGTTATTGGTAGCGTGTCAATAATGAAATTTGTATTAACCATTGTGACAAATTGACACGCTGCCAATAACCTAAAGTCTAATAAAACCTATGCTTCATTGAATTAAATTCAACCTATGCTTCATTGGCTTGCTGCCAATAACCTAAAGTCTATTAAAGTCATCATTGTATTATTATTATTTTGACAAATACTATTGCATTGTAATGTGTGACAATGCCTTTAATTTTGATACTTTTTTGTGACAATGCCTTAATTTTAATACTATGCAATGTCCATGTTGTTATCATGCATATGCATGTCAATTAGTTTCTACATGTAGCATGCAAATTCTATTTAGAATGTGAAGAAGACTAATTCTGCAAACCATTCATAAAACACATATGAAAAAAAATATTATTTAACCTTCCTCACTAAACTCCAATGACAACTTTAGGTTATTGGTAGCATGTATTAAAGGCATCATTGTATTATTATCATTAAAGGCGTCATTGTATTCTTATTATTTGTCAAAATAATAATAGTACAATAATGCCTTTAATAGTCTTTAGGTTATTGGCAACGTGTCAATGAAGCATAGGTTTCCATAGTGGTCATTTGTGACATGATCTAGATTTTGAACACTAGTGACAAGTGACAACTGCGTGCGGCATTGAAAAGAGTCCGGGCCCAAACATTGTGCAGTTTTTTAGACTCCTTATTGCTAGAGCGACTGGCATGCTCGATGATGACATATGCTTTGCTAAAAGTCTGAACCGCTAACTGCTCAACGTTGGGGACTAGCTCGACGCTGATGCTCATCGTTGATTGCTTAATGTTAAATTTGTTGTTGATAAAATAACAAACCAATCATTTTGTATCTTGAAATTTTGTGAATCAAATACTCCTTATTCTCCTTGTGTGTCTTGTCGACTGAGTCTAAGTGCAGAATCACGGCTGTCTTTGACGCCTTTAAATTCTGTAACTATGGTTGTGTAAGACACCTAGTGGCTCATCGATTAATCGATTGGCTTTGTTGTGACAAATGATTCTAAAGATGGTGCTCTTCTTTCACTAGTCTTTCGCATCAAACATGATAGTCGTTAGATAGTGTCTCTCGACACTTCAAACTTTTGCTATATTTCGCACCTTATTTTCCCAAGAGTGTCATGAATTTTTGAGACTATCTTCTCTTGATTGTAAGATTCTTGAGAGTATTCTCATAAATCTTAAGATTCTGGAGGGATCAATTTTCCAAAACCTATAGATGAACTTAGACTATAGGAAATTATAGGAGAACTCATGTCACATGAAGTTGTCAAAGTTGACAAGGCGTGCAGCACGTTGAAGACATGGTCCATCGTGCCACCTTAAATTAACTATATTCCCAAGATCTAGTGTACGGTTTCATATTTCCACTTTCCCATGGGCATTGGGACATGTGACCACACCAGCTAGGAAGCGACGGCTGACGCCCTCCGCACTATACAAGACTCATCTGTCTCATCGGCATCGTACATCCTAGAGCTTCCAGTTCCACTACAAACAAACGTGACTCTCGCCTAATAATTAATACTCTTATACTTCATGCACTTAAATTTGGCAGCTGGGGAGCTGCTAAATGAATTTTGTTTCCCTTGGGAAGTTCCAATGGAAAAGTACTAGAGTGAGGAATGTTTAATGAGGTATAACAGGATGTGATCGTGCATCGGTGAATGCACCAGGCACCTGCTGGAAAGGTGACTTGGAGATCCTCCCTACCTTTCTACTCTGCATCCTTGTCAGATCAGATTTCTTTTCCAGAAGAATCAGCCTATTGTAAAAATCCCCAAAAACCATGAAGTACAAAAGCTATCTGTAAAACAACCTTGTCAATTTGAAGTAATCCACCTCAAGAAGTCACGACTCTTGCTGGGTTTGGTTGGGTGGATGTCTATTTCTCACAATAGTGATGGTGGTGCCAAATACACTCCCATTGTAGTATGGTAAAATAATATGTATACTTTCATTTAAAGTGAAGGTTGTGTTAAGCTTCAAAGCTCTAACTAGTTTGGAGTTTGCACAATCTTTTGCAAAGGGAGGCTTATAGTTGAGGAGCTAACATGGTGCACTTAAAATTTGAATCATATAGTAACTTTTTTCAAAGTACAGCAAGATTGCATGTAAACATATGATATTATCATCACTACTACAAAATGGATGAGGCATTGACATTGTGACCTCTCTTGCCTCTAGCAAATTTTGATTGGATTATTCATTCCTCATTGTTACACTTCTAGATGCCAACTTTTCTTCCCGTCTTCATTGTCTAAGGATTCAAGCCTCAAGGAGTGACCAACTATCTCAACCATTCTCGATGGAGAGAATATGTGGGGGGCTAGCTTGTCAATAATTGTCAAGGTTCAATTTCAAGAAGAGGCGGGCTACATTTGGAGTGTGGATAGATATCATCATAGTACACAGCATGAGGTGCCGAACGTCCAATTTGAAAATTTTTACTTGGACGTCAAAATTCGACCCGTCGAAATGTGACGAATTATAAATTTCGCGAAATCCGTCAGACGCCCACATCGGAATCCGCGCGATATATTATTGTTCTTGAAACGGCACAATATTCTCTTCCAATAGTTTCGAACATTCAAAAATTGAAAAACATTTGGACATTTAAAAAATAAGGCTACCACCATTTTCAAAAATGAACATTTGCTTGACACCATCTCCATTTCCAAGATCAAACACGTGTTTAACGCCATTTCTACATATGTCATATTCATATATTCATATGAGTGGTTTGATCTTATTTTATATTTTGAAACTGATCATCTTATTTCTATTGTTTGTCATCATGTTGTTTATTACTATTTTTAACTGATGACTAATCCGTATGATCTTCATATGGATCTTTCACCAGATTATGCTCTACTTAGGACAAGGAATTCAAAAGAATCAAAATTATCCACTTCTGATACGATCCATTATAGGGAGGCAAAGCTAAAGCATTTAGATTTATGGTCATTAGAAACATTGTATCCTACTGATCCACATTCAATGCAACATCCCGATTTTCATTCGATGACTCAATTGATAATATGTATGTGTTATGGAAAAATAGTACTATAGATCAGATGGCTAATATTCTTACAAAACCATTGAGTAAGAACAAGTTTGAGATATTTAGAAATAAGCTTTCTGTTTGTAACATTGAGAGTAAACTTAAGTTTTAAGGAGAATATTGGAATCGAAAGCTCAAATTTACTACAACGATAGAAATCTGTCAGTATAGTACTTTCCTTTTCTGACAGTGTACACACGTCCTTGTCATAAATTTCAGTATGTTATATATGTGCCGCATAGTGGCACATGTGTCAAGACTTGGTCCCATAGGTGGTAGTCTTGCCATGTAGGACTACCCCAAGAAGAAAATCTCTATGTATATAGTAGTTATAGTGAAGAGAGAATACATACACACTTTTAGTCTGCCTTGAATACATTGTCTTTTTGACTAGCCTATGGGTGCTTGATAATTTATGGTGATTGGTAGCATAACTGCACATATGTAAGATCATGTCAAATTTCTCTTTCCACTATGATGGCTCGATTGATGTCAAATTTCTCTTCAGCCCATGTTTCTCTTGCCAATGGTCATAGACTGAGCTAATTACGAAGGACAACTATTAAGTTGTTGATCTCAAAATCTCCATTCAACTTGTCCATGAGAGATATTACACTTGTTGGAGTTTAATATTACACCTACTCACCTAAATTCATCTTCTGAGTACTCTTGTACAATGTAAATATCCACTCTCCACAAGCAATCTATAAAAATGAACTATTATTCGAGACAATCTACAATTTTACATGCATATTTGAATAGTCTACAGAAATACACGATTATTCGAAGTAGAGCAAAAGTTTGAGTTCGATCACGATTATTCGAAGTAGAGCAAAAGTCGACTCCACAATGAATATTCGAGTTCGATGATTTTCCATCGACTCGACTCGACAACCTCGACACTTTTGACTGTCGCCACTTTCAAATGTCGAACGGTACCACTCAAAATAGAGCTCTTTCTCTGCTGAATCCAATACAGACTATGTCATCGTTCGAAAATGCTACTATGTACAATAATTGTTCATTGTCATGCCAGTAGACAATATAGTTTACCCTAAACAGTTTAGCATTATCTTGTAAACTCTACATTGTGCATAAACCCTCTGGTTAGCCAATTACTATCTAAAAATGTCAATCATAAATGACGTTTAATACATGTTCTAGATTGCACCATTTGATAAAATTTTAGCTAACCTTTGTTTTGCAATATTGTTACCCATTTCACACAATTTGTAATAAAATTTTGAGGTGACGAAAGAATATGTCAACCACTAAGTTAGAATTTAAGGGCAAGAATATGATTTGTTGTGTGAGGTCAAATATCCTTGGTAAAAAAAAAAACACGCCCAATAAAATGAATTTATTCCATGCATTAAACAAACACAAAACATGATGATGATGGCAAGACATTTGTGGTATGCCACAACATTGTTGTTGCCTTTTGGGTTCTTATAATGCAATATGTAACACTATTAAATAGAGGAATGAAAAGAACATTGTGTTGTCATTGAACTTTCCTTTACTATGTATTATATAGCAAATGTGTAGGGAGAAAATAATTGGTCTTTTGGGTTCTTCCCTATGTAGCATGGACTAGGTAGCGGCATGAGCAGGCACGCTATCGGCTGTAGCATACACCCTTCATGCACGAAACCACCCTGCGGCGAGATGCATTGAAGTCTACGTGCTACTAGGTAGCAGGTCTGCTCAAGCCTGCTAACGGGCATAATTGAAGTTTGGGACTTTCAATTGAAAGTCCCAAACTAATATGAGTTTAAACATTTGTGGTCAGATCCAATTAAAATCTGCCACCTATTCACTATGAGCCGAAACACCAATTATGTAATTATAACTTAAACCCATGTAAGCACGTAATAATACAATAGAACTAAGGCATGAAGACAAAACTTTGGGGAGAGCCTGGGCGTGTAGATCCATGCAGCAGCATCAGCCAAAGAAGAAAAGAGGCGACCTGAAAGGTAATAGGATTAAGGGGGGCATTATGCAGCTGGCGAGCACACATCGTTTGTGGGATTGTAGCAACGTTGGCTGCACAAGAGAGATCACAAGCCACATACTGCAACACAAGGTGGAGCTTCTTCTACTTACATGGTGGTGGCTGCAGCACCAGCAGCATTGCAAAAACAGAAATTATGGGTATGTGTTTTGTGGGTTTGCTTTCATGAGCTGAAAGAATTCTGTACGAGTGGGTTGGGTGGGCCATGTATGTAGCTGCTGGGAGCTGTAGCTGAAAAAGCCAGTGAGGATGAATATCAGTTCTGGAATGGAACTGGTAGAATGGGTTGTTGTCTCATGAGTGTGTATTTGTGCGTATTGCTCCTGTAGCTTGTATCTGGCATCTGCATGGGAGATCCACATCCAGATGATAAGTCTGATACACAGCCCAGAAGCTCCACTTCTGCCTTTGCATCAATTGGGCGTGTTTTTCCCTCGGCTGTGCCTTCATTTTTGGTAGCCAATCCTCTCTATGAATCAAATGACATGAAGGCCTTGATGGGGATCGGCAATGGTGATTACAAACGGTTAGAGGGGGCACAAAGTGGGAGCTTTAACAAATTGGATGAAGCTCTGAGCCAAAAGCTCATTGAAACAAAAGAGGATGGGAGCCAAGAGGTGGTGGTGGTAAACATCCAGGATGAGATAGGTTCTTCTGGGCAGCTGCTTAGGCGAACGCTCAGCGACCTTATTGCAAGAGACAAAGACAAAGAGGCATATGAGCACGGTTCGGAGGATGGCCTCACTGACATTGAAGCTGGGACTGATGAGGCTTCTTGTTCCAGTGAGAAGCAGTTAGGGGTGTATGAGAGAATAGAAAGCTTTGATTTTGGAAGGAAGGGGAGTATGGCAGTAAAGCTGATTACTGGAGAGAGCTCCGACGATCCTAGCATGGATGCAGGAGAGCTTTCTTTTCACGGGAAGGGCTCAGATTGGGGACCTTATTCTCCAGGGAAAAAGATTCTTCAGAGAAATTTGTCTCCTGTTCCTGAAACAGCCCAACAAAGGAGCAATACATCTTCTCCTACCTTTGCTGCACAAGAGACTGCCAGCTCTGGGGCTGGCGCTCAATCCAATGCCTCTCCTCCAAAGACTGTATCAAACGAAGAACACCGTGCTGATGAAGGCGTTGTAAGGGGGCAAAATCTAGTCGTCCAAGTGACATCATGCTCAAATTCTCCATCACACTCTGCAAAGGGTGATGAAATTGACGCTGCTGCAGAGATGGGTCTGCGTAGGAGGAAGGCGACATCACCCAAGAATGAGCATTTATCACCTAAAACTATTCAATCACCGAGCATTATCCCTGCTCAGAGCTTTATCCGTCTAAGGAGCAAGTCAAGGCTTGCAGAGCCACCTCCTCCATTGACAGCAAGGCAGAAGACACTGCTCAAAGCAGACCAAGCTAGCCCTCGTAAATCTTTACCAAGATCTAGTCTTCAGGCTCCAAACAAGTTGGAGGAGGAAGATGATGACCCGCTTAAGGATGCAGATCTTCCAGCGAAGTACAGGAAAAGCAAGCTTAGTATATGGTCGATCCTTGAGCTGTGTACTTTTATGGTCATCTTGGCAGCTTTGTTGTGCAGTCTGCTTGTGCCCTACTTCAGGCAGAGAGTTCTGTGGGGGTTGCGTCTGTGGAGATGGGTTGTTCTGGTGATGGTCGTGTTCAGTGGCCGCCTGGTTTCTAGTTGGGCTGTTCGCATTTTAGTCTTCTTAATCGAAAAGAATTTCCTTCTGCGAAAGCGCGTGCTCTACTTTGTGTATGGCTTGAGAAAAGGCGTGCAAACTTGTATGTGGCTGATCTTTGTGTTGCTATCCTGGTGCTTTTTGTTTGATCCAAAGGTTGAGCAGTCTACCCAGAATCACAGAGCTTTGCACTACGTCACAAAAGCGCTTGTTTGTTTTGTCATAGCGGCGTTCATCTGGCTTGTCAAGACCTTGATAGTCAAGGTGTTGGCATCATCCTACCATGTCAGCACATACTTTGATCGAATTCAGGAGTCCCTTTTCAATCAATACATCTTAGAATCTCTTTCTGGGCCTGCATTGTTAGATATTCAACAAAATTTAGAAGAGGAGAAGCATCTCCAAAGTAAGCTGTCTGGGTTGAAAGAAGCAGGGACAAAATCGACTAACAGCACTGACATCCCAGTCCGACCGAATGCAGTACTAACAAGGAGTGTTGTCACTGGTAGGAGGGGCCAACAGTTAGTGCCCAAATCTGAAGGGAGTGCCAAAGATCGTGAAATTACCATACAGCACTTGCAAAAGATGAATCAGAAAAATGTATCAGCATGGAACATGAAAAGGCTCATCACTGTTGTAAAGCAGACAGGAATATCGACACTAACACAAACTCTTGATGAAACAGAGGATGATGCAGAAGACAAAGACTTTGATATTCAAAGTGAGTGGCAGGCAAAGGCTGCTGCAAAACAGATTTTTAAGAATGTTGGAAAGCCAAGTATGAAGTACGTATAGCATACCCGATCCATGCCAATCTAACCTAATTGTATGGTTTTCCTTGTTAGGTAAAGCTAACCATGAAACTAGTTATCTGACCTACATCGACTAAGTTTCTACTTTGCTTCAGGTACATCACACTAGATGACTTGTCACGTTTTCTTCCATATGAAGAGGCAACAAATGCCATGGCTTTGTTTGATGGTGCAAAGGAGAGTGGCCAGATCTCTAAGCACTCCTTAAAGAACTGGGTGGTATGTACTGTTTTTTAAAATTTTCCTTGTTATCCATTTCATGTGAACCAAAAGAACTCGCACTTAAAAGTTCCCAAATTGTGCAAGGTGATGGAGTGTCAACAATATTATGGAGGTTTGTAAGAAGAAGAGGAAAAAGTTTTGTTGATGCTCAAAAGGTGCCATAAGACAAATGAATACATACCCATAGATCCAAAAGCACTTGATATAGTTTGAAGATAACTAAAGGAGGACCAAACTAGAGTCAATTGGTGATGAGGCACTAGTCTGTCCTGATTTCACATTCTTAGAATTGGACTTCTTGAAGAGTCGAAACTTTTTAGCCTCCCATAGAGGAATATAAGATTGGCATGGTATGTTGCATTGTTCCCTGCTAAAATCTAGTAGCCACTAAGGCCAGTTTCAGGCTACTGGAGAGTCCCTTTTGCCTGGGCCTTTGACTTGTCGCTCATTTTTTGAACTTTAGGTTGTGAGGGCTGGCAAGTGCCAAATAAAAGGTCGCACTATGATTGGCCTGCTACGATCTGATTGGTGTGAAGATGCCCTTGACAACTCAACATGTTGGGCAAAGTCCCTAGGCCCAAAAAATGGGCTTGAGTTGCCCCTCCGTTGCATGGGTCCCATGCCACCTCATCTTTTTCATGTATTTAGATCCATGTTATGTCACTCTCATGATTCTTGAGATGCTACTTTTTCGGAGTAGTCTTTGTCATGTACAGCAGAGCCCTATCTCGTAACACCAGATTACCTCTTTTTTCTCTGGGAGCCAGAGGTCTCGTGATGATTTTGAATCTGATGATAAGGCTGATATTCCTATTCATGACCAGCGTAGAGATCAGCGGCACCCAGTACATATGGCTATACGATACACTTTGAGATCACATGCCCAGAGACCACACACGTCACCACACATCGACAACAGCGACAACGACAACGTCAGAGACCCACCCAGGCCATACCTCCTAGGACGGTCCCTATTACCTCTTTCTTCAGCAGGATTTGATGATCCCCCAGCATCACTACATCTATTTATTTATGTCTGTGTATCTTTAGTCTTTAGTCTAATCGTACGCGTTTGTATTGTCGGAGACGTTTTTACGCTCCCCCAGTTCTCAATACACACTTGACATGTACTTCGTCTTATGTGCCTCTTTGGCATTTGAAAGACATCAATAAAGCGCACTCTCTCTCTCTCTCTCTCTCTCTCTCACACACACACACACACACACACACACACACAGACACAGAAATCTCATCTCATTTTTGCAGGTGAAGGTGTACAAGGATAGAAGGGCGCTAGCGCTTTCTTTGAATGATACAAGGACTGCAGTCAATAAACTGCATCGCATACTTGATGTTCTGGTCGGCTTGCTTGTCATAATCATCTGGCTGTTAGTCCTGAACCTGGCTACGACACATCTCCTTGTGTTCATCTCTTCACAATTGCTGCTCATAGTCTTTATATTTGGCAACACATGCAAGACAATTTTCGAAGCTTTAATATTTCTCTTTGCAATGCACCCATTCGATGTTGGAGATCGCTGTGTTGTTGATGGTGTCCAGGTAAGCTTTTTCTCCTGACTTTATTTGAATACATCTGAGCTGTGTTTACTTTGATTTCTCTGTTTCTGATCAGATAAGTGGTGTTGTACCATACAGATGATTGTCGAGGAAATGAATATTTTGACTAGAGTCTTTTTGCGCTATGACAATGAAAAAATCTATTATCCTAATTCAGTACTGTCATCAAAACCCATCAGCAATTTTTATCGAAGTCCAGATATGGCAGATACTTTTGAGTTTTCTGTCCATCTGTCAACTCCATTGGAGAAAATTGCAGCACTTAAAGAAAAAATCGCTAGGTACTTCTAGTTCCCTTTTCAGTTGATTATATAATCTTATCAAACCTAGTTGGATAGTCCTTTGCTTTCATTGCATTTAGTTGAACTTAATGACAGCTCTACAGCCAAGGTAGGTTGCTTTGGTGTGAAGACATAGTAATCAGTTGTGATCCTTAGCTACAGCAGAAGTTTGAAAGTGGTGTTTTTGATGCAGTTATTTATTGAGCAAGCCGCACCACTGGTATGCAAATTATACTCTTATTGTGAAGGAAATTGAGGACATGAACAGGATGAGAATGCTGCTGGGAGTCAAGCATACAATGAGCCATCAAAATGCACCAGAGAAATTAATGCGCAGATCTGATCTTATTTTGGAAATGAAAAAATTCTTTGAAGAGCTCGGCATCCAGTATCGCCTTCTGCCACAAGACATTTTTGTACATCATCCCTAAAGCAACGTTTCATACTTAAAGAATAGGAAATACAGTGGCAAAGGAATCTGAAGACTTGACATCACTTTTGTGTTATGGACTTTTTGGAGGAACTTAAATTTTCAGGCCTTCTCCAATTGAGCACGCTTTAACCAATAGCAGCTTTTCCAATGCAAAGACAGTATGGTGAGTCAGATTTCTGTAAGAAAGTGTACACAATAGACAAGCTAGAAATAAACATAGCAGCATATGTATGCACAATTTCAAAGAATTCATATAAGCGATTTGTACTTTTTTGATCTTTTTGTAATTTAATGGAATAATTTGAATGCATGAATAGAAAAAATTGGGCAAAATCAGCCTTTACTTTAAGGCCTAGATATTCAAATTTTGCGGTCTCCTTTTTAGATAATACTAACATTATGCTTGAAGTTTTGGGGGCTTTTCCTTATTTTAAGAGACAAATTTAGAAACTTAGAAGCAAAGATGCAGGTCATGTTTCAAAACGCAATCTGGAACACGTTCCGGATTGTGATCTGGGATTTCCTATTAGGGTTTCCCGGAACGCAATTTTTTTTTTTGTTTTTTTGTTTTCAAACCTGCCAATATGGGGTATCATGTGAAAGGATTTCAAAAGAGCAGTTCTGTTGCTTGGTTTCAGATAGTTAACCCCCAATATTTGCTAGTCACTTCAATCAGAAATATCAGATACTGAAGCAGATTGCTTTTGTAGATACGGATTTGCAGATATAACATTGGCTAATCATTTCATTTGTATTTGCCTGTTGCTATTCATTGGTCATTCGGATTGCAACTAGTTGGAGATCCCTCCACAACGAGAAAAAAATTTGCAATTTTTTTGCGATCTGGGACAGTTTCTTGGCCCAGATAGCTGGCAATCCGGATCGTCACGATCCGCTGCAACTGAGCTTAGAAGTAAGGCTGATGTTTTCAATCCTCTTCCCAAACATTTGATGGACCAGGTACGACTTTTACAGTCCCTTGATTACCATTGGCAATGTCCTAAAGATGAGCTCATCTTTTGAATTGCATCTTGAAGACCCAGGCATTACCTACACAGCTTGCTGACTGATGGAGAGCCTCTATCCTGAAGCATGTTACCCTTGGCAACCTAAGGAGCCAACCTAAGGAGCACCCTTCTCAATGTATGACTCATGATCCTCATATCTTGAAGTTTAATTGTCACACTACACAATTCTTGGCCTTCATCTCAATCTTGTAATGTTGAGACAATTCATCGTGAGGATAGACTCAAGGCCTACACGCATGAACCTTTAGTCAGCCCTAGCCATTGACATTCACGTTCTCCGAACACCAAAGCAAATTGGTGTCTTAGCCCTTTCCCATTTGTGTTTTGTCTTCTAAAACCCTAAATTTACTTTCAAGGACTGATATCAGATTAAATTGTTGGAAACAATGACATCAATTAAGCAACCTTGTAACCGTAGATATAACCAACAATTTTGATCATGATCTGTACATAAAATAAGCAACCCAAGTAGGCAACCATTATTGCATCACTTTCTTGTTCATTATGCACTCGTCATCAAAGGTTTTCACGAGCCTTCTTGCACATCTCAAAGTGTTGTTGATGTGCTCACATAGAGAATACGATATAGAGATACGCTTACTCTTAACCTACTTGCATGCCTAAAATTAAGATAACTTGCACCCATACAAATGTCAGGATTAGATCCATGTTCTTAAGAAAAACCTTCCTCGCATATGACTTGCATGTGTTGAAACATACTCGCCTTTTACAACAATGCCTTTTTGGAAACAACAATGCCTAATTTACACCTTGTATCATTTGTAAATGGATTAAGTTTGATACTTGCAACCTTACCACAAGTTGGGGGGCCCTCTGTACTCGATAGATAAAAGCCTATAATGACAATCAATTATCCCTAGGCAAATTTTCAAGTTATAATTACTCCTCCAACACCTAACAACAATAATGCAATTGATGATTGAAAGTCAAGGCCAACTTATTAACACAAACAACATAAGCCCAATATCCAACAAGGGAGAATATTACTTGCCTACACTATGCTCAAAACCACATGACCAATGAGTGTCCCCTAATTTGACAAAATTTTCTGTTAGTGCCCAAATATTGGCGTTGCCTTAATTATTCCAAGCACCCCATCTACCTTGATTATAAGACCTTCAAATCGTCAAATGGACCATCAATCAACTCACGTGAACTCATAATAACAAAAATGAGATCTCTAATCTATTTACCCTTGCAAATGAACATCTAACAACTCTTTATTATGCATATGCCACTAAAGTTGAGATCTACTAACTTTCTACAAATCAAGTTAGATAGAATGGGTAGCATGCACCTCTGAGATGTTTTGATTGTCATGAGTCTAACCATATTGCAAAATGTTTGAATGGAGGAGTATATCATCTTTTATGTTGGGACTATGGATATGGACATCGGTTCAAAGATTGTCAGCTTAAATCCAATTAAGAAAGATCTTAGAATGCACCTGTTAGCTTGGTCACAATCTTGCCAAACACATCAAAGACCACTATAGGAAAAAATGTCTCTATCTTCGTCTAGATCCAATGCAAAGAGGATTATGCATGAGAATACATTATAGATGAGGTAGACTCTCATCCTCATATTCTCACTATCATGAACATCAAATCTGGTGAATACCCTAATCCATGTGTCAGAAAAGGGACAATATCAATGTATGAACCATTGGGTTGAACATATTCAAGCATAGAAAGAAGGCCATGAGCTAGTAGACCATAAGTTACAACCCTTGGAAACCTTACTTGATTTTAGACCTAACATATCAATCAAAACTCCAAATGTCACATTTTGTTATGAAAGAGTGTGACGTTCACAATACAAATTCACTAGTCTACCCATTGACCAGACAAATAGGACCATCGCTAAGAGTAGTGCTTAAATTCATGCCAAAGCTTTCGGTCCAACGATTAGACACTTATGCACTTGGTCCAAATTACATGTCACATGTTGTCTAGATTTGAATTTTTTGACCTAGTGCCAAATGTTGATGGACTCTCTCTCATGGAGAATGATAAACAATATGTTACACCATGTCCATGTTGAAAACTAGTGTTTAGGACCCTAAATGGATCTACAAAAGATCCTCAAGAGTGATTGGATACTTGGTTAACAATCTATGCAAAACTAGCACTCAAATCTTGATCTAGATTGGCAATTTTGATCTAATCAAGCAAGAACAATCTAATTTTGATTAGAAAAATGTAGAACAACCTCACATGTGTGAAGTATAATTTGTACTATGGCCTAATAATAGAGAATCTACTTTACTAAATTTGGATTGCATTCACATCAAAAACTAAATTCAAAATTGTCATGTGCTCCAAAATTATGATGTTGCACTCCAATCTATAAGAGCTCTCCAAACTCTGATGTCCGATGTGAGAAATGATCCACCCAACCGTAGGTGCCCTCTCTTGAGTCTCTCTGGTTGCTATTATGGGCTTGGGACACCTAGCTGCCATGCAGGGTGATCACACCTCGTGGTTCCAAAAAATCACCTACCCACAATAATTGTGCGACTTTGAGGCACTACCCCCAAGCCCTGTCATGGGCCTGTGACACTAACGGGTCACCCCAGTAACTGACGGCTAGCTGCTCGTCTGACCGAGGCATCTCCGCTGTTGACGATGGGTCTCCATACGGTCATAACTTCACCTACTGACATTCTATCTGGCGGTCACACTGAGTCACTGTCTATGACGCACCAGACCCAACTGGGCCCTTGGTGTCCATCCCAGTTACTGGCCTTGGCCAATACCATGGCTCTCAGCCCCTAGTAATCGGTCATGTCAGGACTGTGCTAGAACACGACTGGTGTCTAACAATCCTTCCCTTTTCTGGCAAGTCATCGATCCTTGATGATAAACTTTGGGTAAGATTTCTGCAACGCTTGGCGATCCTCCCAGGTAACATCAGATAAAGGATGCGCCTTTCAAGCCACTAGATACTCCTACTTTAGTTATGTTTTTTAATAAAGAGACCTCCTATTATCAAGTAAGAGGTGGAACTCAAATTATTATAGATTGGGATTCACTCTTTTGCAAGATGTGGACTCTGTAATTGGGTTCTACAGCTTGTGGCTATAAATAGAGGCCTCCTCCACGAGTTCAAGAGCATGTAATCTGTACTGAAATGATGTTGCTTGTTAATGGAAGATCATTCTACGTGCATTTCTTCTCATGCTCCATCTTCATGCATTCTTGTTTGGGTACTGATGTATGAATGTGCTTGTTGATGCTTTCTTCTCTTAAAGTTTGGTTTGGAATTAGTATAAGGTAGATGTGTAGGACCTGGAGATCAATCTAACATTCCACTGTTTTCTGATGTCTCCTGGTTTCTACTCTCTGAGGAGTTCTTCTTACAACTGTTGAGTGATAGTTGTAGGAAGCACTTTGTAGGATTTCCATTACTTTAGTTTAGAAGTTGTTGTGCTGATGTTGATTTTTTGATTTCAATAGGAGTAGATTTAGTTTAATTCCCTATTCTTGCTTAGTTCCGTTTAGCAATAATCTACAAACTGTAGCGATAAAAAAAGAACTGGAATAGAATTGTAGAAAGTAGAAAACGAGTTCCTGACAGATCCTATATTCAAGATGAGCTACCATTATCAAATAAGGTTCTGAATCAGGTCGTAGGTGTGTCTTTGACAGGCGGGTACATCACTGTTATACTACAATTAGATTCCATGACTGAGCCATTGCATACAGATTTGTAACCACGTGAATTCGTGCGATGCTGAACCTCTGTCAGACAGAAGGAGAGTTGCCACTGAGTAGAATCTGACAGAGGACTACAATCATTGAGAAGTAGAACGAGTGAAGTAGTAGCAAATATTGAGTGAGACGCTGCTAACAGAGTTCGAATAGACGCTGATAGATCAATAGAACCAGTCGCGAACATAGTTCGAATAGACGTTGATAGATCAATAGAACCAGTCGCGAACATTGAGTGGTTGCGGCAGCAGACGTTGAAGTAGAGAGAGGCAATTGCGTAAACATAGGGCAAGTAGATACTTGCGCAAACATTGGCGTCGTTTTGCTTTTAATAAGCTTCTTCAATTTTGATCCACAGAACTCGTTTTTAAAACACCTTTTTTTCAATTCTGAATCGCTGTTGCTTGCTTATTTGTTGTCGTGCATTTTTCATTTCCCAAGCTCGCATTTGAGATTTCTCTTTGTTAGATCTTCAATCGCTTACAAACGCTCCTGTTGATCCTTTACACTCGTGCAATCTAACACACCACGTTCCAGAAACCCACCGCCACCGTTTGTTGCATTTCTGGACACTGATAGTCTGAAACAACGAATTTTCATATTTTCACCGCTCTCCACTGATTTTTTTTTTCGGGGGCGGAATAACAATCCGTTTACATCCATCATTTACATCCGACAAATAGACTTCAGAATTGCATCCGACAGATCATTCCCCTCTCAGTTTCCATGCACCACCCTTTTTTGTATCCGCTGCTCATTGCATCCGCCAAAAGAAATTCCATCCGCCAAATTTTTTTTTGCATTCGCCAAAAAATTTCGAGGATTTTCGAACTTTTTTTTTGAAATTTTAGACTTTTCTGAATTTTTTCAAACATTTTCGAGTTTTTCCAATTAGTTTTTTGAGGATTTTGGAGCATTTTTGAGTTTTTTCAGAATTTTTTTGATTCTTTTCTGAAATTTTCTGGGATTTTTCGGGTTGTTCAAGCTTTTTCGTTTTTGTTTTTGTTTTTGTTTTTGCATTTTTTCGAGATGTTTCGCATTTTTTTTGTAACTTTTCACATTTTTTTCGAGAATTTTGTATTTTTCGTGACTTTTTTCGAGATTTTTTCGAGATTTTTGAGTTTTTCGTGCTTTTTTGTGTTTTTTTCGAGATTTTTTCGTGCTTTTTTTCGACATTTTTCGTGCTTCGAGATTTTTCAAGATTTTTCAAAATATTTTGAGATATTTTTTCGTGTGTTTTTTTCAAGATTTTTCGTCTTTTTTTTTCGAGATATTTTCGAGTTATTTTTTTTTTTTCGATTTTCTCAAAAAAAATTCGAGTTTTTTCTACATTTTTCGAGTTTGTTCTCTTGTATTTTTTGAAAAAAAATTGGGTCCAAGAATTCCATCCGACGAACTGCACAAAAAGACTTTTTCTAACGATTGAATCTGACGACCTTAAAAAAACAAAAACAAAAAAACAAAAAAATTGGACATTTTTTTTTCGCAAAGTTTTTAGTCGTTTTTTTGCGAAGTTTTTCATCGTTTTTCATGAATTGTTCATCATTTTTTGCGTTTCTTGTGTTTTTCGTTCTCACTTTCTTCATAATTTTTCGTACTTTTTTCACGTATTTTTTTTTTTTTTTCCATTTTTTCGCTTTTTTGTCGTCTTTTTCTATGTGGCTTTTCAAAACAAATAAAAAAAACAAACAAATTTATTCGCAAAATTCGCTTTATTTTTTCACGAGTATTTCACAATTTTTGCAAATTTTTGCCACTTTGTCAAAAGTTTTTTTCCCGTTTTTCACAAACATTTTTTTGTCGTTTTTTTGCTAGAATTTTTGGTCGAAATTTTTTGTGACATTTTTAACTTCGGGATTTTTTGTCGCATAAAAAACTTTTGTAGCATTTTTTTTTGGTCGCCCTTTTACCAGTTGCATCACATCTGAGCTGAATCTCGTCAGTTCTCATGGCGAACTTACCAGAGGAACTTATGGATGAATTTACACTGCCCAATCATCCAAATGTTAAGAACAAACCCTATCGCCTTCAATCTCAGGTGCAACAAGACCCTGGACCATCCATGTCATGCCCATGACTGGTCTCGAGTACCGTGTCCACGCTAGGGACTGGTAGACCAACAACCCGTAAGTTAATTGTGACTATAAGGGAATTGGGGCCCTTATGTGTACATGGTCATAATTAATGTTTGTAGGCCTAAATACTTGATGGTGGATTTGTATGGGTCTATCAGTGAGTCATTGGGGAACTGAATGACATGGCCCAGATAGGCTGCAGAGGTGTCCAGTGAGGTGTCACAGTGCACTACTAGTGGTGCATGGGCCTTGGAGGGTATACGTATACCTATTGGGCTCTCACTAGTGTATGCTTGATAGCATGACCAGTGGCAGGATGTTGCTGGTGTGATGCTTCATTCTTCTCTGAGTGATTGATCCATAGTTTGGGGGCTAGATCCATTTGAACTAGGTTTGGTTGGGTTGGTTTGTCCACCATCAGGTTCCCTTGTGTTGCTTGTGATTGGCATGCTTAGAATAGGATCCTTGGATTTAGGATTTTATATTGGTATCAGAGCCAATTCTAAGCTGGTTTTGCCATTGATTTGTGTTCTTGAAGAAATGTCGAATTGTGAGAATTTTTCCGTTGTGTGATATGGAATTTCGACACTATTTTGAGAATTCAGTGGAGTATGCCACGATGCGGTGAAAGTGCGAATTATGCTTCCCGTAGATTTCCTTGTTTGAAGTGTAATCGGTTGTGTGGTAAGTGCACTACCAGGTATACAATCGGTTCGATGTTTAGACACTTCATATTGGTCGTGTATCTCTTGATCTTGTGATGTGTCTCTTGATTGCTAGAATAAAATATGTTCTGTGATGCGTAGTCGAGTGTCTGGGATCCTGTAAGAGCTTCCGCACGAAAAGAAAATTCAAAGACAAAAAATTGTTCGCGAATCAGAATAGAGAGGACGAACACGAAACGAAAAAGCTTCCGTGACAAAAACGCTGAAGTGGTTCATACTGTTGATATGAGCTTACTTCATATAGGTGTTGCTAAAGGTAACAACATCACTTTACTAGTGCAATATAAATCTTCTCCTTCCGTACAAGCCATTCTTGATAGTGGCTCTGGTGTGAATATTATCGCCCTGTCCTTAGTAAAGGCATGGGGAATATCCACATTGGAAAAGCCTAAGTACAAATTACGTATGGCTGACCGACGAATGACGACACCTGCCGGTCACATAAGCACCTTGCCCATCAAAATTGCCGGTTTGATTTTTACCATAGAATGTGTCGTGCTAGATTTTGCAAACCTATCAATTCCTTCTTGGAACACCTTGGTTAGAAATGGCTGGAGTGATTTAAGATTGGAAGAAAAACAAAATTGTTTTTGGCAACAGAAATAGAAGAATCTTCGTCGATTCCACTGGAAAGATAAAGCATGCACCCGTTGAAGATAATTGGTCCTCAACTACCTATGGTGACCTCGATAGCATCGATTCCACCATAAAGGATCATTACGTGCAGAGTACCGATATCATCAATTGGGGACATGCCTTAGCGACCATCGATTGTGTCAATGCCAGTCTATGTGCACAAGAAGTTCACTAAAACGACCCAATTGAAATCACTATACACTCCATAGATATCATCACTCCCATCTTGCCCTTGTACATGATAGATGCACTCCCTATTGAGTGGCTGCCTGAAGATGTCTTTGTTACAGACATGATGGAATTCTTACTGGGGGAGAACATGAGTTATCTGACGACCAGCCAATTCACTTGCTGGATCTCGACCGTTTAGGAAAGCATCGTATACTGAAAGAGATTAAGCTTCCATCACCATTGGCTTGTGTGCAACATCCACAACTAGTCCACACTCGTGTATACCGACCCAAACTCAAAGTCGATCAATGGGATGTACACAATGATGAAATCTTGAACACCATTGATGAAGACTTAGTTCGTGAAAAAACACCAAAATATTCATGCATGCCTACTATTACCAATCCACAAATCTCCCACATGCTAACAAACAAATCAAGGGTTGACGTACGATTGACTGATAAGCCTATTCCAAATGCGTGAAAAGCTGAAACAGCCAATCAAACCTTTAATTCAAAATCAGAGAAATCCTAGTCATGCTTCATCGTCTACAAGTAAATCTGTAGAGGATATTCCTAAGATCCCACACGAGGTAGTTAATGATCCACTTTATGATGTTCCCCAGCATTTTAAGGATTATACCACTGATGATGTCATCATCAGTATGGTTATGCCAAAATGGGAGCCTCAACCGTCATTTACTTCTTTTGAAGGACCTGCAAAGACCATACCTCTTAATCTGAAGGATGATGATGAAGACATCGACCGTATCGTACATGTAGGAGCCCACCTGAATCCAATCCAATACGGGACTTGGAACAATTATTGCGCAAATACCGAGATGTGTTTGTATGGAATTATAAAGAGATGAAAGGGGTTCCTCCTGACGTTGTCGTCCATACAATCCCATTGTAGGATGGTGCCCTACCTGTCCACGCAAAATCTTATTGCACCAATCCAACATATCGCGGGAAGATACAAGAAGATATTCAAAAGCTTCTCGATGCTGGTTTCATTTATGAAATCGAGCATACCAGTTGGGTATCACCAATTGTGGTGGTGCCAAAGAAGAATGGTAAACTCCATATCTCCGTGGATTTAAAGAAACTTAATGATCAAACAGAGAAGGATCATTTTCCCTTACCTCTGACTACACAAATCCTCGAAGATATGGCAGGAGCTGAAGCTTTTAGCTTTCTCGATGGTTTTAGTGGCTATTTCTTAGTCTAAATTGCTCCTGAAGATCATTTCAAAACGGCTTTTGTTACAGAGTTTGGTACCTTTGCATATAACGTTATGCCATTCGGTCTGTGCAATGCCCCATCCACATTTTAAAGGGAACAAGTTTTCATTCGTTGTCGAAGGTTCAGAATTTCATTAAATCCCAACAAGTGCCAGATCTGGGTAACTCATGGTGTGGTACTGGGCGATATTATTTCTTGAAATGGTATCGCCACTGATCCCGAAAAGATCAGAGTCATTCTTGAAATGCCCCTACCTGGCAAAGTGAAAGAAATTTACATCTTTCTAGGCCACACAGGTTATTATCGAATTTTTATAATACACTACGCCGATAAAGCGTGGTTAGTATATCAAATCGTTACCGACCCAAGGTGGACAGAAGACAGAATTAAAGCCTTTGAAGATCTTAAACAGGCTTTAGTTATTGCACCCATTCTTCGCATGTCCGATTATACTAAGGAGTTCCATGTGCATACGGACGCTAGTAAGTGTGCTATTGGTGTTGTTTTAACGCAACCCGAAGAATATGAAAAGGATTTTCCAATCCGTTTCCTGAGCCGTCAGCTTGTTCTAGCTGAGGTTAACTAATTCACAACAGATCGAGAAGCACTAGCAATGGTCTATGTTTTTCAATAGTTTCGACATTATTTGCTCAGCTAGTTGTTTGTCTTCTATATTGACCATCATGCTCTTCTTTACCTATTGAATAAACCTTGCAAAACTGGACAAATTGCACGATGGTTGTTGATTCTTTTAAACTCAACTTTCGAGTTGTTATTCGAAAGGGATCATAACATTTTCTGGTTGATCATCTTTCACGATTACCGAATGCTGAAACGTCTAATGAGCCAATAAATGATGAGTTGCCAGATGCGTGTCTATTTTTTATAGACGCGACTATGTTATGGGCAGATGATATCACTAGATATCTAGCCACTGGGGACATCAATCCTCAGTTGACCAAACCGCAAAAAATCAAACTTATTATGAAATCTTTGCCATATCATCTTATTGTCGGACAACTATATAAGTTAGGTGTTGATGGTATTACAAGTCGTTGTGCCCATGAGTCTGAAGTCCGACAAATTATTGCCTTGACACATGAGGGTATTGGGGGTGGACATTTCTCCTCTGATGCTATTGCTAGGGCAATTCTTCTAGTATATCGCTCTCATTAAAAACCCTTATCACTTAACAGTAAAATGTTTGCGAGTGAGAGTGTCTCTGCAAAGTGCCAGTGCAGAAATGATATTCTATTGCCTTACTGCCTTTTATAGTTGAAATCAAGCCATGTCATCGATCCGTGCAATTCTCGAGTTGCAGTTTTGGTTAAAATGTCATCTGTTATTGTAGGCTTAGTTGACATGTAATGAATCCGAGTTTTTTAATTCATTTATCTGAGTTTTTAATCCGATTTTTTATGGACCACGTCATCTATCCGAGTATTGGGTCGACCTTTGTTAACACGTCATTTGTTATTGTAGACTTAGTCGACACGTAATCAATCCGAGTTTTTAATTCGTTTATGGACCACGTCATCTATCCGAGTTTTTAATCCGAGTCTTTATGGACCACGTCATCTATCCGAGTATTGGGTCAACCTTTGTTAACACGTCATTTGTTATTGCAGGCTTAGTTGATACGTAATCAATCCGAGTTTTTAATTCGTTTATGGACCACGTCATCTATCCAAGTTTTTAATCCGAGTCCTTATGGACCACGTCATTTATCCGAGTATTTAATCCGAGTCTTTATGGACCACGTCATCTATTTGAGTATTGGGTCGACCTTTATAGTTGTCAATAAATTCAGACTCCTACAGATTCATCTCCGTAGTTTATTTTTTCGGGCACACTGGTGGAGACCCATCCAAAATGAATTAAAAAGAAATCCAGATGGCTTTGCACCAGCTGCGCACGTGAATGCGATCCATACTAAAAAATCCTGATGGGTCTCTGTTGGAAGTAAATCTACTCCGCTAAATGGCTAGGTCGATCGTGCGTAGTATAGTGGTAAACCGGTCGTCCACCTTTTAACATCTACAAAGCTTGAAACTGTGAAATGAAAACATAAATGAAAGGGAGCACCAAGGCTTCCCAACTGGTGCTCGGAATGGAAATAACTAAACTTGACTAAGGCTTCCCAACTAGCCAAGAACAAAATAACATGACCTTGCTAAGGTGGTGTCCAACTAGCAAGATCTTTACACTAATTCTAATCTAACACCCAAAAGGGAATTGAAAATATAGATTGCGACTAAATAAACATAAAGCAATAAAATACATGCCACAATAGAAACCTATGAAAAGGAGGCAAGAGGAGGCCCGAGCACCTTTCCTCAAGCTATGCACCTTTCCAAAGGGAACACAAGTGAAATAGCAAGATATCTTCAAATAGAGAGCAATTTAGCATAATCTCAAAAGTGTTGTATACATGAGAAATACCTCTCCTCTTATAGCAAGGAGGGCCTTCCATAAGCATCCACTAGCTTATGGGATTAGTTCTAAACTAGCCATTCTAAGGCCTCTAAAAAACTTCTAACTTAGAACTTAGAATTTTAGAAGTTTCTAAACTTGGAACTTAAGATAACTTAGAATCTTTCTAAGCTTAAGTTTCTGAAGTCTAAGTTCTAATCCTAAGTTTAAGTTATTTTATTATTTTAAGCTTCTACCCATGGACTTACAAAACACATGCCATAGTAGATGTTAATTGGCAAATACTCATACGTGGGCTTACAAAACACATGCCACGGAGTTTTATTTCTTTTTTATATTTTTCATTGTGTTTGTACAATTGCTAACATTATCCCTCTCCTTATTGGATTGGTGGTCCCACATCTATCGAAACTTTTTCTTCCTGGAGGCGAGACTGTTGTTGTCAGGATTGGTAAATTTTGTTGTCGATGCCCTCCATCATTTGCCAACGTGGTTTGTTAAGGAAAGGCATGGGTTTGTAGTAGTGGAGCATACCCTGGAGAAAGTTATGGGTTTTCTACAACTTTAACATATCAACGTGTAGTGCTGAAGTGAGGGCTGCTGCCCGATAATACAGCTGCGCTGCGTTAATGTGGTCGTCTTGCGTCTTTATAGCTTTATTGATATCAATGGCTATTGGTGGTAGCCCTCGATCCCAACAACCTTTGAGCTCTGCCAAAAATGCCACCAAGTCACAATTATCCACAAAGTATCGTACGTCGCGATCAGGGTTGCCATGGTGCATTTGGTAAAATACACGGCAATTGGTGACCATGTCATCCACTGGGTTGCCGGTATCCACTCCTGTGAGCTTGGGCCAAAAGATCTTTTTCTTTATCTTGGTGGTAGGGAACGGTTCTTGCCGCGCTACCGGATAATAGTATGGATTGGTGCGCATGTAGGCGAGTGCTTCGAGATACCATGCCATGGAGGTTTTGCTCTATAGAAAGAGCTAATGGTGCCAGAGTGGTTGTGGATCTAGGAGCTTGCAGGGTCAGAATTCGTGGAGGTGATAGTATGAAAGATCGAGGTCTGTTATGGCTGTAGCTCGGCGAATTCTAATATACCTGATTGGTCGAAAAAATGTCACTTGGGTCACTTCTTCCAAAGAATATGCCCAAGTTGACACTTTTGTTGCTTCCCCTGGCTTGATAGGTTGCTCAGCAAAGAAGTCTTGTGCTACAGTGTGAAGAGGATACACACAAACACGTTAGCGAAAATGAAAGACAAAGAAAGCTATGTAAAAAAAGCTTAAAAAACAGCAACGACACCAATGTTGGAAGTAAATCTACTCTGCTAAATGGCTAAGGAGATCGTGCGTAGTATAGTGGTAGACCGGTTGTCCACCTTTTAAGACCTACAAAGCTTGAAACTGTGAAATGAAAACATAAATAAAAGGGAGCACCAAGGCTTCCCAACTGGTGCTCGAAATGGAAATAATTAAACTTGACTAAGGCTTCCCAACTAGCCAAGAACAAAATAACATGACCTTGCTAAGGCGGTACCCAACTAGCAAGATCTTTATACTAATTCCAATCTAACACCCAAAAGGGAATTGGAAATATAGATTGTGGCTAAATAAACATAAAGCAATAAAACGCATGCCACAATAGAAACCTATGAAAGGAGACAAGAAGAGGCCCGAGCACCTTTCCTCAAGCTATGCACTTTTTCAAAGGGAACACAAGTGAAATAGCAAGATATCTCCAAATAGAGAGCAATTTAGCATAATTTCAAAAGTGTTGTATACATGAGAAATACCTCTCCTCTTATAGCAAGGAGGGCCTTCCATAAGGATCCACTAGCTTATGGGATTAGTTCTAAACTAGCCATTCTAAGACCTCTAAAAAACTTCTAACTTAGAACTTAGAACTTTAGAAGTTTCTAACTTGGGACTTAAGATAACTTAAAATAATTAGAATCTTTCTAAGCTTAAGTTTCTTAAGTCTAAGTTCTAATCCTAAGTTTAAGTTATTTTATTATTTTAAGCTTTTACCCATGGACTTACAAAACACATGCCATAGTAAAAGTTTATTGGCAAATACTCATATGTGGTCTTACAAAACACATGCCATAGAGTTTTATTTCTTTTTTATATTTTTCACTGTGTTTGTACAATTGCTAACAGTGTCCACCTGTGCGTGAGCCCGACGGCGCGGCTGGAGATTAACCATTATTTTTTTTTTGGAATTTTCGATTTATGTTTTGGAAAGTTTTCAATTTTCTTCATACATTCAGAAGAAAAAAATTCAAATCTGATGTATTTAGGGGTCTAATTGGTCTCCGAAATTTTTTTTCTTCAAGTATGATCCCGAGAGAGAGAGAGAGAGAGAGAGAGAGAGAGAGAGAGAGAGAGAGAGAGAGAGAGAGAGGGGGGGGGGGTCGATTTAGCCTCTAATGGGTCTCCACCCGCCGCAACGAGTGGAGACCCATCAGGATTTTTTTTTTCTGATGGGTCTAAGCCTATGATGGGATACCCCTTGCAGCTGCGAGACCCATTAGAATTTTTTTTGTTGCTGGGTCTCCAAAACCAGAGTTTTTGGGACCTTCACTACCTCAAAAGTTAGAGAACATTCGGGATCGTCGCGACGTCGAATGTTCAGGGGAGAGCAAGGGGAGAGAGAGAGAGAGAGAGAGAGAGAGAGAGAGAGAGAGAGAGAGAGAGAGAGAGAGAGAGAGAGGACGGGTCAATTTAGCCCTTGATGGGTCTCCACCCGCCTTGGCGAGTGGAGATCCATCAAAATATTTTTTTTCTGGTGAGTCTTCGAAACCAGAATTTTCAGGACCTTTGCTACCGCGAAAGTTAGAGATCATTCGAAACTATCGTGACGTTGAATGTTCGAGAGAGAGAGAGAGAGAGAGAGAGAGAGAGAGAGAGAGAGAGAGAGAGGATGGGTCGATTGGGTCCAATGAGTGATCAAAATATTTATTTCTGCTGGGTCTCCAAAACCAAAATTTTTGGGACCTTCACTACCTCGAAAGTAAGAGAACATTGGGGACCGTTGAATGTTCTAGAGAGAGAGAGAAAGAGAGAGAGAGAGAGAGAGAGAGAGAGAGAGAGAGAGAGAGAGAGAGAGAGAGAGAGAGAGAGAGAGAGAGAGAGAGAGAGAGAGAGAGAGAGAGAGAGGAGGCGATAAATTTAGCCTCTGATGGGTCTCCACCCACCACAGCAAGTGGGGACCCATCAATTTTTTTTTTGTTAGGTCTCCAAAACCTCGAAAGTTAGGGAACATTGGGGACTGAATGTTCCAGAGAGAGAGAGAGAGAGAGAGAGAGAGAGAGAGAGAGAGAGAGAGAGAGAGAGAGAGAGAGAGAGAGAGGACGGGTCGATTTAGCTACGTAATATTTTTTTGATACATCTTTTAAATTATTATATAGTATGTTTTTTCTGTATAACACGCGTTTGGTTTTGTGAAACGCAATCTCTGTATTTTTTAAATGCAATGTAATGTATGTGTTTATGAACTGGGATATGAAGAGTGTGCAAAGACCAGCTATGAACTTGAAGATTCTGTGTCAAGCCTTTTGAGAAATAGCGTCTTTTGATACATCTCTTAAATTAATATATAGTATGTTTTTTTGTACAACACACATCTGGTTTTGTGAAACGAAATCTCTGTATTTTTTAAATGCAATGTAATGTATGTCTTTATGAACTGGGAGATGAAGCTAGAGTGTGCAAAGACTAGCTATGAACTTCGAAATTCTGTGTCAAGCCTTTTGAAAAATAGGGTTTATAATCGTTTCTGGATATACGAACAAAGTAGCATTTCAGGATTTAGGCACAAGCAAATATCTGCCAAGACTCTACGGTAGTATAAATCAAAAAAGTCGATTTCATCACACTTAAGATCTGCACTGCTGAAGCTATGCCACCAAATGTTCGGTGTAAGCTGACATAACTCAATTCTTAACATGTCAAATAATATTTATGCTATGTAGAATAAATATTTATGGTTGTAAGACACTTATGAAGAATAAATTTATGGTTCTAGAGAGAGAAAGGAGATGAGAGAGAGAGAGAGAGGACGTATTGATTTAGCTACCTCTAATGGGTCTCCACCCGCCGCGGCAGACCCATCAAAAATTTTGGGACCTTCGCTACCTCGAAAGTTAGAGAATATTTGGGACCGTCGCGACATGTTCCAAAGAGAGAAGAGATGTTATGATGGGTCTCCACCTGCCGTGGCGGGTGGAGACCCATCATAACATCTCTTCTCTCTCTAGAACATGTCGCGACGGTCCCGAATATTTTCTGACCCATTATTTTTTCTCGAAAAAATTCAACTCATCCTGACTAACCATCTTTAACATCTACTAGTCGATGAAGCATACTCAAGTTCACTCAACTCCAACCCACCAACCGTCCCCAACTCGACGACTCGACATTGTAATTTTTCATTTTTTGAGAAGTATCGATTGATTGAATTTTGAAATATTTTTCATGATATAGAAATCTGATTATTGAAAAGTGGAATAGATCTAGTAGATCTGATCTAAGATAGTTTTGATTGAAAAATCTAGATCCAATCTCATTGTATGCTTGATTTGAATATGTGAAGATGGCTGCTCTTGGAGTTGCTCGTCAGAAAGTCAATCCAATCGTTGTGAGAAGAGCACCCCGTTTGGATCTACCAAAATATAATGGATTAACTGATCCAATTAGATTTCTTCAGATCTATGTTGAATCTTGTGAAGTCTATGGCGAAATTTTTCCCCAAGATAAACTGAAACTTTTTCTTATGGCCTTAACACGCGCATCGCAAAATTGGTACTATAATCGAGATGAAATTGAGCATGCAGATTGGGGGATTGTTAAAAGAGCCCTTATCACACGGTTCAAACCTCGAAAGTTTATGGACAACCCTCTCCTACTTTTAAGTAAAATTAAAATGGGAAAGCGGGAAATGGTTCGAGATTACATTGAACGGGTGAAACGCCTCAGATCTGAGTGTCATTCTGAGTTGATTCACGAAAATGCCATGATTATGTGGTTTTTGTCAGGTTTACCTAAAAGGATCAGACGTGAGTTGACATGCCATAATGAGTATGCACTTTTGCAAAATGCTATAGATGATGCAATTTGGGAGGAGGATGAAGATTCAGATGATGAGTCGAATATCAGTATGTTGCCTTATACAGTAGGATAGACCACTACAACATCCACCACTATTGCATCAACAAATGTCAACGCTACTACAGAAGGGATGCTCAATGAGTTCAAGAAACTCGGGAGAACCAGATGAGAAGATCAAAGCATTGGAAGATTTCCATGGAAAAGTGAACAAGGAACCTGAAAAGTTTGCGAAGACTTTTCCTACCAGGAAAAATGTCTGGTGTTCTATTTGTACAGGAAATCACACAATGAATGAGTGTCCTCAATTGAAAAAATGAGTGGAAATCAGTGTATGTCATTTGTGTAATTCACCTAATCATTAGACTGCTTTTTGCAATTTTAATCCTCGGATAATTCAGCAACGATATGCCCAAACGGGATATCGAAAACTACAGTATGGAGGAAATCCAGCAACTAGATCTCGACAATCTGCTCTTGGATACCCGGAATGTTTAGCCTTACATGTCTCACAAAAGCACTCCGCTCCTCTTGCCAATTTGAAATAAACCAAAACCATATAGAAGAACCGAGCAATGGAACTGTAGTCATGATCAAGAAGGTGGATCTTCAGAACAATATGCTATGTATGTTGTCGCGCAACAACAAGCATCTAGAAACTGGACCAGAGCACCACTTGGATGCTTTGTATGTGGAGAAAATCACAGAGTTGTAGAATGTCCAAATAAAGACAAATTTGTACCATTCAGTCGTGACTGTGGTTATGGGCATTGCTATAAAGGCTGTCCAGCAAGATCGAAGCCACCACTAGCTACAACTCTTGGAAATTTGATAACAATCAAGCAAAGACCAGTAGCACAAAATAAACCAAGTGCACCCTTGATGGTGGTCACCAGAGCACAAAAACAGAAAGAACTAGTAGGGGATCTAGTACCTTTTGATTCTATACCGTTAACTGATATACCAACAACATCTGGAGTCTATCCAAATCTTCATGTAGAAAAAAAAAGATATCAGGATATGAGGCAGTGGATTAAACATCTGCAAAAAGAAGAGGAACTTGAAGCTGCTAAAGCAATAGCCGAAGTTCATTCTTCACCATTGCAGCCTCCAAGAAATACACGTACATATATGAATGATCAGTTGCATCATCATGAAGAACCCTTCAAGATGACTGAATCGGAATCGTCGCAAACATAACTACTCATGAATATTTTGTCTAGTAAGATCAATATTTCATTGGGAGAGTTCCTGAAGTTGGTGCCAAAAGCAAAGGAAGTCAGTGTGCAAAAGTTAGCTCAAGCAGAACTAGAAGACCATCAAGAGCCACTTTTTTGTGTTAGATTTGAAAAATGTAATGAAGTACTCCATGTCGGAGCAGCTTGAAAAAGTGAACAAAAACATATCACCCTGCCGATACAACATAGACAATTTCCTAAGGAAGCAACTGTGATAGATGGCGGTTCAGGAGTTAACCTGATTTTTACAAAGCTATGTGCAAAATGGGACCTTACAAAGATCAAGCCTGCGACTTTTGCCCTTAAGCTAGTTGATCAAACTACAGTTCGTCCGCAATGAATGGTTGAAGATATACCTGTCAGAATTGCGGGAGTACAGTTCGTCATTACTTTCGTAGTAATGGACTTACCAGAAGCACCAAATGTCTACCGAGTCCTATTGGGATGTCCATGGTTATGAGTTGCGCAAGTAATTCATAAATGGGGTACCGAAAAAATCACTTTTGAAAATCGTAAACGTGCAGTCAAAGTTGATCCTGCAACTTGGACTATCAAACTAGTGGTTCAAAAAGAGGATGATGATTCCTCAACAACGGATCATACTTGTGACCGACCAGAGAAAAATTTGGGAGTTCACCACGATTCTCAAATGGATACTGTCAACTGGAATGAAGCTCTTGCAACGATTGATTGTATAGCAAGATATATGTGTCAACAAGATAATCAGTCAGATTTGAATGAGATTTCATTATTGGATCGAACCTTGGATTCACTTTTCTATTGAATGTAGCTTGGATATCAACGGAACCTATATTTAGATCTGATTGAAGATGACCTTATTCTTGTGAGTCATGCCTTGACTTATGATGACAATGCAGAACTTACTGATGAGCAGATTCTAAATCATATGGATCCAACCAGATTTGGAGTGCGTAATAAAACCGCCCAAAGCAGTTATATTGAAGGAAGACATGATCACAGGGTCAATAACGATGAAACAAGCCAAGCAACATTATAATACGGTCCTGTAATGGGAAAATCCTCCTCAAAGGATTGATTCAGAGAATGTGCCACCCTTACTAGATAAAGACAAAGGGAAAGTCACAGATGATTCTACCAGTCAGAATTCTAGCAAGACATCATTGTCTCGAAAGTCATCACCTCCATGATCAATTCCTGCTAAGAAGGCTAAGGTTATCATATTATCTAAAGCACATCGTGAACCCGAAGACCACGTGCCAGACTCGAAGGATGTTTACAATGGCCCAGCTAGGACACAACCAATGAATCTTGCCGAATCAGGAGAACCAGAAAAGATTGTCCAAGTTGGATCACAACTTAATCCTAAACAGTATGAAGCACTTCGAATGTTATTTATTAAGTATCAAGATTGCTTTGCATGGACTTATCAAGATCTAAAAGGTATTCCGACATCAGTTATTGAACATACCATACCTTTAGTACCTGATGTAGTTCCAAAGGTCACAAGTTCTATCGCTGTAATCCTAATGTTGTGGATCTGATAAAGAAAGAACTTCAAAGACTGCTTGACGATGATTTCATTTATGAGATTGAGCATACCGAATGGGTTTCACCGATTGTCATTGTTCCTAAGAAGAATGAGAATTTGAGAATTTGTGTGAATCTCAAGGCTTTGAACAAAGTGACGCGGAAGGATCACTTTTTGTTACCTTTTACTGAAAGCATTTTGGATCGCCTTGCTGGAGCAAAAGCTTATATTTTTTTGGATGGATTTAGTGGTTACAACCAGTTAAGATTGCACCTGCCGATCGCCACAAAACAACTTTTGCAACAGAATGGGACACCTATGCTTACAAAGTAATGTCGTTTGGACTCTGTAATACACCAAGTTCGTTCCAAAGAGTAATGCAATTTGCTTTTAAAGATTATTTACAGAAATTCTTTGAAATTTACTTGAATGACCTGGAGAATCCATAGTACAGATACAAACCACCTGGATCGATTGGAGAAAGTATTTGAAAGATGTCACAAATATCAAATTTCTCTAAATCCAGAAAAATGTCAGATAAGGGTGTCCCACGGAGTTGTGCCTGGGCATGTGATGAGACATGGTATTGCCCCAAATTATTTTAAAATCAAGGTTATTGTGGAATTGCCACCGCCAACAAAAAATCATGGAGTTTATGTGTTTATGGGTCATGCGAACTACTGTCGAATTTACGGAACACCAGTCGTTACTTTACTTGGTAAACAAGACGTGCAATATTGGACGTATTGAAAGATGATTACTATTATTGACTGAATTTGACTTTTGTATTGTGGTTTGAAAGGGGAAGCAACATAATCTAGCCGATCACGTTTCGCAAATTGAATCTGCACCAGTTAATACTGAAGTGGATGATGAATTATCGGATGTTGCATTGTTCTATGTCGAAGCAGTACTTGAGTGGGCAACGGATATTGTTGAGTACCTGATGCTAGGACAACTGAATGACACTTTCACAAAAGTACAGAAGAGACAATTGATTCATAAGACTCAACCTTATCAATTGATTGCAGGACAATTATATCGTCGTGGATCAGATAATATTCTACGTAGATGTGTTTTACCGCATGAAATCCCAGATTTAATCATGTTTTCACATGATGGCATGGGTAGTGGACACTTCTCTATAGATATTATTGTTCGCAAACTTTTGCAATCAGGTTGTTGGTGGCCTACGCTTCACAAGGACACATAAACTTATATTCAGACATGTGATGTTTGCCAGCAAGCACGACAACCTACTAGATAGAACTATGCACCCTTGCATCCGGTTTTATCGCAAGCACCGTTTGAAAAATGGGGACTGGATTATGTTGGTCCTATTCATCCTACCGCACAAGGATCTCAGGCCCGATACATTATCGTAGCAACAGATTATATGACCAAGTGGGTTGAAGCCAAAGTTGTCAAATTTGCTGATGCAAAATTTACGGCCAAGTTTCTCTATGAAAATGTTATTATCATATTTGGATGTCCGATCGAGATTGTCAATGACCGGGGTACACAATTTGTTAATCAAACAATAAAGTGTTTACTAGAAGATTATTTTGTTATACACAGATGTAGCACTCCTTACTATCCCAGAGGGAATGGCCAAGCTGAATCGTCCAATAAGATTCTCTGCACTATTATGACAAAGACGGCTGAAGCGAGTCGGTCTGATTGGGAACATAAACTGTATGCAGCGTTATGGGCATTCAGAACCGCTTACAAAAATAGTACAAATCAAACACCCTTTCAACTAGTTTATAGTCAAGATGTTGTCATGCCGATTGAATTTTTAATCTCATCTTTACGCATAGTGGCAACAGAATGGTTAAATGATAATAAGTCTTTACAACTCCGTCATGAAGCGTTGCACAAATTATGTGAAACACGATTGATGGCAATTCATGCGTTAGCAGCAGAGAAAGCCCGCCGCAAGGCATGGCACGATCGTCAATTGCACAAAAAGGATCTGAAAGCAGGAGATCTTGCACTAATGTACAAATCCAAGCTGATGAAGAGAAAATTGAAGTTTACCGGTGAAGGTCCATATAAAGTAAAGGAAATCCTGAACTATGGCACAGTAATTTGATACTCCGGTGAATGACAACCGATTACACAAGTTTTGGCAGCCTGCTCCGCCAGTTCAGCAAGCATGATCTAATTGATTTTTCATTTTTATTTGTTTTTCAATTATTTGTTTTCAATATTTAATGTTAAGTTTTTATTTGGAAAAGACAAAAAAAAAAAAAAAAAACAAGAAAGAATGAGAAAAGAGCGATGAGCAAATGTCAGAAAAGTCATCAGCATGGAAAAAAGAAGGACAATATTTTTGATAAAAAAATGACTTATAAAATCACTATTTCGGTCATATGTGGCCTATTCAGTATTAGAAACCTTCGTTGAGCCTCTAGAATGTACATCCACTTCAGATATATCTAAATTGAGTTGGGCGAAGGTTCTTTTCCAGAAAAAATCCATTTTTTGAGTCAGGCGAATGATCATCAATATGCCATTTTGGGAACCTTCGCCGAGCACCAATAATGAAATCTCGCTCAAGTTGGACTGATTATCTTGTTGACACATATATCCCGTTGTACAATCAATTGTTGCAAGAGCTTGATTCAAGTTGACAGTATCGGTTTGAGAGTCATAATAAACTCCCCAATTTTTTACTGGTCGTAGGTATGATCCGTTGTTGATAAATCATCATCCTCTTTTTGGACTGCTGGTTTGATAGTCCAAGTGATCAGATCAACTTTGACTGCACGTTCACGATTTTCAAAAGTGATTTTTCCGGTACCCCGATTATGAATTACTTGCGCAACTCGTAACCATGGGTGTCCCAATAGGACTCGGTAGACATTTGGTGCGTCAGGTAAGTCCATTACTACAAAATTAATGACAAACTGTACTCCAGCAATTTTGACTGGTATGTCTTCAACCATTCCTCGCGGACGAACTGTAGTTTGATCAGCTAGCTTAATGGCAAAAGTTGCAGGCTTAATTCTCGTAAGGCCCTATTTTGCACATAGCTTTGTTGAAATCAAGTAAACTCCCGAACAAGCTGACTTTGAAATCTAAGGAACTCCTCGTCAGAAGGAAGATCATTTTCTTTTTAGCGCATTTCCTCCATAGCCATTTTCAAGCAATCTTTCCCTGAATAAAACTCATTCTTATTTACATCGTCAGCACCAGGGAGAAGATCATCAGCATCATAATCGATTATATCTGACGGAAGGTGCTCGGGCCTCCTCTTGTCTCCTTTTCATCGGTTTTATTGTGGCATGTTCATTATTGCTTATTTGTTTAGTATTAGCCGCAATCTCATGAAATTACCCTTCGGGTGTTAATCTAGGATTAGTCTAATCACCTTGCTAGTTGGGTAAGCCTTAGCAAGGATTTTCATTGTTGTTACTAATTAGTTTATTTCCGTTTTAGGCACTAGTTGGGTAAGCCTTAGTGCTCTCATTCCTTCATATTTTTGTTGAAGCTTTTGTAGAAACTTAAAAAGTGGACGAATCTCTACATCCCTATACTACACTCGTAAGTAGATCTAGCCATCGCACTTACTAGAAATACATCCAACATTGGCACCATTGCCGCTTTTTAAGTATTTTTCTACCCAGCTTCTTCTCCCTTCTTTCTTTTATTTCTTGCTTCTGTGTTGTATGTTTGCTTGTGTGCTTTTCTCTATCTACCAACAAATAGCATGCGTCGTCTCTCCAGGTCCTACACGAGCCGCGGAGCAACTTCTCAAACCGGGGGGAAGCAACAAAAGAGTCAACTTGGGCATTTTCTTCAAAAGAAGTGACCCAAGTGACCTTTTTCACAACCAAACAGGTATATTCGCTAGTCTGTCTGCAGCCCTAATAGACCCTGATCTTTCATTTTATCACCTCCACGAATTCTGACCACAGTCAGATTTTGAGAAAACAGCCTGTTATATTGTCAAAATCCCTTATTTCTCATCCAAATCTTTGTCGTAGAATTCGCCGACTTCACTGAGACTAGATCTCATTAAGATCAGTCCTTTAGCAGCTCCGCGAATTCCATCTCATAGATTTTACCCGTTTACTGACAGAACATCACATCTTTCTCTATATTCCCTATCTGCCAATCAAACCTCTCTGTTAGAATTCGTCATCAAGCCTAAGAATTCGCTCTCACAGAGCACGAATTCCCTGTACTATCCGTGAATTCTGAATCGCCAATTTTTTTTTAAAAATTTAAAAAAATCACTATTCTGACATTCAGAATACTTGTTCAGAATTCGCGAGTATTACAGATAGATTTATTTGCCTCTCCACGATTTCTCAACCTGTTCGTTGATTCTATAACAATCAAAAAGACCAGTTTTTGTCCTACACTATCCATTCTGCAAGCAAACTGTCCTTTTTGTCAAGTACAGTTCCGCCCTGCCACTCTGTATTCTGCATCATGTCTCGTGACTGTGCTGAATCTTCTAACTCGACTCCTCCACGAATGGAACAAAGAATTCCACGTATCGATGCACCAAAGTACGATGGCGAATCTGACCCAGTCCAATTTCTCCAAGACTTTGATAATGCATGCCGTTTTTATGGAGATACCTCTGAAACTGAAAAGCTTCACCTATTTCCCATGGTACTCTATGGCACCGCCAAGGAGTGGTACTTGAATCTCGAAACTCCTGATCTTGCTTCTTGGACCACTCTCAAGGACGCTCTCATCAAGCGTTTCAAACCATCTAAACTGACTTAGAGCCCGTTCATTCAAATTACTCATATAAAGATGCATCGCAAAGAGTCTATTCGAAACTACATTGAGCGTTTTAAACGTCTCAAAGTAGAATGTGTTGACGAAAATATCACTGAACGCATGGCCATAAAACTATTTTTAGTTGGATTGCCTAAAAACATCCGCCGTAAATTTAAACCAGTTGACCTTTATTATCAACTTAAAGATGTGATGACCAATGCTATCCGTGAAGAAGACGAAGGTTCCGATGATGACTTTGACCATCGTGAAAAGAAATCTAAGAATCCGGATCGTCCTAAGTCTGATAATATTGCTCTCTCTTTTGAAATTTTACATCAAATGAAAACCTGGCAAAAAGCTCAACAATCACATATGGATAAACTCACTACCGATTTCCAAACCGCCATGAAACAAATTGCTGAGAAATCCTTTCCAGCAAGAGAAAATGTCTGGTGTCCAATATGCTCACAACATCAAACTACTAATGAATGCCCTCAATTGCAAAATCATTTCCCAGCAATCACCAGACCCACCGTTTATTGAGCTTACCGCCCTTACTCGCCAGAACAACCTGTGCCACAACCAGGGGTTTACCAACCATGACCACCTACACCAAATCAATATCCATCCCCACGTCAACAGTTTGTTGTTAACCAACCTGCCCCACAAAATGTTGTCCATTATCTTGATCCGAATACCATCGATCCGGCCACCTACTATGTGGAAGACAATACTCAACCGCAGTACTCTACTGAAACAGTTGTTTATTATATCTATGATTCTAATGCTCAACCACTGGATCCCAATGCCCAAGCTTATAATCCAAACCAAGCTGTCTTTGCCGCACACCAACTACCCGCAATACGAGGATGCTTTATCTGTGCAGGTAAACATCTTAGTATTCGCTGCCCAGATAAACTCCGTTTTCCTCCAGCTTGTGAAAATTGTGGTATTGAACATCACGTAAAGGACTGCCCATCCCGATCCAAACCTGCTGCTCCAGTCTGCTCAGTGCAAGTAAAAACTTTACCAGTTGAAACTCATCCTGCTTGGGTCTTGACTCGGGCACAAACCCAACGCCAAGCCTCCCCACCCCTCCCTGCCTTTCCTACACCTCCGTATAGCCCTGCTCCTGATTTTCTACCATTTAGTCTCATGCCGTATCCTAACTACACACGAAACCTACCTGACATTGGTCCTTGGGAACAGCTACCTCTTACAGCCCAAAAAGCGGTATGGTTGGTGAATGAGCTCCAATACAATATATTCAGCACCCTAAGGGGACAACACACTATGCGGCAATTCGACGATGGTGCTATGGCGAGCCTTCAGAAAGAAAAAGCAAGGCTGGAGGAGGAAACCAAACAACAACAGCTACAAATTCAAAACCTCACGAATTACAATCAACAATAGCAGCAGATGTTGATCCATCTCCACAACCAGCTCCAACTGAAGGTATCCAACATACAACAAACCATCGATACCCTCAAAGCCGAGAAGGATGAGGCTGTAGCAGATTCACAAGCAGCACGTTCCGCTATGAAGGAACAGTTGGAAATGGTCGACTTCAACGACTTCGCACCACCAGCTATTCCTGAGGGAACTGCCATTCCAGTGGTGGCCTATCAAACGCTGGCCCAAAAGCTGAAAGCCATGACGGAACAACACGCAAAATTACAACAATCATACATTGCTTTTGTTGAGGCCCTAAACCAGCACATAGCCACCTTGGAAGAATGCTTAAAGGCTGCTGCCCAGTCGACACCGTCGGTTCATGCAGAGCACGCCCAATTTCATGATTCTCGGGGCACCACTTTGATGGACCTGATGGTGGAGATGGCGCAGGATTTCAACAGCCTCCTCCTGCAACTTAAGGCTCCGCATTTCAAAGCTAACCCTTGGGGCAAGGAGCTCAAACACCAACCAATCCATCGGGCTCTGGGGGTACTAGCTCCCAACATTTTCTTTTCCTTTCCACCGCTTCTAACCCTCTCGACACCACTAACCCCACCTTCATTCGTTTCGGACTCTCATTCCTTCATATTTATGTTGAAGCTTTTGTAGAAACTTAAAAAGTGGACGAATCTCTACATCCCTATACTACACCCGTAAGTAGATCTAGCCACCGCACTCACTAGAAATACTTCCAACAACATGCAAAAATTTTGTATATATAAGTCTTTGGAATTTTCATTTTTTTTCGCAGAATTTTCGGTTTTCGCTCCCAATATCACTCTCAAGCACGCTCTTACACTGTTTAATTGTCCGCCTTCTCACAATGCGTTGAAGACTGATACCGTTGTTAGTCCGATATCGCTTTCGAACGCGCATCTCGTTTCTTAAAATATTTTGTGTATATCTTGCACTCGAAACCGATATTCAGTTCTGGTATTGATCTCAAGCGTCCTGTTATCTCAAATTTTTTTTGTTTTCATCCCCTTTGTTTTTGTTCAAACTTTTTTTTGTTAATTTTCTTCTTCTAACTGCCCGTGCCATATCACTATACAGTCATTCCATGCTAGACGTGGTAGGAAACAGGTCTGGTTGAGGGAGATTAGAAAACTCCAGAGATCAACTGAACTAATAATCTCTAGAGCTCCTTTCGACCGATCTGTATTACGAGTTTACCATTGAAAATGAATCTGAAGTCTGAAAGTACATCTTGTAGGAGCAATAATTCCCGCCTGATGTAATTTAGACTCCAATTTTCTTCCACCTCAATATGTCAAAACCTTGTATATAATTTCAATATTTTTTCATTTTGAATGTCCACTGGCTTCCAAGTCTTTATCGAGTGGCACCCATTTACCTTTATTTATTTTTCCATCTTTGATAATGGAAGCATAAGCTCAACATTTGTTATTCAATTTGATAACAGAAGAACATGGAAGACATTTTAATTTTGCATTCTATTTCTCCATCTGATCTTTTGTCCCAGCCTTCATCCATAAGTTTAGATAATAAACTATCTGATAGATTTTTGCATACAAACATCGTTGGGGTTTTTTGTACATTGACACTTGAAAAAAAATCCACAAACATATTCAAGGAAATAAACCAATTCAATCTGACTATTTTTTTATCTCGTGCTCATTTTTAATGAATTTTTTACATCATTATATATCTTGCAACAAAATGATTCTGAAACTGTAGCATTTGGTGCAATCCATTCATCACTTTCAAAACTAGACAATGGAAATGGTACTATTTATCCAAAATTTTCTTTTGTATCAGGAATGTACATTGATTCATAAAAAAAGATCCCACTTTCAGCTAGATCTTTTGCAGTTCTATCTCGATATTGCAGTTGTCCAATATCAGTGTGAATAACATCTAACACACCTGCTAAAGATCCACTCGGCTCCCATTCCTTTATGTTGGATGGATATAAATCTGCAAGAGAAAAATGATCAGATTGGCAAGTTTACTATTAGATATTTATGAATGACAAAAATCTAAGTATCAGAAATATCAATACTCATAGTTGCTTTTTTTGTGATCCTGATGGTTGAATCCTTGCACATTTATCTCTGAATGAATATATACATGTTGGACTAGAATTTCATAAATAGATTTTCCTCTTGATGATGTTCTGAAATCCAAAATTTTGGCCTTCCAATAAGATCAAAATGATAGTTTTGACCTTTTGCTTTTTCGAAATGCTCCTCTTGATGATGGATGCATCAAAACCCAAGAGTTTTTTGAATATTTTTTTGGCAACCATAATCCATTATCATCTGTCTCGTTGAATAGAAGCACAGAGTCGATTGAGGAGCACGGCTTCCTTGATGGCGCCATTCGTAATGTGCATGCAAAAATTTGAAACAATGAACTATGAATCTGAAAATTTGCGTAGATAAAAAGCCATGAATCTGAGAAAATGTGTTAACATAAACTTGAAACACTAATCTATTTGGCGCCACGAATTAACTATGGTTAATCCTGTTAACCATGATTTGACAATGCATGTACATTAATGGTACATCGATTTTCTCTCATCTCAACCATCTGTCATATTCATTTTCAATATTTTTGGGTCTCTTCGAGCAGTGATGAGCTAGAAGGGCAGGCCTCATCAACCAATAGCATTTCTGCATGCTGCCCGACGAAACAACAATATATTTTAAAAGTTTTTATTTTATTTATATTTGAAAAATTCTACGTTACGTAGAACCCCGATTTCAAGGTTTCAATTGGTCCACATGGCAACAAAAATAAGAAAAAAAATATAAAAAAGCATCTTTTTCAAAGGCCCTCTTCGGGCTCTAAGTTTCTCTAATGCAGTAATATGGTCGTAACCATTGATTTGTGGAGTAGAATGTAACTACAATTGTAGAACTTCGCTTGGCTCATAATATACCTCCTCATTTTGACCTTCGACCTGATCGTTACAACTATCGGACAAGACTTGATCTGGATTCTCAAGATGGTCTTCATCCACTTGTCCATTGGTGCTTTGTTGATAATGTTTTGTCTCCATGGAAGATAGATCGATATTAAGTATTTTGTTTTCTTCCTCAAAACCATCAGCTCCATCAAAAGATTCATGATCTTGTTTACTCAATACATCTCGAGCATTATCTGATTTTGGCTTGGAAGTTTGCTCTTGAATTATAGGAGGCGTCATTGTGAAGTCATCAACTTTCATGCCAAAGTAGGGATTGACATTTATATTGACCAGGTAGCAAGCATAGACTTACAATTTTTGCTATCAATATCGCCAGCTGGTCATGGTGCTGTCGCGCTGATATCGCCATCTGGTCATGATGACGTCGCGCTGATTGTGCACATTGCTCGATAAGTTTACATAATCTTTTTTCTGTTCCCATGTTCTTCTCACTCATAGTAGGGCCTACAATATCATTTGATCTTCCGCAAATGCTGACCCACTCTTGTTGAGTTGATGACGTTAAACTTCCTTCAAAATTAACATAGGGACTGGAAATTGTCCCTCCACTTGCCACAATAATATTCCTTCCCTCTTTAAATTCATTTGCGTCAAGAACTGATGTACCCATCAGGGAGGGACCAATCATACCGGTAGTGGCATAAAGAGAACATCCTTCATTTCTGTCGATTCCTTCACTCTCATAGGCATCTTCATAGGCCTCATAATCAACATTATCATCTTCATTATGATCAAAATGTTGTTTTGCACCATGGTGATGTCGTCTTTTGAGTTCTTCAAGATCATAGAATTGATCCATGGGCTCGTAGTGATCTTCTGTTTGACTTTGCACCTATTGTTGCTCATCCAAGTCTGTCGCTTCAAATTGATCCTCAATAGTGAATTGGAATTGATTTTGACCTTGACAATTACCATCATTGAACTGTAGTTCATCCTGGCCATCAAATGGTTCAACTGCTTCATTTGTAGAGCCATCTTTAATGATTGGTTCTTGTTGTTCTTCGTTTTGTTGATCATTGTTATAATCTTTAGTGTAATGGTCAAGTTCAAAGGTGTCGTTGTATTCCTGATACTGATAATCATTGGTAAAATCGTCATTCTGGTCTTGATACTGATTGTCATCAGCGATGTCATCACCTTGGTCATAATCTTCATTGTAAATTGTCACCTTGATCCCAATATTCCTCCACATCATTGTCATAATTTTCATCACAGTATGACTGATTGTCATCCTCTTGTTCATAATCCCAATCCATTGAAATCGATATGGAATAATTGAATTTGTAATTATGGATTGCAAACTTGGAACAAACTTGAAACGGTATGGAAACAAGATTTAGCAAGGTACAGTCAAGCAATGACAATAGGCATGGGTCATCAATTAGAACAAAAACAAAGAGCTTTTGAAGGGGGTCAGTTTTTTGGTACAAAAAGACTTCTACAATGTCAATCTTGTTAAGCTGATGAAGTTTGCTTTTCACGACACTGAAATCTGAGCTCAAATGGATGAGATATGGTAATTCAAAAAATTTAAATATAAAAACGTAAATGTACTTAAGAGAGGACAAGAATAAAAATTAAAAATTAAATAATGATTATGAAGGTACAGTTGGTTGCAAAGCGTTAAGCTCCGCGATCTGATCACTTTTGCTTTTGACTGTACAAAAATCCGACTTGAAACAGGGAAGATATGGAGGTTAGAAATATAAAACTATGAACTTAGGAAAAAAGGGCTTTTAAAAAAAAATTACAAATTGGATTTAATAAGAATTGGATTCCATGAACATTGATGTGCTCGTAACAAATAAGTAAGAACCATGAAAACGTAGGAAAATTTATGGTAAATTATTTTTTGAGCACAAGGGAAGAGAGAGAGTAAAGTATATTCTAGAAATATTCCAAAGAATCTTCTAAGAATATTCTGATGAGTCATCGTGGACTATTATGAGCGGAATGACAAGGGAGAAGGGGAAAGGGTCCCGGATTAACGATTGTTTACGAGGGCCCGAAAAAGGGAGTCAATTAATTAGTCGACCTGACATTGGATGGAGCGAATGCCCCCGGCTGGGAAATAAAGAATTAACGGGCTCGGTCGAGGTATGAAGGAGATAAACGGGCTCGATCGAGAGCTGAGGAAAGGCACCACAGACTAGGTAGTGGGTGTGAGCAGGCCCGCTACCGTGTGTAGCAGGCAGCCTTCACGCACCGAGCTGCCCTGCGGCGAGGTGCGTTGAAGGCTGCCTTTACAGAGTGTAGCAGGCCTACTCATGGCCCGCTACCGGGCGTAATTGAAGTTTTGGCCCTTCTGGCCCTTCAACAAAGCGCTATGGCTCTGAACGTCTGTGTTCAGAGCCTATCAAAATAGGACACCTGTCCGCTACAAGCCCAAACATCAATTACGGGCGGGGTCACGTGAAGATGACCAGAGAAACTGGCTCGGTAGGTCGAAATACCAGAAAGGGACTCAGTCGAGATATCACGGAGAGACCCGGTCGAGATACCACAGAGGTATTCGATCAACGTACATTTGGTCCGGTCGAGACTCAGAGACTTTTCTTCCGGTCAAAACTCGGTTGAGAAGGGACCGAAATGGGCAAGATACCACAGAGGTATTCGGTCAGCATATATATATTTGGTCCGGTCGAGACTCGGATGAGAGTGGACCGAAAGGAAGGCTCGACTAGTCGACGTAGAGAGAAGGGCACCAAAGGCGTGGTAGGTTTGTTTTTAATTTTTTGTTAAATGGTAGTTAGGGTTAGGGCTGGGGTAGGTTTAGAGTAGGGTATAGGTCGAATTTTTTTTTAATGAATCAGGCGAAAACTTCAAAATGAAGAAATTGAGAAAAAATTAACAAAGAAGCAAAGTTTCAGAAATGAAAAGATGAAATGCTTCTCTCCCAATTTTTTACCAAAAACTAGTTTTAGACCTCCTTCAAAAGAATTGCCATATCTCCCGCAATTTTCAACCAAAATGACTGCAAATTGGCTCATATTCAAGCTAGGAGTACAAGAAATCAAGAAAATAAGCCAAAAATAAAAAAAAAACTAAATAAATGTAGCAAAACTTCACCAAATTAGGCAAAGTAAGATTCCATTATTAATGAATGGAAATCATTCAAAGGATAGGGGCCTGATTCTAGAGCATTATCATAACTCTCATATGATTGTAGGCACGTGAACCACTTTTTTCCATCAAGAAAGCTCTCAAAGAGAAGCTTCAAGATCTCTTAAAACTCAAATTTACAAAATGAACAATAGCCTCCAAATTTAGCACGACCTCAGCTATTTATAATGGTGATACTATAAGTTTGGGACTTTATTTGGCTAATTTGGGCCTTACAACCATTATTACAAGTCCGTTATCCACAAATATAGTGAGGCTGTTTGAGCCACTTTATTAACTGTTCTAATGACTAACTCTAGTCTAATTTAGCTCCATGGCCATACTTGGCAATTCATTAGTAAGCTCATGGTCTAATTACATGCAACACGTGACATATCAATTCTAATCAGAAAACTTGATAGATTGCATGTTGCAAAATTATAGTATATCAGGTCAGATTTTACTCGCACGTGGAATAGATCCACAAGATCATGCCAAAAAGTTGGAAAATGGTAAAAAAAAAACATGGTTTTTTTCACTATTTTGGAAGTTTCTCTAAATACCTTGGTATGAAACTTTGCATGCACGTTATCAGAGGTGTATTGAATCTATCCAGAGGTTTTGAAAAAAATTGGTTAGACCGGTCACTATTAGAAGGCTCAAAACTTCAAAAAATAGTGTATTTTTGATGATTTTTTTAGCATGAATAACTCCTTGTAGTGGATCTCAAATGTCTGAATTGTTGGATTTCAATGCTCGGTCTCAAATCCATTTATTAATGAGCATCTTGAAAAGCCATTCAAAAACAGAGATTTTTCCGACCTTGGGTCGGACCTTTGGTCGGGTCGGGTCGGGTCGGGTCGAGTCGAATCAATTCGGATTTTTTCGACCCTTCACTAAATTATTCGGGCGTGTTCGACCATGGATCGGGTCTAATTTTTCCGACCCCAGAGAATTCGACCCTCAGAATATTTTTCGACTTAGTGTAAATTTTTCGATCCTTTGTCTAAAATCCGACCCATTGTAAATTTCGATATTGTCGGTCAGAAATCCGACCCAACGACTTCGCGTTGACAACCCGCCTACGTTATACATGTGTTTACAGTTACAAGGCGGTTAATATAGAAGATAACATTCAATGCAAGTTAGTTGTAGATATTTTCAGTATATCTAATCCTAGAATCTTCATCAGAAAACTTCTTCTGATATACAATTACTACTAAAATTGTAATTGACAAGATATATTGTCGTTGCCAATGTTATCCCACACAACGATCAGTTGAAGTAATTACTTCAAGCATTGTACTTGTTGTTGATATTAATCAGAGTTCAATTAACTACTGTTATAATTCACTTGCATTTGCTAAATCAATTCAGTTTGAACATTCTTTGCTAATTGTGGCGCTTCTGATCCATGCACCAAGCTCGCTCCCAGCTTCCGCTCAAACTCAACTGATTTCTGACATGGTATCAGAGCGGGCATCCAAGTAATCTATTTCTCATTGCAGATTATTAGTCTTATTTCTATCAAGACAACGAACTAGCAAGCGCACAGCCAACAGTATTCTGAAATTGTTGTTACTACCAACGACCTCGCTCAGCCAGAATGGATCCGTCTTCTCTAATCGAAAGGCTCGATGGAGGGAACTATCATCTCTGGAAGTCAAAATGAAGGTCATGCTATTAGCCAAGGAACTGTGGGACGTTGTTGACGGCACAGAACTCAAGCCAAAGGGTGAGGCAGCTACTATCAGCAAGTGAAAACTGAAAGATGGCAAAGCTTTTGCCATGATCACTCTCAACATAAAAGACAACCAAATCAGTCACATAAGCGCTGCTCAGACTACTAAGAATGCATGTGACATCCTAGCAACCCTCTACGATATCAGGGACCTCACCTCCAAACTCCATTTGAGGAAGAAATATTTCTCCTTGTTCAAGAGTAATTTCAGTACTTCTACAAGAAGAAATCAAAAGATCAGCTTCCTCCTCAGGCTCAGGATCGGATCCACAAGCACTATATTCAAAAAATCAAAAGTTCAGATCCAAAAACAAGAGCAATATGCAGCCAAGGTTTGATTTTGGCTCAAGGTCAGATTTTGGCTCTAGGTCGAATTTTGTCTCAAGGTCGAATTCGAATTCTTCATCCTTTCAACCAAAGTAGAAACTACTTTGCAGATACTACAAGAAAACTGGACATGAAATCAAGGATTGGAGAACTTTGAAATATAATAATAATAAAAAAGAAGCAGTACCAACAATAAGCACATAGTGCTTCAACCAGTTTTTCAACCCAGCAGCAAGAGGAAGATGAAGCAGCTTTTATGATCAAGGTTGGAGAACAGCAGATATCGAGTCTTGGTATCTTGACTCTAGAGCAACACAACAAATAACTCACCACAAAGACTAATTCAAGAACTACGAATTATACACCCACTCTCGAGTTGTGCAACTAGGAAACAACTCATCTCACACAATCCAGGATGAAAGAACAGTCACCGTCGAATTTCAGAAGGGTGAAATCAACAAGCCAACGTTCTCCACGTTCCAAATCTGACCAAGAATCTACTCTCAGTTAGCATAATCATTGATTCAGATCGGAGGGTCGAATTTGACACAAATGACTGCACAATCTTTGACAAGTCCCGGAAAGCTCTAGCTTTCGGAAGAAGAAGTGGCAATTCATACAAGCTCAGCCACTGCTACTCTTCTAATAGTCAAGCTCTTTACACCACTACATCTGAATCAACTGATATGCTATGGCATCTCATATTCAATAGTATTTAACAAATGTCAAAACAAAGTTTACAAGATCCACCTCAAATCAGCAGATCAAGTTCTCCATGCGAAAGTTGTATTATCAGCAAGCATGCTAGAAGTCCATTCATTTCTAACTTATTTCACACTTCTAGAAATTTGCTGGACCTTGTAATCAGTGACATTTGTGGCCCGATGCAAGCCGCTACCACAAGGGGAACACTATATTTTTTTACCTTCATCGATGACTTCTCACGATGATGGACTGTTATTTACTTCTTAAAGAACAAATTAGAGGCATTTAAATTCTTCAAGATACTCAAGGCGTCTGCAGAAAATCAAACTCAAAGGAAGATCAAAGTACTACACTCAGATGGAGGGGGAGAATTTATCTCCACAAAATTTAAATAATTCTGCAAGACAAACGGAATACACCAACAATCTACAACAAGCTACTCACCACAGTCCAATGGTGTAGTTGAGAGGAAGAATCAGACACTTGTTGAAAGTGACAAGAGTATGCTGGCCCATGCCTCTCTTCCAAAGGAATTTTGGACAGAAGTTGTTAATAAAGTAGCCTACTTATAAAATTGATCCATCACCAAAGCCCTGAATGACAAGACACCTTATGAGGTGTGGACAGGATCAAAACCATCACTCAAAAATATTAGAGTGTTTGGATTGCCTATGCTCAGATCCTTGAAGATCTCAGGAAGAAGCTGGACATCACAAGCGAAAAATCGATTTTTATTGGCTATTCTCCAAATCACAAGGCATAGCTCTACAATCTGGACACAAAGAAGACATTCAAAAGCAGAGATGTCATTTTTTTAGAGGACAGTCACATTTAGACCCTAGGGTCGAAAACCAAGAGATCGATACTAACTCTGAAAATGAGTCTGATCAGCAGAGGGAATAAATCCAGCCAAGAAGGTCAAATCGACCCAGACAGCCTCCATCCAAATTTATGGATGATGCAACCTGTTACTTTGTGCAAGAACCAAATACAGCTTCAGAGGCAATGTCTACACCCGATGTTGAACGTTGGAAAGCAACAATGGACACAGAATTGGATTCTCTTATGGAAAATCAATCGTGGACAGTCACTGAGCTGCCAAAGAATAGAAATTCGATTTCATGAAATGGATATTCAAGGCAAAGTATGATGCTGAAGGCAGGCTAAATCGATACTAGTCCGCTTTCGTCAACGGGACCATTGAAGAGAAAAATTTTATGTCACAACCAGAAGGATACGAATAGAGGGGTAAGCAACACCTTGTATGCAAACTTCACAAGACACTCTATGGGCTGAAACAGTCACCCAGAGCCTGGTTCTAGAAAATAAATGTATTTCTTATTGAGAATAGTTTTATTCCAAACTCAGCAGATTCAAATGTCTACTTCAAATCTGTATCAGATTTCTTCATCATCATCACTCTCTATGTTGATAATACTCTATTATTCAGTAACGATCTGATTATGATGAAGGACACCAAATGCATGCTGGCCAAGGAGTACAAAATGACTAATATGGGTCCAGCTCACTATTGTCTCCGAATAAAAAAATTTCGAATTCGACCCAGCAGATTGATTTTTATCAGCCAACAAAGATATCTCACCGTCGTGCTGAAAAGGTATGGAATGGCTAACTGCAAACCAAGTCTATTTCCACTCGACCCTAGACTCAAGTTGTCAAAAGAACAATCTCCTCAAATTGAGGTAGAAAACGAGGAAATAAAGCAATATCCATTCCACTCCATCATTGGCTCATTGATGTATGCAATGATCTGCACTCGACCAGACCTTGATACTCAATCAGTTGCCTCAGCTAGTTCCTATCAAATTCGGGTCTAATGCATTGGAAAGTACTCTTGAAAGTCATGAAGTACATTCCGACTCTTCACTAAACTATCGGGTCTAATTTTTCCAACCCCGAAAAATTGAACCCTTGGTATATTTTTCGACCCAGTGTAAATTTTTCGATCCTTTGTATAAAATCCGACCCATTGTAAATTTCGATATTGTCGGACCCAACGACTTCGCGTTGACAGTCCGCCTACGTTATATTTGTATATACAGTTACAAGGCGGTTGTAATTAATATAGAAGATAGCATTCAATGCGAATTAGTTGTACATATTTTTAGTATATCTAATCCTAGAATCATCAGAAAACTTTTTCTGATATACAGTTACTACTGAAATTGCAATTGACAAGATATATTTCCGTTGTCAGTGTTATCACACACAACGATCACCTGAAGTAATTACTTCAAGCATTGTACTCATTGTTGATATTAATCAGAGTGCAATTATATGTCTTACTACTGTTATAGTTCACGTGCATTTTGTTGAATCAATTCAGTTTGAACATTATGATGCTAATTGTGGCGCTTCCGATCCACGCACCAAGCTCGCTCCCAGCTTCCGCTCAAACTGAACTGATTTTCGACATGAATTTGCATATGGTCTGAAAAACAAGTAGTTATTCCTCTGATTTGAGCCATCATGCATCCAATTTGGTGGTGGGAGGCTTATGCACCAATTTTCCAATCTTTTGCTTATTGGCATCCTCCATAAAAGCTTTCGATCCATATTGAACAAAATTTAAAAATTTCAATTACGTAAAATTATGAAAGAACCGCAAACTTTTTGATTTTGTTGATTTGCTTACTTTAGTAGATAGTATTCTACTACAGATTGTAGTCTATAAATGCTTGTGTACAAGAATCATTATAGATTTTCGAATTTATAGAATATAGATAAATCTATTGAGATACAAATATAGAATACTGATTTCTTGTATGCAATGCTAGAAATGAGACATTTAACTTATTAGAGTAGTTGCAGTGCTTTGGATTGAGATATAATGGTTTGAGGCTTAATAAATCTCCTAGGGATTTTGGTTGATTGAATTATTGTGTCTCGGAATATTTGGATATTCTAATAATATACATATCAACAAGCATTATTATCTACAAAGAATTGTGGACAAGTTTTAGACTATGATTAAAATGAAATTTTTTTAGCTTATGAATATGATCTTTCAAATAATGAATAATTCACCTAGTGATTCATGTAAACTGAATTTGCAATGAAGGTGATATTATTGGTTTGGAGAGACTCAGACCCAATAGGATAATTTATCGCTTAAGATACTTCTGAAAGCTAATGTAGTTCTTCAGAGCAGAGATAAACAATTGAGAAATTGTTCTAACTCTAAGTACTTATTTGATATTTGAGGTCAGACCAAGAATAATGATTTTTTCCGTAAGTTTGAAAGTTAAAACATTGGTTCTAAACTTCTTGCTTGTTTTGAGAACAAAACATGTTTAAGAGGAGAAGAATGTTACAATTCGCTAGGTGGATTGGCTCAAAGTAGTCCTTTTGGTGCATGCAATAGGATCTAGAGGATCTTCACTTGGTGATCCTTATACTTTGATAATGAGTTGGAAGTTTGTCAGTTTTGAATGATCTGATAATAACTCTAACCCAACCTAAGGCAGAATGCTTCCAGGACAGATATTGAGACAAGTTTTTTATGTGCTTTCCACTTGAAAATGCAACCATTTGATTTCAGCTTCAATTTGAATACTCATTTGGTGTCTATGACTTTTGCTTTGGCTGGAGACATAACAAGACTCCATCAGTGATGCACATTCATCCTCAATTGCTTTACACCATTTGTCTACATTAGATCTGGAAAGGGCTTCGGATACTATAATGGATTCGTCATAAGAAATAAATACTTGTGGAACGCATCTATCAGGCTTTTGTGTTGGTCAAGTAGACCTACTGTATAGCTAGGCTAAACAAGTGCAAGGAAGGACAGTAGCTTCATGCATGTATAAGCCCAATCTAGCAAGCATAGTTAATAAAGTAGTATAACTTGTATTCTAAGAACAGTCGACTTGGGCATTAGAGTAGAATAAAATAATGTAGAGGCCTAAAGTAAAGGCTCTAAGTTAAGCAAGTTGAAGGGGACTCACGTGAATCGTGTGAGGGATCTTGACGCACAAAGAAAAAATCACATGATTCATTTGAGAGTCCATTTTCTAAACTAGAACCACTAGATTTCTAGTGAAAGGCTTGGATTAGAATCCTTGTCGCTTTGAAGTAGTTGGTCGGAGAAAAGGGAGAAGGCCTTTTTCAAGAATAAAAGAATACCTCTTGTACTTATGAGTAGGAGACTATGCCAATTTGAGACTTGAACATCCTTGTATCTCTCTCTCTCTCTCTCTCTCTCTCTCTCTCTCTCTCTCTCTCTCTCTCTCTCTCTCTCTCAAGCAAACTTCGATTGCTATATCTTCTATTGAATCAGAGTATATAGCAGCCTCTCAAGCTACAAAGGAAGCAGTATGGTTGAGATACTTATTTTCAGATGTTAATCTGAAACAATATGCTCTGACAACTTTATTTTGTGATAATCAAAGTGCTATTGCTTTATCAACCAACCCTAGATTTCATTCTAGGAACAAGCACATTGAAATTAAATATCACTATGTCAGAAGCAAAGTTCTCAACAAAGAGGTAAACTTGCAATACTGTCAAACACAAGATAGGACATTGGATATTTTCACTAAAGCACTAAGCTTGGATGCACACAGATAGTTTTGTGTAGAACTAAGTTTGAAGGTCAAAGCAGTCATGGATTTAGAGTAAGGGGGTTGGATTATTCTACTATCGGAGTGATTTATCTGAATAATCGTTTTTTAATCTTCATCCATTTTCATTATCCAGTTCCACAGTTTTATTTGTGTTTCTACACAGTCTGCACAAATACTCGAAAACCGCTCAACAGGTGGCTCCGACATATCGGACAGCATCCGACTTATCGACGACACCAACAAAAGTCGAAGGAGTCGACCATGTCGAAGAACGACAACTATTGTTCCAGTTGATATGAAGCTAAAGACTTGCCCTAACTTCTTTGCAAGTAAATTTTCGTAAAGTCCTAACTGGATGAATGCAAGCGCATTACGAATATTTACCAAATGTGATTGCGACCTGATTAGCGTTCTATTAGAGTATTATTATTCGCGCTTACTGCTTATCAACATAATTGCATCAGACAGAGTTTTCAATTACTCAGAGATAGTTTAAAGTACGTGGTTTCATCCGTTATTGTTTTGCGCTCTCATCATTATATGATACTTACTAAATCAATCTATCCTTCTTATTGCATTCAGTATCATGTCAGAATGCATGCTTCTCTATAGTTATTTGTAACTGATAAATCTCTGATTGTTTTGTCTGTTTTGTTGAATACATCAACACTACAATATTCAAGCCTCTTTATGCTCGTTGTGATTGGATGTAACCTGCTACTAGCCTCTTTATGCTAGTTGCGACCTGCTCTACTTAGTATTGGCCATTTTTTGGAGGTATACGACCGAATGAACACTTTTTTGGTTTCATTTTACTGGCTAAAACCTTTTTTACTTTTTGATGGCCATTTTCTGGATATTTCTACCTGCTTTAATGCTTTTCAATCAAACATTGTAGCTTGAGGCTCCATGCCAACGACTTATTGGCCATAAGACAGACACATAAACTAGTAAGATGGTATATTGTGCACTCTATTTGGAATTTGTTTAGTTACAATGCCTTTTACAGCACATTCTCAACTTTATTGTATTACAATTTATTGGATGATAATCATTTCACTTTACTTACTCCTGTACTTCTATAAATGATGAAGCTCATCTACATAGAACCAATGAGATCACAGTTGAATGTAGTAACTAGCTATTACAGTATTGTCACACTAGTTACACTAACTTAACCAAACATCAAAAAGGTCTACCATAGTAGTCAAGATATGACAACTATACATATGAAACAACAATTTACGTTCCAAAATTCACTTTTTTAGGGTCTTTGCTAACTAGTATTCTCTCTTATCCATGCGATTTTGATGCAATTCATCGTGAGCCTACATTGCACCTTGCACACTACCTAATCTACTTAGTACTTGCTACACCCAACTTGGATACAATGTCACCTTCTTCACTTTCTCATGCAATATATACGACCACTAATCATGGAATATTAGGGCACTAACTTGGCTCACACTTCTAAGGTACTAAATCGATAGAGCCTTCATGGGTTTTAATAATGATGTATACGTTATGAAGTTCATAGGAAGTACTCTATATCTTTATATATTTAAGATACATATGTTCGTCACTTACGACGAAACCGGACTGAATGCACTTAGACTAACAATTTTGCTTCTTTTACCACTCGTTTCCAAGAACGACGAATATAAGAATAGTATAGGAATGTCATTTATATTGCTAAGCAACCATACTAGTATAAGGATTTCATGTACGATGCTTAGCACTCTTTTGATTACCGAAGCACTTAACAAAGTATAATACGAAAGTTTTGTTAAGGTTTTTTTCAACAAAATATAATGTTACAAAAAAGCATGTTATGTTGTTCTTTGCTTTACCGGTTGTTGTAGGTCGCGGGCAACTGGCCATAAACGTTGGCCATTACTCATCATAGCAAGAAATCGTGAACAACTAGTTTTGCAATAGGCAACTATACTTATCTTTATATTTTAATCGTTTCATAAACTTATTGCAAAATGGTATTGCTTTGACAAGTGGTTTGCATGAGCAAATCAAAATTTTAAAAATGGATCATAGTCGAATTATGTGCTAAAAGTTATCACATTGAAGATGGTCTTGTGAATGGAGCAGAAGGCATGTTCGAAAATGCAATGCTAGAATGTAATGAACCTATGATATGGATACAATTTACGAACATGAAAATCGGAAGACGCACAAAACACAAGCTTCAACTTTTATACGTAGAAAACATTGAACATACATAGACACCAATATGTCAAATTGTTAAAGAAATTCAAATCAAATCAAACCAAACATCAACAATAGATTCACCAAAAAAACACTACAGCACGTACAATTCAATGGGCATAAGGACTTGCTCTTGACAAGATGGCATTTGATCCCATTGGAATCAAACAACATGGCCTAACATATACTGCACTATCTAGAATCAAAGAAAAACACGACCACTAAGAAATGAACATTTTCACATACATCTTCGCATACATGCAGAAATTCAATGCAAACTGACAATTATAAATTTGTATCATATTATTCCAAACATACAAAACAAAGTAAAAACACATCTAATAATACAAACACTACACTAGATCATTAGATGCACATCACAAAAACATCATAGCAGATTACAATCTTATAGCATCTCACATATTATGCCTACAAGAACCATATGAAAGAAATCATGAAAAGTACTTCAAACAAAACTTTCATTCCATAACTTGTCCTAGCAAGCACGGTTCGTCATTGTTACACAAACGTCTTTGACATTGAATGCACACAAAAAAATCATCGTAAACTGAATTCATAATAGCTACATTTAACAATCACACAAGACATGCAATACACATCATAGCTCTATACAGACCATCGTATACAAACCTTCCGACATTTTTTAAAACCTTAAAACAATTGCTACAAAACTTGCCAACAAATATTCCATCCATAATACTCGGCGATTATAAACACATTAAGTAGTACCACCCCTTTCCAAACACTCAAAAAACTATTTTCTTCTTATAAATTCCAAATTGCATCCACTGAACCAACAACCAACTATCAAACTCAAATAGAACAAATATGGACAAACACATCATTGCTTCCTTGCAAATGTCAAAGCACAGAAACCAATTGATTCGATCATCATCCCTCATATTTTAAGGCTCATGCAAATCTATTCATGAGCTCCTTGAAATTTCTTTGCACTTATAAATACTTGTTGTTAATACCTGTATGGATTTGCAATTTTAATCCTCTTCATAATGTCTTTTGATCTTAGTGATTTGGATGTGGCACATTTAAGGTTTGACCATGTGATGTTTTAGGTGGTAAGTCTCAGAGTTTGTCGGCAATGGAAAGCGGCAACAATTTGGTCCAAAAGACGATGTCACGCAATGAGCGCATCTGCAGGCCGCGCGTGGGATCCCATCCCCACTGCCTAGCCACCCACCTTTTTCCCACTTGACCCCAAAAGGGCTAGTACCAAGGGACAAGGGTATGATGTCTACTATAAGCTTATATGTGTGTGAGAGAGAATTCATGTTCAAAATAGTTGTGCGGAGGCTGTTCCCCAAGGGCAGAGCTGTTGCGGTGAAGGAGCCCTACCTTAAGCGATGTATTGATGGCAGCATTGTTGTGGCTAGGAGCGATTGAGCTATGTTCCAAATGCATTGACGCAGCGACCAAGAGCAGAGGCATGGCTAAGGCTGCACAAATTCGAGAAGGCACTTGCTGACAAGACCCTAGAACTGGGTTTAGACTCAGCCCCATCGCTTTTGAAGAGTTTCCATCGCAAAGCTAGAGCTCTGTGCAGCATAAACAGTCTTGTGAGTGCCTGGAGGTGGGACTGCAACAGTTTTCGAGGCAAGAGGAAATTCGAGATTCTCTTGACAAATGTAGAATTCATATGCTGACAGTGAGTATGGCGAATATCAGTTTGTGAATTTCCTTCTCGATGACTCCAACAAATCAACGTCAATTCCCAACTATAGTGACTATGTGGGTGTTGTTGACATTAGAATGGCTGATAAGAGCATGCGTGGTCGGAAATTATTTTCCACAAAGATGTCCAAAAGTTCCTCCCCCTCTCCCTCTGCCTACGCTACATTTGTGCTTTGGCAAAAGTTTGGAGAATCACGCACCCGCAATTTGAGTAGCAATGAATCTGAGTGGGACTCCCGCATGCCCTCCGTTGTACTACGTAGATCGATCCGTGCAGGGAAGATTGTTTCTACTGTTGGATCGGAGTCATGAAATTGTATGTTGGCTGAGCATTCTAGGCTCAAAGTCCTGCGCTCTTGGACGGTTTCAGAGCCTCCTCGGAGCTGGCTAACCTGCACAAGGGCGTCTGAAGGCTGATCTCTGACCTGCTCCTAGAAGATTGCATTCTTCCACACGGCTAGCCCGATCCACGCCGTCGTACAGATCAAGAACACCTTCGAATAGAGGAGGAGCGGGCCATTTGTAGATCGTCTTCCAAGAATAAGGAGCAGGCGATAGCTGGGGAGGCTATAACTACCATCAAGCACCAAGAGGAGGGGGTTCAGGTCGTGTAGTCGTCTTCCTGCCGTTTCGAGCAGAGAATAGGGGGGATGCAAGCTCTCCTCAAACACGTTGCTCAGACTCAGTGAGTAGCTCAACAAAGCTTCTCAAGCTCTCAATGAACTGATCTTTTGCTCTTTCCAACGAGTGGCTCTTTTCTCAACGAGTTTCTTAAAATTTACTATGAGCTACCACTCTCTCTCAACGAGCTTCCACTCAAGGTTTGTTTTCATTAAAGGTTTGATATGAGTTTTCATATCTTTCTGAGCAATTGAAAGAGTAAAATCACACATGTACTCCATCCACCCTACACGTTTCTCTCTCTCTCTCTCTCTCTCTCTCTCTCTCTCTCTCTCTCTCTCTCTTTCTCTCTCTCTCTCTTTTCCTAAACCTCAAACACACTAGTATTTCCCTCTCCCTTTTTCTAAAACCTAAGTTTCTTTCTCTCTCTCTCTCTCCCTCTCTCTTTCTCTCTCTTTCTCTGGAGTACAAGCACATATTTCGTACTCACATTCTTTGTCGCCTTTGACCTCCAGCCGCCCGTCATCGAGACAATAGAGTGCCCAAACGAAACCCGGAACACAACTAGTGTATATATATATATATATATATATATATATATATATATATATATATATATTAGATACATAATAAATATTATTAATTGAATTGATCACCAGGGTTAGGTTGTTATTATGCCAATAAATCGAAATTCTTTTAGGTTTTAAAAAAATTTGCGAACACATTGAAAAACTCATATGTTTTATAGGTATAGGAAAATGTGATCTATAGACATGGAAAACATATCTGACCATTCTCTTAAATGGAGGTAGTAAAATAATGCCAAATTTCCAAATGCTATGAATGCCCTCAAACTTCAATTTGATTCCTTCTATGATTTAGGGTTTAGTTCAGAAATACTCTAAGAGTCCTAGACTTTAATGAAGCAAAATCAAATTTGAGTGTATGGTTCAATCACATTGCTTGACTGATGCTCCTGATATCTGATCTACATATCCTATTCTCAAAGCCAAGCTAATTCAAATGATCCTAATCAGTGCATCAGCAATAGATATGATGCGTAGGGCGTTCCATGTCTAGATAACCACAGCTCTAACATTTTGTTGTCTGAGCTCCACATAACACGGTCATGACAGTGTGACGAGCACAGACCCTAAACCCTAAATCAATGAACCAATGAATCAATTTGTCAGGAATCAGTGAATCAACAATACCTACATATTATCAGGGATCAGTAGGCTCCTGCAGTAAATGGTAACCCTAAATCATGTTCTAACATGTCTTTGAACAGACCAAACATGAGGGCCAAGTGACCTATAATGTTGATAAATACAACTTTTGCTCTCGTGAGTTGTCAAAATATTAGAGGTCATGTAGAGACATCGACATAGGCTCAGCTACTGCCACTCATGTGAAATAGGGGCCAAGTGGCCAAGGGAAATGACTGGTCTGTATGTTGATTTGATCTGTATGTTGTAAAAGTATGTTGTGAAGTATGGTTTCCAATCAGTGCATGTCTAACTAGTGCATCAACAATAGATATGATGCATAGGGCATTCTAGGGCTAGATATCCATAGCTCTGACGATTTGCAAAAGGCCTCCACATAACATGGTCATGACAGTTTGATGAGCACAGGCCCCCGTCCCTGTGAACCAGTGAACCATTGAATCAATGCATCATGAATCAGTGAATCAACAACACGTAAGTAGGTATTATCAAAGATTTGTGGGCTCCTACAGTACATAAAAAAATTTGCAAAAAATACCATAAAAAACCCTAACTTTTGACACCAATATTGCAAAAAAAGAAAACATGTTCCGAGACAATCCCGAAATGCGTTTCGGAAAGTGGCAAGCATCTATGATATATATATATATATATATATATATATATATATATATATATATATCATAGTTGCCCATAAACGCGTTTCTGGAGAAAAACGTTTCTAGAAACGCGTTTCCGGATCCAAAATCGCTAGAAAAAAATTAAAAACAGGTCTTTAAAAATTCATAGAGATTGACAGAATCCAACAAGGATTGTTGCACCTAAACCATACCATAGTGTAATCGAAACACTCGGCAACCTACATAAATGCAATGCCCTTGATTAGAGCTATAATTTGATACCCATATTGCCCACAAAAATAAAAATAAATAAAATCTAAAAAAAAACGTTTATGGGAAACGCATTCCCAAACCAGAAAAGCATTTCTGAACGCGTTTCTAGAAACGTCGTGCATCTATGCTATATATATATATATATATATATATATATATATATATATATAGATGTATCAATGAGCCGTCCACAGTTCACCACGGTTTAGTGAACCGTACGGTTCACTAAAAATTTTGGCCAAAACCGTGGTGAACCGTACAATTAATTAATTAATTATTATTATTTTCAATTTCCCAACAAAAACAACCCAAAAAAATTCTAAAAAAAGGCCAAAAAAATGCCAATAAAAACCAGAAATTTGTGTTTGTGTGGTCAAGTCCTATTTTGGACCAAAACTTCTATTATGGATTAAGTCCTATTTGTTTGTCCAAATCTATAATGGATCAGGTCCAAATCTGTGTCTATCCAAATCTGGTCAGGTCAATTATTTTCTTACTTTTATGTCATATATCCTTCTTATCAGGCATATCCAATTTCAGTATCAGAACAGGGTTAAAAAAAAAAGGGCCTACCACTCAAGCTGCAGCACGTAGGACTAGGAGCGCAGGAGAGGGTCTGAGCCATGCAGCAGTCTCAGACACCTCTAAGAGTCCCTTTGGCTTTGACTCAGATGAGGAATCCGCCACTGAGGGTGAGGGATCGAAGGAGGATGAGGGTGACTCTGATGATGGGGAGGATGACATTGAGCCTGAGGACATGCCAGTGCCTCCACGACGACAGCGTCCGAGGCGGGCAACTAGAGCCTAGATGGGGGGGGCACTCACTACTCAGTACTCAGCATAGATGATAGTGGCATACTCTAGGCTCTAGCATAATAGTTATACATATTACATGTGACAATTGACTTCAGACTCATGGGGCCTCAGGCTTGATCCTTGAGGCCATGCTTGACACTCTTGTTATTTATGCTCATTGCTTTTACTTTAAACTTTAAAGTTTAAACTTTTGACTCTTGTCTTGAATTGTAATTTGTGATTTGTTACTAGTTAGAACTTAGTGCCAAGTAGTCAATGGTCAGTGCATTGTAAGTTCAAAGTTGTAACTATAATTTATAACTTTACTGTTTATAATTTCTGCGAGTTCTTGGATATTTGAGACTGTGATGGGTTGCGTGCAACGCATAGAAAGAAAGTTTGTTCCTCCTCTTCGTATGAATCAGAGAGAACACACTCCAATTTCTCTCACATACAATTGTTGTGCAATCTTGTGAGAGGACGCGGATGGCAAGTTTCTGCAACTTGGGAACATCATTCCCGTACTTCATCCACCATGAAACAGGGCGCAATTGCCCTTCCCTCAACATGGCAGCTACACGAACGAAATTGAGGCGCTTGGTCCTAAACATTCAACATTCATCACCAATGACCATTCAAAATAGTAAATACTAAATGCTTACTACTATCAGGTTTTAACTAGCTTAGACTTCATTACAAATTTACATACTACATATATGAATACATACATGAATACCTATTACAATTTACTAATTACATACCTGAATAAATTCAAGTCATCCATGAGTGCATCTTAATCCCTGGGATCAGGATAGACAAAAGAGACATAGGCATGTCATCCTTGCCTGAGCTCTCGATCATGGAATTGATCTTCCTTCCTCCATAGTGGATGAAGCAAGCAAGCCACGACATGCAGAGGTTGATGGAACCACTACCACCTGTCTAGAAATAGGCCTCTTACTTCTTCCAGCCTGCAAACAATCAAGAGTGAAGTTTGAGCATTCAAGTCTCAAGAACGTGCATCATCCCAAAATGAAGTCCCCATCATGATCGCCTCAAATCTCTTGGCCCTGGCATCTCGTGATGGTGGGCCCCACTCTGCCCAATGGTTTGAAACCACTGTCATCCTCAAGCTTCCATACACTTTTATGAGCCGCTCCAAAACAATGAACATACATGTTAGAATAATAAATGTAAATGATGTAGAAGCCATAGGTTACTATGACCCAAAAGGTCGAGATCTGTGTAACCATGGTCATTTATATTTTAGGCCCAAGTTAATATGAAACTAACTTGTAGGGACTCGTGGGTCCACTAGGGGCCTATACATGTGAATTAAGTACCTAACTTGTTATTTGGAGTACGTAATTATTTTATGTAACTTATGGTAGCTAGATAGCCATTAGTCAAGTTATTGGACAGCCAACAGTCATGAAGGTACATAGCCATCTTGAACTACTTATATGTAGCCATTCATTTGTATGAGACACACTTTTGTTAAGCAATCTACTGTTCATATTGGTTGTCCACAAGTTTCTACAAGAGGGTCATCTAACCATCCTTCTCTTCTCTTTGAGAATACTTTGTGTTAATGAATAGTCTTGATTTTGGATTCCTACATGGTATCAGAGCCATTTTTTCAGAATTGATTGCTTGCTGGAGGGCACCCAATAGGCAGCCACATTGCTCTACTAGTGATCATTGCTTTTTCATTGAAAATTCTGCAGTTTCTTGGTTAAACAAGAAGCAGCCCACCGTTGCTACATCCTCAAGTGAAGCAGAATATATAGCAACGTTGTCAGCCACTACGAAGTGTATATGGCTGAGACAATTACTTGTCGATATGAAGCATGGCCAGCCCTCAGCTACTCTCCTATTTACGGATAGTCAAAGTGCTATTGCCATTGCACAAAAACCAATATTTCATGCAAGAACAAAGCATATCGAGATCCACTATCACTTTGTTCGGGAGAAGCTTCATAATGGCGACATCACGCTTGAATATTGTCCCACGGAGGATAATATTGCAGATGTGTTCACTAAGGCATTGTCAAGAGTTCGATTTAAAGCTCTTTGTGAAGCTTTAAATTTAAATCAGCATGCTGATTTTCTTACTTAGTGAATACATGTCATTTCTACATGTCAAAGCCATAGGTTACTATGACCCAAAAGGTCGAGATCTGTGTAACCATGGTCATTTATATTTTAGGCCCAAGTTAGTATGAAACTACTTGTAGGGACTCGTGGGTCCACTAGGGGCCTATACATGTGAATTAAGTACCTAACTTGTTATTTGGGGTACTTAATTATTTTATGTAACTTATGGTAGCTAGATAGCCATTAGTCAAGTTATTGGACAGCCAACAGTTATGAAGGTAGATAGCCATCTTGGACTACTTATATGTAGCCATTCATTTGTATGAGACACTCTTGTTAAGCAATCTACTGTTCATATTGGCTATCCACAAGTTTCTACAAGAGGGTCATCTAACCATCTCTCTCTTCTCTTTGAGAATACTTTGTGTTAATGAATAGTCTTGATTCTGATTCCTACAATATAGGCAAACCTAGGATGAAAATCATGAAATAAGATTGGTAATTGGTCATAGGGAGCAGGCTATAGCGAAATTCAAATTCTATGAGCACTGAAACTTGAAGCTGAAACGCAAAATTGCAATTCGCAAATCAAAAAATTGGAAACAGGTTGTCAGGTTGAAAGTTCAAAGTTGGAACTTGGTTACCTAGTGAGAGCAGGCCTCAAGAGATCCAAGCTGGAATAGGACCTGAACATGCTCAAGACCCTATGTCTCTTGGTGACAAATCTCACCAAGAATCGTGCCATGTCTACAACCTCCTTGACCCAAGGTAATCTCCCAATGTCTTCAACTAGGAGGTCAAGACAATGTGCAACACATGAACTCCAAAAAATCCAAGGGTACCTCTCATTCATGAGCTTCCCCATGGCAAACAATTGGAAGCGTTGTCCATGACAACCTCAATTGGAATTCTGACAAATGTCGAATCATAACTCATGAACATTCACCATTGAGCATTCTGGAATCAAATGCAAATGCAAATTGCAAATTGCAAATGTAAATGGCAAATGCAAATTGCAGCGTTCAAAACAATAATCACGATTCACAAAATGTAAGTTGTAACTTGTAATTTCCTAACTTCAAAGCTCAATGTCGAAAGTTGAAACTTGAAAGTGGCAAGTGCATACCTGGACAACATTCTCTTTTCTGACCTCCTCAATGGCCTGTGAGATGTACTCAAACAATCTCCTGCCATCCAATGCCATGTCTGGCTCCGACGTATCAATGGATCTCAAAAACATGGTGCCCATGCAAGAAGACACCAATATATTCACAAGATGGCGCCTCCTTGCATCGGTCCAACCATCTAATAGTATGGTGCATCCATACCTAAAACATTCGACAACAGTTTCAACAAACTAAGTTGCAAATTTGGAGATTGAAAGTTCAAGGTTAGAAACTTGAAAGTACTAAAGTAGTAAGTGCAAAGGTTTTGAAGATGTAAGGTTACAGGTATACCTCGCCCATGACTTCCTAATGGACTGTAGGTTAGCATCCACGGACTGCCTTAGCATGTAGCTCTCTCGTCCTCAACTGCTCCATGGTCGGGCCCTCCCACTCAACACCGATATAAGATATTGCTCGCATCATATCCCTCCATGCAGGGGTCATAGCCACATGAAAGGCGAGGTCGCACAAGTAAAAGCACCTCCTAATAGCAATAGCAACTGCATTTCTATGCGATTATTGGAAGGCTACCACAAAAACATCCTTGCCTCTCACATGTCCTCGACCCCGTCCCCTAACACCTCCAGCCCTACCAATAGCACTACTGTTTGCCCCACCTACTGGCACTGCAGGAGTCTCTCCAGAAGAAGGTGGAATGGATGTTGCAGCGGAGCTAGTGCCGGCTACAAGTGACGGCTGTGATGGAGAATCTCGGCGCTCTGCTCACCTGTAACAATAATGGTGTTACTAGTTAGGCTTTAGCTAATAAATTATAGTCAGTGAGAGAGAACAGTCACTAATTACTCATTAGTAATCAAACTATAGACTGAACTTTGAAGTTTTAGCTTTAGATCAAATTTCAATCACCATTGATCAAACAAGATTCAAGAATCACCTATGCCTGAAGTAGTAGTAGGAGAGCCGTCCCCGATCCTGGCAATCCTCAATGACTCTGGCGCCTAGGCCCTGAGTGCAAACGGTGATCTCGTATCTCGAAGACGTAAAAGATGCGCCCTTATCCGAACGAGGCCACCTCCATAAGTGTTCCCGCAATACTTGCAAGTCCACTTCTTTGTGCCTGATGTGCCATAACCAAAATTAAGGGTGACGTGATCCCATAAGGGATCCCGCTGTCTGGGCATAGCTAGTAGCTATCTAGTGTCAACAAAACAATAGTATTAAATTCAGACTTCAAATTCAAAACTAATCCTAATTTCTAAAACTGTAAAGCTAAGCTCTAATCTCACTCTAGCTCAAGCCTCACACACACACACTCTCCGTCTCTTTCTAAATTCTCACACACACACACTCTCTCTCCCTCTCCTCACACACGCACTCTCTCCCTCTCTTTCTAGATTCACACATGTCACACTCTCCCTCTCCTCTCTCTCTCAAGACTCAAACACACTCCCTCTACTTCAAAGTTCACACACAGACACACCCCACACACACACTCCCTCCACTTCACACACACAAACACTCCCTCTCTTTTACACACATACACACACACACACATATATCAATATCTCTCTCTCAACACAATCAAAAGTTACAACAAACACTCACAACAGAATCACAACACAACACACACTCACAAGTCACAACACAACACAACATAATCACAACACAAACTCACACACAATCTATCTCTCTCTCTCTCTCTCTCTCTCTCTCTCTCTCTCTCTCTCTCTCAAAAGTGAAAATAGACACCCCTTGGGCCCGCCTTGTATCACAAAAAATTTGTTTTTTTTCAACAGTGTTCAAAACGCCGTTTTGAAACGAGAACGCATTTCAGCATTCGAAACACATTTCGAGGAAACACTAGCTACTACCAAGCTAGAATTAACTTTAAAAGTCATCAATATATGCACTCTTCCTACATCCATGGTTTTCAAAATGGTAGGACTAAAGGATGTTACCAACTTGATCCAGATCTGAAATATGAAAACCAGATGCCCAATTCGTGATTATTGAAGAGAGATATTATTAAAAAATACATTTGTTTTCACACTTGCACAACAACATTTCTACAGCTATTGAACATAAAAGTTTCAATGCAAAATATGCCCACATAACCAACAACTCTCAGTATAACAAGAAATTATTGAAAATGCTCATTTCAAATTGTAAGTCAAAAGTCTTTGTGGGCTTTAGAGCGCGGATTGGCACATGCTTTGGGTTGGGCCCAGCCCACTGGAGGCCCATTGGAAACGCACATGTGTCGACGCTTCTCGGGCCTTGCCCGAATGGAAGAGGGTGCTCGAGAAAAACCTGCCCCCATGAGCACCAGCGTCGTCTCTCACAAGCACCACTTTTCTGCGGGGCACCGGCATCGCTTTTGTGGGCACACACAATTTTTGCAAGCACTAGTGCCACTCTTCTAGGGACCCACATACACGTGAGAGTATTGTCCACTTTACAATTATATAGGTTACTAGACAGAGCATGAGATTGCTTATTGCATGATGTTTCTGGCTGCCCAATAACGTGGCGCTTTGGGCAGCCATTTTTTATAAAAATAAAAAAATAAAAAAATAAAAACCGCATGGATGCTCCAAGATAGGTGGGACATTGTAATGACAATAATCAAGATTTCAAATTTATAATTGATAACAATAAGACTCCAAAGCCAAAGAATAAAAATTCAGCGGAAGAAAGGTAGAATTCCCATGCAAATGTGCCCATCAAGCAACTCAATTAAGCATAAAAGCATCTCTAGACTCACCTCAACGCTTGGAATTTCCAGATATTCCATTTCTATGATTTCTGATCTTTTCACTCAAAGGCAAAGACTGAAGTGTCTTTCTGGCCGTGCCAGCCTGCCGTCTTCCATTTATATTTTGAATGTTCTTCCGACCTGGGATTGGTTGCCTGTCAGGTATACTACTTTTTGCAGATTCAGAAGCGCTTCTCTTTGATCTCTCAGTTTGCGTCGAAGTATTGGATTTCCTTTTGTCCTGAATCTCAAAAGAATTTTCTTCTTTTGCAAGAACATTGCCGTTGGTTAACTCAGGTTTTGTTCTCCACAACCCTAATCCAAGGGGGTGCGGCCCCTGGGGGAGATTTTTCCGGGTACTAAATTGCTCAGGCCCATCCTCATCAGTCCAAAGATCCAAGGCTCCATCCTTCTGAAACCTGTCAGCCATAACTTTGATTTTCGGATCAAAATCGACCGGCAATACCGTGGGTGCCCTAGAATGCCTTTCCCAGGGCATTTCAAGCACAGGTGTTGCTGCCATCATCTCCGCCCTGCGTCTTCTGTCATATATCAGCTTCTCCCGCGCTAGCCACGCCTTCTCGCGAATCTTCTGCTTCTTCTCTTGCATCCGCTTCCATTGCCACTTCGTAACACCACCAGGAAAGGTGCGCGGTCCTCCGCCCATCATCCGAATGCTAATCACACCCTTCCCAACCCCGGTGCCCTCCCTATTACGATTCCATGACGCCACCATTTCTATTGGAGCAAAGCAGACATGGCTCGAGAAGGACAGGCGAGGAGGAGATGAAGCTTGATTGCGATTGGAGTTGAGGTTTAGAAAAGATATGATAGTGATTGAGGTTGGTTTAGTGAATATGGATCGAGCAGAGAGAGGATAGTAGGAGGCAAGCGCGTGATGAACAAAGTGTAGGCGACCACTACTCATCCTGCTCCTCCTGGTTGTGATTATGATGCTGTTGTCGTAAACCGTAAAAGCCTTCGATCAACAGCAGCAGCAAAAGGAAAACAGATAAAGCCTTCGATCAACCGCAGCAAAAGGCAAAGAGAGAGAGAGAGAGAGAGAGAGAGAGAGACGGTGGGGGGGGGGGGGGGGGGGGGGATAAAATGAGAGACAAATATAATGAAGAGGGATGCCCCCTTAGCAACACAAAGAGGGGACCTTGGAGTTTGGGATCAAAGAAACTTTGGATGTCAAAAGATAACAAGTGAGCCAATCTCATTGGATCTCAGATTGAAATGGGATGGGGGAGGAGCAACATTGTTGATGTTGGTGAAACTAGTATTCATGAGCGGTTTTATTTTTTTATGAAAGAGCATCATGGCAATTACAGTTTAATGCACATGTGTATAGAAATTATGTAATGAGTAGTCGGCCACGTAAAGCAAAACCAAAAAGGCTCCACATGTTAATGAAGTAGTGTGCATAGTCAGACATTGCGTCAATGAGACAAAGGTTTCTCTATTGCCCAACTTATCATAAGTTACTCTTGAGATTTATGAACAGAATTCATTTTGATGGCGTTTTAGGGCTGGTATTTTCATGACTCCACTAACTTGACAAGTCTCGTCAGATAAACTCATGGTTGCCATGGGTCCAAAAAAATTTGTGATACACCACAAAGGCCCTTGCCAAATTGGGGGGGGGTGTTCTATCTATGGAGATTTGGTATTAGTTTGTGAGCTTGATTTATGTTATGATATTGTGTTTTCAAGAAATGTTGTTTGTTGGCTTTGTACATTATAATAAAACTAAAGTGAAGAGTGTTTGAACAAACATGTGTAATCTAGAACATCATTCATGAATATTGTTGTGTGTTCATACAAAATCAAGTTGTGAACTGTATAGAGTTATGGGCCTCTTTGACAAGTACGTCAAGTCCATATTCAGATATGAAATCTCGTGGTTGGCTTAATGTTTAAAGTGCATTTTGGAGCATTAGAATTTATATTTTTGTTTTTGCTTTCACATTCATGTAGATAGTTTGCATATGGATTTGTGCTCCCTTATTGACGATTGCACACATTATTTCAAATGTCTGAGTTATTGATTTTATACCAAACTTTTAACCTCCTATTAGAGTTAACCATAGTAAAATTTATAGTACAACACGTAGCATCATACACATAAACCAATCCAAGGAAATTAGTTGTTACCTACACATAAACCAATCCAAGGAAATCATTTGTTTCTATATATTCTTAGCCCTAAACAATATTATGGAGCTTGACATGGCAAAAGTTTAATGGCTACCATGGCACTTGCCATACTGGCCCATTTTACCATACACATGCTACGGGATTAAGCGATATGTGCACTTGTGCTATGAAACCATTAAAATATAAGGATAAGTATAGTTGCCTATTGCAAAACTAGTTGTTTACAATTTCTTGGTATGATGAGTAATTACCAACGTTTATGGCCAATTGCCTAGTGACCTACAACAACCAGTAAAGCAAAGAACAACATAACATGCTTTTTTGTAATATTATATTTTGTTGCAGAAAAATCTTAAAACTTTCGTATTATACTTTGTTAAGTGCTTCAGTAATCACAAGAGTGCTAAACATTGTACATGACATCCTTATACTAGTATGGTTGCTAAGCAACATAAATGACATTCTTATACTATTCTTATATTCGTTGTTCTTGGAAAACAGTGGTAAAAGAAGCAGAATTGTTAGTCTAAGTGCATTCAGTCCGGTTTCGTCATAAACCACGAACGTATGTATCTTAAATATCTAAAGATATAGAGTACTTCCACAAACTTCATAACGTATACATTACCGTTAAAACCCATTTCATACATGAAGGCCCTACCAATTTCGTACCTTAGAAGTGTGAGCCGAGTTAGTGCCCTGATATTCCATGGTTCGCGGTCATATATACTGCACGAGGAAGCGAAAAAGGTGACATTGTATCCGAGTTCGGTGTAGCAAGTGCTTAGTAGATTAGGTAGTGTGCAAGGTGCAATGTAGGCTCACGACTAACTACATCAAAATCGCATGGATAAGAGAGAATACTAGTTAGCAAAAACCCCAAAAAAAAGTACATTTTGGAACGTAGATTGTCATTCTATCTATATAATTGTCATATCTTGACTATTATGGTAGACCTTCTTGATGTTTAGTTAAGTCAGTGTGATCAGTGTCACAATATTGTAATTGCTAGTTACTACATTGAACTATGATCTCATTGGTTCTATGTAGATGAGCTTCGTCATTTATAGAAGTACGAGAGTAAGTAAAGAGGAATTATTATGATCCAATAAATTTTAATACAGTAAAGTTCCGAATGTGACCATAAAAGACAATTGTAACTAAAAAAAATTTCAAATAGAGTGCATAGTATACCATCTTACCATTTTTTTGTCCATTTTATGGCCAGTAAGTTGTTGGCATGCAACCTCACACCACAATGTTTGATTGAAAAGCATTAAAGCGGGTAGAAACATCCAAAAAATGGCCATCAGAAGGTGGAGTAAGTCGCAGCCAATAAAATGAAATAAAAAAAGTGATCATTTAGTCAAATACCTTCAAAAAATGACCAATACTAAGTAGAGTAGGTCGCAGCTAACATAACGAGGCTAGTAACAGGGTATATTCAGTCACAACTAGCATGAAGAGGCTAAAAATTGTTGTAACAAGTCACAGCTAGCATAAAGAGGCTAGAAACGGATTATATCATGACAGTTCTTCACGCCCATGTACTATGATCTGTTTAGATCATTTTGTTCTAATCAAGAGTGCAATTTTGTCTCATATAACTGATTTGTTTGTGCAATGGTGTACTATTTGATCATTCTTCATTCATACCAACTATCTGACAAGCTACCGATTCAACAACAAGTTCACGCTCTTACTTCCACTACCAATATCTCAAAAAATTAATCACTGAGTCAATCGAGTTAGAGTTGTACCTCTGAACGTTCATTCCCACGATTTTCTGACATGGTATCAGAGCTTGTTCTACAATCTACACTATGAGTAGGTTATTCATTGTCTCATATCTATCGAGACATCATCTGGAAGTGCACAGATAGCCAATAGTCAAAGTCATTGTTTCTATTAGTGACCTCTGCTCTCCAAGATGGATCCTACATCTAGTTCATTTCTCATTGAGAAACTCGATGGAGATAACTATCATCTTTGGAAATTTAAAATGAAGGTAGTACTACTTGCAAAAGAATTGTGGAACATCATTGAAGGCGCTAAGATCAAATCAGACATGGATGCAGCTAGCATCACCAAATGGAGACGGGGAGATGAGAAGGCTTTTACCATTATCACTCTCAATATTAGTGACTCTCAGATCATCCAAATCAGATCAACCCAGACTGCTAAGGATGCTTGGGACACCCTAGCTACCCTCTATAACATCAGAGATGTTACCTTGAAAGTCCATTTGAGGAAGAAATTCTTTACTCTCAAAATGGCTGAAGTTGAATATATTTTGATTCATATTGATAGATTCAAAAATCTTATGGAGCAGATGACTGCCATTGGATCAGTCATAGAAGATACCGATGACATTATGACTCTATTATCAAATCTACCTTAAGCATATGAGAAGTGGATCATGGTGATTTCCACTCAACAAGGCCTCACTCCTACTAGAGTAATCTTTATGCTACTTCAAGAGGAGATCAGAAGAAATGGATCATCCTCCAACTCAAGGTTGGATCCTCAAGTTCTATATTCCAAGAAAATCAGAAGTTTAGATCCAAGAGATTTGCGAGGTCACACCATTATGACAAGAAGACAAAGAGCAGCCATGATTGAATTCGAAACCTGTATCATCTCAACCAAAACAACAGCTATTCTGCAATGACTGCAAGAGGACTGGCCATGCCATCAAGTACTGTAGAACACTCGAGTATAACAATGAGAAGATGAAAACTATTCCACCAACAATCCACTACTGCAACCACCAGTCAAACACCCCAAACTCAAGAAGAAGATGAAGATGCCTTTAACACTGGATCAACTAAATTTGGACTTTGCAATACTTTTTTTTTTCGAAAAATGAATCACCATGCAACAATTTTTTACAAATACGATCGCAGATTACATCGGTAAAGTATCTCACTGGTCTGAAAAATCTTATTGTCATTGGAAACAACTTTGACTTCTTTGTAGTGTAGTCTGGTTCTTCGTAGGACATATACAAATTTTTCTTTATTTGGACATTTTGCAACTCTGTGATTTTCTCCACATGCAAGGCATCCAAGCGATGCTCTGGTCTAGTTTCTAGAGGCTTGTTGTTGCGCGACAGCATCAATAGCATACTGTTCTGAAGATCCACCTTCTTGATCATTACCATACTTCCATTGCTCAGCACTTCTGTATCAAATTGGCAGAAGGAGCGGAGTGCTTTGGTGGGGCAGGTAAGGCTAAACGTTCCGCGTATCCAAGAGCAGATTGTCGAGGTCTGGCTATTGGATTTCCTCCACTATGGTTCTCAATATCCCATTTGGGCATATCGTTGCTGAATTATCCGAGGATTGAAGTTGCAAAAAACAGTCTTATAATCAGGCGAATTACACAAATGACATACACTAATTTTCATTTGTTTTTTCAATTGAGGACACTCATTCACTATGTGTGTGATTTTCTATACAAATAGAACACCAAACATTTTTCCTAGTAGTAAAAGTCTTCGCAAACTTTTCAGGTTTCTTGTTCACTTTTTCGTGGAAATCTTTCAATGCTTTGAACTTCTCATCAAATTGCGACTGCAAATTTTCCATCTGTTTCTGCTGGTTCTTCCCGAGTTTTTCGAACTCGTTGAGCATCATTTCTACAGTAGCGTTGGCATTCGTTGATGCAATAGTGGTGGATGTCGTAGTAGTCTGCCCTGCTATATAAGGCAACATACTGATATTCGGCTCATCATCTGAATCTTCATCCTCCTCCCAAATTGCATCGTCCATAACATTTTGCAAGAGTGCATACTCATTATGGCATTTCAGCTCACGTCTGATTTGTTTAGGTAAACTTGACAAAAACCACATAACCATGGCATTTTCGTTAATCAGCTCAGGCTCACACTCAGATCTGAGGCGTTTTACCCGTTCAATGTTATCTCAAACCATTTTCCGCTTTCCCATTTTAATTTTACCTAAAAGTAGGAAAGGGTCTTCCATAAACTTTTGCGGTCTGAATCGTGTGATAAGGGCTCTTTTAACAACCTCCCAATCTGTACGCTCAATTTCATCTTGATTATAGTACCAATCTTGTGCTGCGCCTATTAAGGCCATAGGAAACAGCTTAAGTTTATCTTGAGGAAAAATTTCGCCATAGAGTTCACAGGATTCAGCATAGACATGAAGAAATCTAACTGGATCTGTTAATCCATTGGATTTGGGTAGATCCAAACGGGGTGCTCTTCTAACAATAATAGGATTGACTTCCTGAGGAGCACCTCCAGGAGCAGCTCTAGGGCAATTATCTTTACAAATTCAGATCAAGCAGACAATGAGATTGGATCTAGGTTTTTCAATCAAAAACTATCTCAGCAATGGTAGACATGCATGTGTACAACATACAAAGTCATCTTTAGCACACAAGTATGCATTTCAACTATCCATCCACCTTCAATGGTAGACATGCATGTGTACAACATACAAAGTCATCTTTATCACACAACTATGCATTTCAACTAAGTCATTTTTCATTAAGATCTCCCAACATGAAGTTTGGATGAGTGACATTATTCAAATGACTTTTTTTCTTAACAATGTAGTAGCAATTTATGTGCTCACGTAAGCAAACATTGAGAAATGTCATCAAGATAAAGCATAGACCAAAAAGCTAGTATGAAGTAGCAATGATGAGTTGGTGCCACTCATGCCTATGTCCAAGATTAAAAGTCTAAGTGTCAATGGTCCAAGTTTAACCAATTAAGCACAACATTGTAAATGTGTCACTATGTCACATCTAACTTCCACATTATTTATGCACATATATTGTGCTTAATTGGTTAAAAATGTAGTATACTTGGACTTTTTAAGTTTCCTTTCTTCTTTTGAGTGTTGACATTTTGACCTCCAATGGGCTTTTGCTCATCCTTGGAAGGAGTAGGTGCATGAGTTGGTTGGATTGGCCATTGGATAAGAATGATCAATCGTACCATTTTTATTGAGGACGATTAGGTCTTGATCTTATCTTATTAGAGGGGTTTTGAATCCAAAAAAGACCTTACAAGGAGTGCCAACTAGGAAAGAGAGTTTTTTGAGAAAAATGTTCATGGTTGTCCGAATTTAGTTGTGGGCAATATAATCTATGTTCTGTAGTGGGTTTCTTTCCTTGTATAACCTGAATCCAAGATCTAGTCAATCTAGCATCAAAGAGACGAAGTTAGTTGTCACGCGTAGGTTCGTTCCCATGAGAGCGATAGTATAGTTCAGATTTCAACATTAATGGAGGATCTAACACTACATCCATTAACCCTAAATCCACAACAATGATAGAAACTTACTCTTCTCTCTCTCCTTTTCTCTCTCACCAAAGCATAAGAAATAGCAATCCCAATAATGATCAAATCCAACTATTAGCAAATACCAAAGAAAGCATGAGAAATGGAGGAAAAGAGAGGAAGAGCAAGGACATTCATCAATCCATTTCTAAAGGGAACCAATATGCTTTATTGAAATGAGGAAATGAACATCAGGAGCAACTTGAGTTGGTCCCTTTTTATAGTAGAGAGGAGGACCCTGGCCTATTAATCCTATTGGTCCAATCTTGCGTCTCTTTTTATTCAAATTTAAAAAAGTGTGGGAACCATCAAAATTGGAGGAAAACCCAACTTTATTCACTAACTTGACATTTAGACCCTACGACACTAAAAGTCCCGCAAAAAGGCCTAAAGTCCTTTATTAACTTTTAACTAATCAATCGAATAACTATGTGATCATTGGATTGGACTTACACATGCAAGGTGTCAAATCCCTCTCACTTATTAACTAGGATTAGGATCCGCAAACCCTCCAACAGTATCCCCCACCAAAATTGGTGGCGGTCCCACGACACCTACAATATGCAATTATTGGAGACTTTTATTGGCTTCGCGCTGAATTTTAATTAAATGATACTACACCTTCTCCATAAAGTCAAGACGTGTCGTATTGAAATCCAAGTTGTGTGGTAGGAAACAATGGTGGGCTCCAGCAATCCACTTGGAAGCTTTCCATGAGGTGAAGCAGGATTCCCAAGAGCCTCCCATCATAGCTGCGCGGAAATACAGTCGAACAATTGGCAGTTGATCTTTGATTTGCTCTGAGGCCATCGACTTATTTGGATCGAATGCCAGGATAGGAAGGCAATCGTCCCATTTGGTTGCTACTAATGTCAACAGAGTTAGATCTTTAGCAAACATTGCCGATTGTCGCACCGTTGGATCCGGAGAGTGGACATACTCTCTCTGATATGCTTGTAAGGCACGGTGGAAGTCCACTGAAATGTTCCAGTTGTAAGGCTGATGGATGATTGGCCAATTGGGCGTATGGATGGTGATTTTGTCCATAGCCAATCCCAAATCTTTCAATTTATGTCTTCATGACATTGGCACGTAATAAGTATCTACTCGCAACTGGCGAGGGCTGGCGACGTAACTCCTAATTGATTCCAGAGTTTTCTCAAAAACTGTGATTCTCCATGCTGGATACTCTCCCAATGCAGGTATTTTGTCCAATTCTTTGTCGGCCTCAATCTCAGAGGTCTTAAATCTCAGAACCCATCCACCACACGAGGACTCATGCGGATGTTGCTTTAAGAAGGTCTGGATCTGGTCCTCGACGCTGATGGGCCTTCTGAATAAATGTCTTGTCCTTGATGAGGATGGACCCGCTTTACTGCCGGTATGGTTGGCGGGTGATCTGCAAGATCTGGAGCTCCCACCTGGTCCATGCTCGAATCAATCCTTGTATCCATTTGTACAGTTTTTTGGCACAAAGGGGAGAATTGTGGCATGACCGTGAAGGGGATTTGTGGTCCCGCTTCCAACACTTGAGCGGCTACTTTTTCATAGGCGGTGATGGTCGCTTTTGCCTTTGCCAACTCAGTTGAAGCTACTCCTTTGAACCTATCAAAGCGGCCTTGGAATCCTTGAAGGACCACTTTATATGTTTCCACTTTCTTGAATAAATACACAATCTCCGTCGGTGTGACCGGATGATCGGGTATTTGAGTTTGCATATAGGCATCACGCTCAAGGGTGGTCGCATCCAATTCACCTTGAAGCCGTGTGCGATCTTGTTCAGCCATCTGTAATTGCCCCTTCAGCAGCTGCACCTGTTGCTTGGCATCTTGCATTGCCTTATCTACCTCATCCTGTGTAGTTGTCAGGGCATTTTGCAGGGAGCTGATGTAGGTTTCCAAGTGATCAGCTTGTTGTTGGGCCAATTTCTTTTTGCTTTCAGCCTTTTCTTCATGTTGTTTGGCTATCTTCAACTCTCGATCCAGCTGGACAATTTTCTAGCTGATCAGAGTGTTTTTGGATCCTAGATCAGAGATCCTCTACTCCATTTCCTTCTTCTTATCTAGCATAGACTGGATCACTTGCCCAAGGCTTGAAACCAACCCTAGAGCATCACCAGAATCTACAGTCGTGGAGGTGGCAGCAGCAGGAGAACCTGATGGTACTGTCCTTGGTAGGCGTGGAATAGGTGCCACGGTCTCTTCTTCTTCAAAAGTATCCTCCTCTTCAAACCCTTCAGGCACCGTGGCGTCGAACTGCTTTGGTGACTTTATAGCTGTGTCGACCCGAAGTGTGGCTGGGCTACCCTGTGTGGGTGGTTGTTGACTGGCATCTTCGAGACCAATAGTAGTTTCGTGGATATGCCCGAATCCTCTTCCAGGGGATTGGGGTTCAAAGGGCACTGGGCTCTGGGGCATTTCAAAGATTTCGGTGGCCCCAAGGGGGTCAAAATCATCGAACATATTCATGAAGAACTGTGTGTTGGGTGAGGTTGCTTCGGTGTGCGGGTTTGAGGTAGCCTAGGCAGCTGTGATGGGAATGGTAGGCCCAATGGTCACAGACTGTCCTTGTATGGGAGCAAAGGCAAGGGAAGCATCAGAGATGAGGGGAATGAGAAGTTCAGTGCAAACAACAACAAGGGGTGGAAGTGCAGCTGACAAGGTATGCCTAGTGCGACGTCGTGACGCGGAAGGCGAATCGGAAATTACGATCTCGCTGCATGGACGACGACGACTACGAGAACTTGAGGCCTGATGAGATGATTCTGCCGGTGCTTCTTTGTAAACCGAAAGCACAGAATCCAGGTGGAAGCCATGGATTCTGTTTTCTAGGTGAGAAGCGGCTAAGAGGAACAATAAAGAGCCAACGGTGAACTGCTACTTAGTATTGGCCTTAATAGCTCACTTGAGCTCACCAGAAACAGTCTTGAACTAGTTATATGGTTCAAGAGGGGCTTTGGCCAACTTAGTGTGGGACTCCACTATCATGTGAAGGATTTGAGATGTGATGCGGTCTTTCCTGAGGTTGCCAACCATCAGAAAATTATTCAATAGCTGGGCAGCTGCGTGGATGGAAGGCTCAGTGATGGCTTCCAAAAGGTAGCCATCATTAGTCCAATGCAGATCGTTGGTGAGGTCAATAAATGGCTTGATGGTCTATTTGGCGTGCTTGTGATTGGGTGAGGCCTGTGTACCAAATGATATTCCTAAAACTGCAAGTGCGGCCTCAATGATGCGCACCTTGTGTGTGGCTCCTTGGAAAGTGATATAGAATTTGGATTTATCCTCCTTCCATGTAGCGAAGGCAAGAGTGATGAAATTCATATTGATACAACCCGAAAAAGCTCTCTCATGAATACCCATTGTAGTGAGTAGAGTCTCTGCAAGGGTCATCCACTGAGTGACCATGCTTGTGCTAGGAAGAATTATGATGTTCGTTGCAGATGGGACATCATGATAGATAGTATAGCGCGGAGACTGGGAAGTATCGGTAGAAGACATGATGATCAAAAAAGAATTATAATGCGTGAAAGTGTATCAGAAGGCAATATAGAAATTTTGGAAGGCTTTGGTTGCAAGGAAAATTCGCAAGAGCTTCGCTAGCACAAGTGAGAAATGAATCGAATTCAGCCAACTTATAAGTGAATTTGGTGGGTCCATTACACTGAATACTAGTTTGGTTGATCAGTTCTGAACAAAAATTTGTAGGCATGTGCAGTAATGTAAAAATAGGCTATAAAAATCTCGGCAAAGGTTTCTAGGGATCTGAACCTATCAGGCGAATGTTTTCCATTGCTGGCGAAGGATGAACCTTCGTCCAGGAGGGTCTTTCGCCCAAGTATTGTCATAAATATATTTTTTAACAATCTGAACCTATGGACAACCTAATTTTGACATTTTAAGATCATCTGGCAGGTCGACGAAGGTTCATAATGAGATTATGATGCTCGGCGAAGGTTTCCAAAATGGCATATCACTGAACATTCGCCTAACTCAAAAACTGAATTTTCTCTTGTCAGGAACCTTCGCCCACCTCAATTTAGATAAATCAAGGGTGATGTACATTATGAGAGCTCAGCGAAGGTTTCTGATACTGTATTGGCCAAATCTGCCCAGAACAGTGGTTTTCTAAGGCATTTTTCATCAAAAATTTTGTGCTTCCTTTTTTCTATATTGATGACTTTCTGACTTTTGCTCATCAGTCTTTCCTTATTTTTTCTGTTTTTTGTTTTGTTTTGTTTTGGAACTGTCTTTTTCCAAAAAAGTCAGCAAATTAAATACTAAAAACAAAAAATAGAAAAGCAAATAAAATTAAAATATATTGAGATCAGGTTTGCTGAACTGGCGGAGCAGGCTGACAAAACTTGCGTAATCGGCTGCCATTTATCGGAGTATCAAATCATTTTCCATCCAAGTGATCAAGAATTACTGCTCCATAGTTCAAGATTTTCTTCACTTTATACGGGCCTTCCCTGGTAAACTTCAACTTACCCTTGATCAGCTTGGTTTTGTACATCAATGCAAGATCTCATGCTTTCAGATCTTTCTTGTGCAATCGACGATCGTGCCATGCCTTGCGACGGGCTTTCTCTGCTGCTAAGGCATGAACTGCCATCAATCGGGTTTCACATAATTTGTGCAATGCTTCATGACGGAGTTGTACAGACATATCATCATTTAATCGTTCCGTTGCTGGTATGCATAAAGATGGGATTAAAATTCAATTGGCATAACAGCATCTTGACCATAAACCAATTGAAAGGTGTTTGATTTGTACTATTTTTGTAAGCGGTTCTGAATGCCCATAATGCTGCATACAGTTTATGTTCCCAATCAGACCGACTCACTTCAACTGTCTTTGTCATAATGGTGCAGAGAATCTTATTGGAAGATTCAGCTTGGCCATTCCCTTTGAAATAATAGGGAGTACTAAATCTGTGTATAACAAAAAAGTCTTCCAGTAAACACTTTATTGTTTGATTAACAAAGTGTGTACCCCGATCACTGACAATTTCGATCGGACATCCAAATCTGATTATAATATTTTCATATAGAAACTTGGCCGTAGATTTCGCATCAGCCACTTTGACAGCTTTGGCTTCAACCCACTTGGTCATATAATCAGTTGCAACCATAATGTATCGGGCCTGAGATCCTTGCGCAGCAGGATGAATAGGACGAACATAATTCAGTCCCCATTTTTCAAATGGTGCTTGCGATAAAACCAGATGTAAGGGTTCATAATTCTGTCGACTAGGCTGTCGTGCTCGCTGGCAGACATCACATGTCTGAATAAAATTTTCTATGTCCTTATGAAGCGTAGGCCACCAACATCCAGATTGTAAAAGTTTGCGAACAGTAATATCTGTAGAGAAGTGTTCTCCACCCATGCCATCATGTGAAAACATGATTAAATCTGGTACTTCATACGATAAAACACATCTTCGTAAAATATTATCTGATCGACGACGATACAATTGTCCTGCAATTAATTGATAAGGTTGAGTCTTATGAATCAATTGTCTTTTCTGTACTTTTGTCAAAGAGTCATTCGGTTGTCCTAGCATCAGGTACTCAACAATATATGTCGCCCACTCAGGTACTGCATCAACATAGAACAACGCAGCATCTGGCAGTTCATCATCCACTTCAGTATTAACTGGTGCGGATTCAATTCGCGAAATGTGATCGGCTAGATATTGTTGCTTTCCCTTTCTGACCACAATTCGAAAGTCAAATTCAGTCAATAATAATAACCATCTTGCAATACGTCTAGTATTACACGTCTTATTTACCAAGTAAAGCAACGGTTGATGATCCATATAAAATGCAAAGTGCGTTTCCATGAGGTAGTGACGAAATTTCCGAACAGAAAAAATCATGGCTAGCGCTTCACGTTATGTTGTTGAATAATTCTTCTCTGAATCTGTAAGTTGTCTACTTGCAAATCATATAGGATAATTTTTCTTATAGTCACTAGGCTGTGTCGAAATTGATCCAATGGCATATTTTGAGGCATCCATATGAACATGAAACTCTAATGTCCAATCTGGAGAACGCAATATTGGTGTTGAAGATAATGCTTTTTTTAATTTTTCAAAGGCTTCTAGCGTCTCTACTGTCCAAATAGGAACAATAGTTAGTACGTATATAGGTCGTGCTAAATCCGCAAAGAAGATAATAAAAATTCGATAGTAGTCCACATGACCCATAAACACATAAACTCCTTGAATTGTTGATGGCGGTGGCAATTCCACAATAACTTTGATCTTTGAATAATCGGTGGCAATACCATGTCTTGATATCACATGTCCAAGCACAACTCCGTGAGAAACCCATATCTGGCATTTTTCTGGATTTAAAGAAATCTGATATTTGCAACATCTTTCAAATACTTTCTCCAATCGATCCAGGTGGTCTATATCTATACTATGAACTCCCAAGTCGTCCAAGTAAATTTCCAAGAATTTCTACAGATAATCTTTAAAGTCAAATTGCATTACTCTTTGGAATGAACTTGGTGCATTACAGAGTCCAAATGACATTACTTTGTAAGCATAGGTGTCCCATTCTGTTGCAAAAGTAGTTTTGTGGTGATCAGCAGGTGCAATCTTAACCTGGTTGTAACCACTAAATCCAACCAAGAAACTATAAGCTTTCGCTTCAGCAAGACGATCCAAAATGCTTTCAGTAAAAGGTAACGGAAAGTGATCCTTCCGTGTCACTTTATTCAATGCTTTGAGATTCATACAGATTTGCAATTTCTCATTTTTCTTAGGAACAATGACAATCAGTGAAATCCATTGGGTTTGCTCAATCTCATAAATGAAATCGGCGTCAAGCAATCTCTGAAGTTCTTTCTTTACCAGATTTGCCACATTAGAATTACAGCGATAGAACTTTGTAAACTTTGGTACTGCATCAGGTACCAAAGGTAAGGTATGTTCAATCACTGATGTCAGAATACCCTTCAAATCTTGATAAGTCCATGCGAAGCAATCTTGATACTTAATAAGTATCAAATAGAGTGCTTGATACTGTTCAAGAGTAAGTTGTGATCCCACTTGTACAATCTTTTTCGGTTCTCCTGGTTCGACAAGATTCATTGGCTGCGTCCTATCTGGGCCATCGTAAACCTTTTTAGATTCTGGCGTGTGTTCTTCAGGTTCACGATGTGCTTTAGGTAACATGATAACCACATCATCCAATGTATAACGTTTAAAATGCTCTGGTATATCATGCTGGACTACATTTGCTTGTTCTTTTTCGAAAGGACTTGTCTTGGATCCTTGTTTAGCCTTCTTAGCAGAAATTGATCGTGGAGGTGATGATTTTCAGGATGATAAATCTTTCTTCACAGGTGAAGACTTCTAGACGATGATGTCTTGCTGGAAATCTGAATCATTCTTGACTTTTCCTTTGCCTTTATCCAATAGAGGTGGCACTTTCTTTGAATCGATCTTTTGAGAGGGATTTTCCCATTTTAGGACCGTATTATAATGTTGCTTAGCTTGTTTCTTCATTATCGAACCTATGATCATGTCTCCCTTCAATATAACTGCTTTGGACGATTTGATTGTTGTTCATCAGGAACATTACGCACTCCAAATATGGTCGGATCCATATGATGTAGAATCTGTTCATCCGTAAGTTCTGCATTGTCATCATAAGTTAAGGCATGGCTCACTGGTATGAGATCATCCTCAATTGGATCTGGTATAGGTTCAGTTGATATCCAGACTACATTCAGCACATTTAGTGGAAACATGATTGGCGTATCCAAAGTTTGATCTAATAAGAAAATCTCGCTCATCTCTGATTGAATATCTTGTTGACACATATATCTTGCTGTATAATCAATTGTTGCAAGAGCTTCGTTCCAATTGACAGTATCCATTTGAGAATCGTAGTGAACTCCCAATTTTTTTTTTCTGGTCGATCACAAGTGTGATCTGTTGTTGATGAATCGTCATCCGCTTTTTGAACCACTAGTTTGATAGTCCAAGTCGTAGGATCAACTTTAACTGCACGTTCAAGATTTTCAAAAGTGATCTTTCTGATACCCGAGTTATGAATTACTTGCGCAACTCGTAACCATGGACGTCCTAAGGGAACTCGGTAGACAATTGGTGCTTCTGGTAAGTCCATCACGATGAAAGTAATGACGAACTGTACTCCTGCAATCTTGGCAGGTATATCTTCCACCATTCCTCGTGGACGAACTGTCGTTTGATCAGCTAGCTTAATAGCAAAAGTAGCAGGCTTAATCTTTGTAAGGCCCCATTTTGTACATAGCTTTGTAGAAATCAGGTTAACTCCTGAACCGCCATCTATCACGACTGCTTCTATAGAAAATTGTCTATGTTGTATCGGCAGAGTGATATTCTTTTGTTCACTTTCCCAAGCAGCTCCAACATGGAGTACATTGTTAGATTCTCCAAATCCAGCACAAAAAAGTGGCTCCTGATGGACTTCTAGTTCTTCTTGAGCTAACTTTTGCGCTAAGACTTCTTTTGCTTTTGGCACCAACTTTAGAAACTCTCCCAATGAAATATTGATCTTGCTAGACAAAATGTTCATGAGTAATTTTGTATGCGGTGCTTCCGGTTCAGTCATCGTGAAGGGTTCTTCGTGATGATGTAATTGATCATTCATATCCGTACGTAAACTTTTTGGAGGCTGCAATGGTGAAGACCGAACTTCAGTAGTTGCTTTAGTAGCTTCAAGTTCCTCTTCTTCTTGCAGATGTTTAATCCATTGTCTCATATCCTGATATCTTCGTTTTTCTGCATTAAGATTTGGATAGACTCCCGATGTTGTTGGTGTATCGTTCAATGGTATAGAATCAGCAGGTACTGGATCCACTACTAGTTCTTTTTGCTTTTGTGCTCTGGTGACCACCATCAAGGGTGCACTTGGTTTATCCTGAGCTATTGATCCTTGCTTGATGGTTATCAAATTTACAGGTGTTGTAGCTGGTGGTGGCTTCGGTCTTGCTGGACAGTATTTATAGCAATGCCCATATCTACAATCACGACCGAATGGTACAAATTTTTCTTTATTTGGGCATTCTGCAACTCTATGATTTTCTCCACATGCAAAGCATTCAAGTGGTGCTCTGGTCCAATTTTTTGAGGCTTGTTGTTGAGCGGCAACATAAATGGCATACTGTTTTGAAGATCTACCTTCCTGATCATTACCATAGCTCCATTGCTCAGCACTTCCGTAAGGTTTCGGTTCCATCAAATTGGCAGGAGGAGCGGAGTGTTTTGGTGGGGCAGGCAAAGCTAGACGTTTCGGGTATCCAAGAGTAGATTGTCGTAGTCTTGTTGCTGGATTTCCTCCATACTGTGGATCTCAATATCATCGAGCTTCTTATACCAAGATTGTGATGCCTGTTTTAGACCATAGATGCATCTTTGCAATCGACAGACATATTGTCGATTGTCGGGGTTTTTAAAACCTTCATGTTGCTTCATGAAAATTTCCTCCTCTAAATCTCCGTGGAGAAAGGCTATTTTCACATGAATCTGGTGAATTTCCAGATTGTGCTATGTGGCGTATGCAAGGGAGGTCTTCTTTGTCTTGTTGGCCTTCTAGGCTCGTTTTGTCACTGTTCAAACGTTTCTTGCTAGTGGAGTTGATCTTCTTCTTCCTGCTGCTCTGGAGTCTGGGGCTCTGCATTGTGATTTGATGCAATCTCCCTCTTGAATGGGCAGCAGTGTGAAGATCTCATGGCCTCTTTCGTCTTTTAGTCTAGAAAATGTGGACTCATCAAACTTCACATCTCTGTTCGAAACAACCTTCTTTGTGGTTGGGTTGTAGAGCCTGTACACTTGTATTCCATTCGAGTAGCCGACCATGATTGTTTATACTGATTTGTCATCGAGTTTGCTTCTTTTTTCTTTTGAAACGTGCTTATATACTGCATATCCAAACACTCATACGTATGATAGATCAGGCTTTCTGCTTGTCCACATTTCGTATGGTGTTTTGTTATCCAACGTTGTCGTTGTTGATCTATTCAGCAGGTGTACAACTACAGCTATTGCCTCAGCCCAGAATTGACTTGGCAATTGAACCTGTGCCATCATGCATCTGGCTGCTTCGACTAGCATTCTGTTTCTTCTTTCTGCAATACCATTGTACTTTGGTGTGTATGCAAGAGTGAACTGATGTTTGATCCCCTATTCTTCGTAGAATTTTGAGAATTCTTTGCTTTTGTACTCACCTGCATTGTCAGATCTGAGGATTTGTATCTATTCGAGGTGTGTCGCTCTACAAATGCCACGAACTTCTTGAAGGAATCAAATACTTCGAATTTTTTCTTTTTAAGTAGTAGATCGTGGTCATTCGGCTGAAATCATCTATGAACGTCAGAAAGTACCTCAAACCTGAGAGCAAATCCATCTTCATCGGTCCACAGACATCAGAGTGGACGAGCTCAAGAGCCTCCTTGGCTCTTCTCCCCTCATGCATGAATGGATTTCGATGTTGCTTGCCTTTCTGACAAGCTTTGTAGAACTCAGTTTCGGACCTTGAAATCTTGAGACCTGTGACTATGTCTTTTCTGCTCATGTTGTACAGGCTCTGCATGTTCAGATGATACATTCTCTTATGCCATAGCTGATCTTCATTTTCTGATGCATTTAATATGGTATCAGATTTGCTGATTATCTTGGCCTGGTACAGGTTTTCTTCTCTGCATCCGACCGTCAGCAACTTGTTTGTCATTTTCTCGATCACGCGGCATGTGTTGATCCACAACAAAGATGGCTTACTCTTTTTCTCTCTCCCTTCCTCTCTCATAAAAAGTATAATAACATGCAATCCCAATAACAATCAGATCCAACAACCAAAGAAAACATGAGAGATGGAGGAAAAGTGATAAAGCAAGGACATTCATCAATCCATTTTTGAAGAGAACCAATCTGCTTTATTGAAATGAGGAAATGAACATGTGTAGAAACTCGAGTTGGTCACTTCTTATAGTAGAGAGGAGGACCCTGGCCTCTGAATCCTAGTGATCCATTTCTACCTCTCTAATTATTCAAATTTAAAAAAGAGTGAAAACCATCCAAATTGGAGGGAAACCCAACTTTATTCACTAACTTGACATTTAGGCCCTGCGACATTAAAGTCCCGCAAAAAGGCCTAAAATCCTTTTATTGATTTTCTACTTAATCAAATCTCTATGTGATCATCGGGTTGGACTTACACACGCAGGGTGCCAAATCCTTCTCACTTATTAACTAGAGTTAGGGTTGCCTTGAGATTTGCAAACCCTCCAACACCTACTTTAAGCATTTTTGCCCTAAAAAATGAAGACCATGTAGCTCTTTGTTGAGTGCTAGATGAGTCTCTCCTGCGTGACATACCTGATGCTAGAACCCCTCTGTGAAAAGGGTGATCTCTTTTGATCCTAGTCTGAATGACATTAGGCCAGACCCATCTGGGCATACCGTTGCTGAATTATCCAAAGGGTTGAAGTTGCAAAAAGCAGTCTCATGGTCAGGTGAATTACACATATGGCAAACACTGATTTTCATTCATTTTTTCAATTGAGGACACTCGTTCACTGTGTGATTTCCTGTACAAACTTTGATCTTCTCATCTAATTGCAACTGCAACTTTTCCATCTGTTTCTGCTGGGTCTTCCCAAGTTTTTCAAACTCATTGAGCATTATTTCTGAAGTAGCATTGGCATTCGTTGATGCAGTAGTGGTGGATGTCATAGTAGTCTGCCATGTTGTATAAGGCAACATACTGACATTTGGCTCATCATCTGAATCTTCATCCTCCTCCCGAATTGCATCGTCCATAGCATTTTGCAAAAGTGCGTACTCATTATGGCGTTTCAGCTCACGTCTGATCCGTTTAGGTAGACCTGACAAAAACCACATAATCATGACATTTTCATTAATCAGTTCAGGTTCACATTCAGATCTAAGACATTTCACCCTTTCGATGTAATCTCGAGCCATTCCCCTCTTTCCCATTTTAATTTTATCTAAAAGTAGGAAATGGGTCTTCCATAAACTTCCGTGGTTTGAACCGTGTGATAAGGGCTCATTTAACAACCTCCCAATCTGTACGCTCAGTTTCATCTTGGTTATAGTACCAATCTTGTGCTGCGCCTGTTAAGGCCATAGGAAACAGCTTAAGTTTATCTTGAGGATAAATCTCACCATAGACCTCACAAGATTCAACATAGATCTGAAGAAATCTAACTAGATCTGTTAATCCATTATATTTGGGTAGATCCAATTGGGGTGCTCTTCTTACAATAATTGGATTGACCTCCTGTGGAGCACCTCCAGGAGCAGCTCCAGGGACAACCATTTTTACAAATTTAGATCAATCGATAATGAGATTGGATATAGATTTATTCAAAAAACTATCTCAGATTAGATCTGCTAGCTCTATTCCACTTTTCAAGAATCTGATTCTATATGATGAAAAACTTTTCGAAATTCGATCAATCGATACTTCTCAAAAATGATAAATCTCTCAGAATCCAATTCTAAATATATCAATTTTGATCCAAATTTTGACGGAGACTTGATCTGGGAAATTAGAAACAAAAAATAGGATTGACGAAGGTTCTCTAGGCGAAGGTTGGCTCGGTGAAGGTTCAACAATGCTATTTTAGAAAAGAAAAAACTCTCTTAACACTTTTCTGGCACTTTCTTGGGAAATAACCTTCGTCGACTTCTCAGATGGAAGATCTGACATAGATAAAACTATGGAAAACTGGATGAAGGTTTCTGCCACAAGGAAATGCAGTTTCTATAATCTGGCGAGGGTAAAAATCAAGATTTTTTGTGATCTGATCAAGAAGAATTTTCACCGAACTCAAAAAATAGAATAACTAGAATGTCCTGGAAACTCGGCGAAGGTTTTTGCGAAGGATCAGGATTAATACTGGTAATTTTGCACAAAAGTGACTTTTTTGACAAAAATATGACAATATGACAACTGATCCTCTGAAACCCTTTTTATTTTTGGTATTATTCTTCGCCGACCTGGCAGTAGATAGATCTGAATCACATCTAAGCACAGTGAATTGGGCGAAGGTTCTTTTTCTGTATTTTTTAGGGTTTTGATAATTTTTAGTGATTTTTGGTGGTTTTTTTGATGTTTCTGGAAATCTGCTGGGAATTAATCTTTGTCCTTCAAATTGAAGGTTCTGTAAACAAAACCGAAGGTGTCTGCAACTCGGCAAAGGTTTCTTGAAAGAGGGTAAAAAAAATCTGAGCTCTAATGACGCTTTTTGTCTCTTTTTGACCAAATTTGGCAGATTTGACCAAGTTTTGTTATTTTCTCTGATATCTCAGATCCAAATAGATCTTAAGATTGGTGATTTGCATAGCTTTCCCTGTTCAGATTAGATTTCAAACAAGCAAACTCACTCAAATCAAGCAAAGTCAATCCCAAAGTAACCCTAAAATGCAGATTTAACACTATTCATGCCATGACAAGATGCCTAATGCAAGCTAACCATCAACCAAACATGCTGCAAACTGAAAAATTGGTGTAGCTCCCTGGCAACGGTGCCAAAATTGTAAGGGGTTTCTTTCCTTGCCTAACCTGAATCCAAGATCTAGTCAATCTAGCATCAAAGAGACGGAGTTAGTTGTTACGCGTAGGTGCATTCCCATGAGAGCGATAGTATAGTTTAGATTTCAACATGAATGGAGGATCTAACACTACATCTATTAACACTACATCCATTAACCCTACTTTCATTAACCCTAAATCCACAACAATGATAAAAACTTACTCTTCTCTCTCTCCTTTTCTTCTCACCAAAGCATAAGAAATAGCAATCCCAATAATGATCAAATCCAACAATTAGCAAATACCAAAGAAAGCATGAGAAATGGAGGAAAAGAGAGGAAGAGCAAGGACATTCATCAATCCATTTCTAAAGAGAACCAATCTACTTTGTTGAAATGAGGAAATGAACATCATGAGCAACTCGAGTTGGTCTCTTTTTATAGTAGAGAGGAGGACCCTGGCCTCTGAATCCTATTGGTCCAGTCTTGCCTCTCTTTTTATTCAAATCTAAAAAAGTGTGGGAACCATCAAAATTGGAGAGAAACCCAACTTTATTCACTAACTTGACATTTAGGCGCTGCGACATTAAAAGTCCCGCAAAAAGGCCTAAAGTCCTTTATTAACTTTTAACTAATCAATCAAATAACTATGTGATCATCGGGTTGGACTTACACACGCAGGGTGCCCAATCCCTCTCACTTATTAACTAGGGTTAGGGTTGCCTTGGGATCCGCAAACCCTCCAATAGTTCACACTTGAGAATTTGTGCATATTAATTTATTTACTTTAGTTTTGGCTAGTTTTAGACTTGCCCAATAGACAACTAGAGTCTTGTTCACATTATAGGGGTTTGTGCAATGTTATATAACAACACATGGATACACTATTGGGCTATGGGTGAATATATCTCCAATAAGGTGATTGACTTTTGTAGTTCTAATGGCATAATGAGGGAGTTGTCATGTCCATACACCCCTCAACAAAATGGAGTGAGCAAGAGAAGAGGTAGATCTCTTTGTGAGTGTGCTAAGACCATAAGGCTAGATCCTTCTCTATCCAAACCATTTTGGGGTGAGGCAATAGCTTGTGCTAATTATTTGTGCAATAGATTGCCTAACCAAGCCATTGGAGGAATCACACCATTCGGCATGGGTGGAGCTCAAGGAATTCATCTTTAAATAGATGCGATCAATGATCCCATCTGAATCTTCCCTAAGGGAGATTACATGCATACTCCAAGGCTTACTGCAAACAAGAGATAATTCTTGTAATGATACGTCGAACTTTTAGTTATTGCATGACGGCGAACGTCTTTTCTATTGACACGTGTACACATAAAACCATGTGTTATATGTCACATCTTACTCCCATATTATTTATGCACATGGATACCAAATATTGTATATACCAAACTTTTATATGTTGTCCTTAATTGGTTTAACTTGGAGCATTGACACTTACACATTTTAATTTTGGACATAGCAGATATGTATATATTTATATGTCTCTCTCTCTCTCTCTACATATATATATATATATATATATATATATATATATATATATATATATATAGAGAGAGAGAGAGAGAGAGAGATATATATATATATATATATATATATATATATATATATATATATATATATATATATATATAGAGAGAGAGAGAGAGAGAGAGAGAGAGAGAGAGAGAGAGAGAGAGAGAGAGAGAGAGAGAGAGAGAGAGAGAGAGAGAGAGAGAGAGAGAGAGAGAGAGAGAGAGAGAGAGAGAGAGAGAGAGAGATGCATTTTTCCTAAATTTATACTCAAGTTGATTATAACTCAATCATAATAAGAGAAATGTACATTGCACTTCTCATTTAAAATTGAGTAGAAGTCAAAAGTCCACCTTGTTTATGGGACTTAAGCCCAAATTTAGAAGTTACAAGATTTTATTTAAACTTGCTTTAGAAGTTTAAGTTTTACTTTGTAACTTGCACAAAAATAGTTCTAGGCGTAAGCTAGCCAATAAGTCACCATGACAAAGTTTATTTCTAGTAAGTTCGTGACTTGGACTTATACATTGCCAATCATGCTTTTCTTCTTACAAAAATATTTGATAGTTTTACTAGAAGAAAAGCATGATTGGGGTGACTGGCATGCTCTGTGTTGCCATCAATGGAGAATGCAAATATATGTTTTAAATTTGAACGCTTGTTCTTTGGAAGAGAGGCGTATGCAAGGAAAGAATGTTTTATGTTTCGAAAGTGTATCATATGTACATCGATGGGTGCCCAAAAATACATGAAATATCGATCCATATATAGATAGTTCCGTTGTTGACCCCTCATTAACTAATTGTGATTGTGAAAAATGCACCATTAAAAAGGAAGATTATTTTTCTAGATATGTGAAAGCCACATACGTAATGGTCTATGCGATCAGACCTGTTAAAGGTGGTGAATAGCTATTCATTAAGTATAGCTTCAATCGTCCTCTTCCAAGATGTGTACAAAAAGTTTCGAGCCACACAACCATGTACATTGTAATTACCAAAAGTACATCTATTGATTTAAGGTCGATTTGGATGTCTTATTTAAGTTTCAATTTGAATATGATGTTCAATGTTTAGGCTTTAGATATAATGTTCAATTTCATGTCTTATTTAAGTTTCAATTTGAATATGATGTTAGATTTTGATGTCTTATTTAAGTTTTAATTCGAATATGATGTTTGATGTTTAGGTTTTAGAAATAATATTCAATTTTCATGTCTTATTTAAGTTTCAATTTGAATATGATGTTTGATTCGAATGTCTTATTTAAGCTTCAATTTGGATATGATGTTTAGTGTTTAGGTAAATTTAGAAATAGTGTTCAATTTTCATATCTTATTTAAGCTTCAATTTGGATATGTTATTCGATGTCTTATTTTTTTTCATGTTTGTAGGACTACAAATCATCATCTAGTTCTACTGACAATGATAGCAGTCATTCCATATCCAAAACAAACCTTGGATACAACAAGCCACATATAAATCAACTATCTTGTCATGAGCGGATGAGATTAAGAGCCATGATAAGAATAGATGATCAACAATGTTGCAAGACAAAACAGCCTCAACCTAAGCAAACTACTTGCTAAATTTTCTAAAAATTACAAATTGCTCACCTTTTGACACATGGAACATTTTAATCCTAGCTATACAGAATTTTATTTCTATGGTCAACAATTTATTGCATACAATTTCAAATGATTGAATTCATGTAAAAGAGATGTAAAAGTCGAAAATAGTCTACATACAATTAGAAATGGAGAGAGAGAGAGAGAGAGAGAGAGAGAGAGAGAGAGAGAGAGAGAGAGAGAGAGAGAGAGAGAGAGAGAGAGAGAGAGAGAGAGAGAGAACACCTTGTTGCTCCCATGGCCTAGCATATGATTAAGTACATGTTGCATTGAACCGACCCCCCCCCCCCCCCCCCCCCCCCTCCCTTTCTCTCGGAAGATCACCATGTATGTAGCATCCATTGAGTCATTTATAGCCATGGGCTAATGTCATCATGAGATGTGGCACCAAATGCATACCAATGAGAAATCACAAACTCCAGTTGAAGTATGTTAGATAATATCCTAGTCATGGCAAAGTATGGTTAGATAATATCCCAACCTACAAGGCGATGTTTGCCATTTGTAGCACATGGGGGTTGCTTATCAATGAGGCTCCTCATGCTACGTTCTGTAGCAATCTCAGAGTTCCATGTAAATAATTAGGGCCCATCTTCGTCAAACAAAATTGTTGTAAATCTTTCATAGTCAACCCATTGATTCAAATGGAGTCCTCCCACTGATCAAAGGGAGGAAAAATGGGTCTCTTCCTCTTTCAAACTTGCCTTGAGTTGCCACCATGTGGTAGATAAGGTGGCATGGAACACATGTCACGTAGGAGCTACTCAAGGCCATTATTTGGGCCATGTTGAGTTGCCAAGGGAAAAAATGAACCAATCAGATGGTAGAGATTCAAATTGGCCAATCAAATTGTGTCTGTTCATTTGGCACTTGTAAGCCAAGTTTGAAAAGGGAGGTGGTCTGTCAACTCAGATGCCAAATTTAAAAAATGGGCGACAAGTCAAATGGCAAAGCAAAGGGACTTGCCACTAGTTTGAAACCACCCTAAGTTGCAAGCAAATTTGCAATCTGTTGATTCTTTGATGGAAATTGTCATCCAATGGAACGAGGTTGTCCAATGGAACAAACTTCCAGTTTATGATGACTTGCTCTTGGTAAATTTCTCCCAAAAAATAATGTGAATTCACAGTGAGCATGATTAAACTTTCTTTCCTCTTTATGATGACTTGCTCTTGGTAAATTTCTCACAAAAAGTAGTGTGAAGTCACACCGAGGTGTTAAACTTTCTTTCCTCTTGGGTGAAATTAGTTCCTCAACTTTGTAAAATGTGAGCACTCTTTTGTGAATCATTCACCACAAGCGAAGAACATTCCTACGGGGTAGTCTTTCAGACTCAGGGAGGGACCCAGCTTGTTGTCTGGTTGATGGGCTAGTTGGGTTTCGTGGGGGGATTGGAAACCGGCAGATCTACATTGATGGACTATGGTCGTCATTGTTTTGCTGCCTGATTAGACCAATTCTATGTCCTTAATGAATATATGCACTGGCTCCAGCATGGTTCCATCCATCAATCTGCTTCTGTCCACCTCATTGCTTGTTCAATCCGCTTGACTTATATAGAGGCAGCAACATCACGTCAAAGTACTCTCTCAACGCTTGAGTACTCTTGACTAGCTGAGGATGCAGCAACATCAATGATCAGACTACGTGCTTTCGCCAACCTCTTTAGTCTTTACCTCTTCTCTCCACAGACTCCACTTGACTAGACGCAGAAAGCATTCACATTCTAGATCCGAAGCTTCCTTCTTCCCTTCCCCATGGCTGCTCCCAAAAGTTATTCATGAAGGATTGCTTCTAGAAGTGTTGCTGTTTGAGAGAGTACAATATTGATTGCAATGTCGGACTGTTCATATTTTGTTGTGCATAGGCTGGCCTCCGCAGCTGGAGGCACGGCGTTAAGCCTTGACCCAGTAAACTTGCGTATGCTTGACTTGATAGTAGAAATGGGGATGGACTTTGTAAATGAGTTGACCATCAAGCCAAACGTGCTGCGTGTATTAGTTGAATTATACATATTTCTTCGATATATAGTTGAGCGACGTGCATATTTCTATACTTGTATAAACTTTTAGTTGGTGATGCAACAGAAAAATAATTCTGAATATTCTGTCCTGACTATTTTGCACTCGATCCCAAAGGGATAAGGATGGATATGTTGTAGTCCGTACATCACATCTTTCTTTACTACCTTATTCAATCTACTGCATGCATAAATGGAGGTGCTTTCGGTGGGAAAGAGTGGGTAGACAAGCTTTAGGCATTTCGCGTGGTGGAAGCTGAGCAGTAGGCACTGTAAGATCCAAACACCGTATTCAAAGCTCGTTCTAAGTTTATTTTGTTGCTATCTGGATCGAAAATTCTAATGATGGATCAACTCCAAACAGCTACTGTGTTTTGGGTTGTTTTCATGCTTTCGTGTGGGATGATCTTCAATCAAAATGCAGTTACTGCACACAAAGTCCGACATTATGATTTCAAGGTAGGTGAAGTATTGCTTTTTTGGGTTGTGCGTGTATGTGTGCGAGAGAGAGAGGAATATGGCATATGCATCATATTTTGTCTCAACTTTTAAGATGTCATCGACCAGATCCAAATCTCGATGTGCATAGCATCCGGGATTTAACTTAACTGGAACATCCGAGAAGTGCATCCAGATCTGGATGTGCATAACATCCGAGATTTAACTTAACTGGAACATCCGAGAAGTGCAGGCTTCTAAAAATGCATGTGTTTGACAAAGCTTGTACTTCCCACACTGGATGCCCATATGTGTGTGTGTGTGTGTGTGTGTGTGTGTGTGAGTGAGTGAGAGAGAGAGAGAGAGAGAGAGAGAGAGAGAGAGAGAGAGAGAGAGAGAGAGAGAGATTTTGAGAGATTTTTTGATTTTGATTGATTGATTTTGATCTTATTGTGCGTGGTGCTTTGGATGGATTGACAGATAGAATACGCAAACGTGTCCAGAATCTGCCATTCAAAAGCTTTGGTGTCAGTGAATGGCGAGTTCCCTGGCCCCACCGTGTATGCAGAAGAAGGAGATCGTGTGATAGTGAAAGTTACCAACCATGTGCAGGCCAATGTCACCATTCACTGGTAAAAACTCATCTCCCTACTCCCATTCTGCAATTAAACGTTCAATCAAGTGATCAGTTCCACCTTTCAAACAAGATATATATACTATTGATGAGCTCAAGAAAAGATACAACTTGCCGTATATTCAATTTGTAGATTTTAAGCAATTCACCCCTCTCAGATAGATGTATGTTCAATCATAAGACAATATAAAGGTCTCCTCACAGAATGGGTTGAATAAAACGCAGCAACAAATTGCTTTATGGCAAAATCAGTATAATCTGAGATTGAATTGGCATGCAATTTGATCCTACCATACCTTTGAACATGACATAAGATCGCTCAAAAAATATCTTGAAGATTGTAATAAAGGAACTTTTGAAGCATCGTAGCTTTATTCTTTGTTGTCAGCCCTTTGAAAATATGGCCTTTCACGCTATAGTGACAAGATTCAACTTAGAAGATCAATTATTATGGCTGTTTGCACAGGCATGGAATTCGCCAATTGCTCACGGGATGGTCGGATGGACCTGCCTACATCACCCAGTGCCCCATCCAAACAGGACAGAGCTTCACCTATGATTTCAGAGTCGTTAGCCACAGAGGCACTCTTTTTTGGCATGCACACATCTCTTGGTTAAGGGCAACGCTCTATGGTGCCATAATTATCCATCCTCGCAGAGGCTTACCTCTGCCATTTCCGAAGCCTGACGGCGAGTTCCCAGTTCTCTTAGGTGAGCTAACTTTTATACTCAAAGTTTTCTCAAATGCAAGTTTCTGGAACAGTGATGTAGTACTGACTCTACATTTGATGGGTTGCATCATTAGGGGAATGGTGGAATGGCGATGTTGAGCAGATTGAGATGGATGCTTTGAGGACTGGTGGAATTCCAATAATTTCTAATGCATTCACAATCAACGGACAGCCAGGACCCTTCTACAATTGCTCCACAGCAGGTAAAAGGGCAGCTACACATCAAACAAAAATCCTCCTTTTCGGAATGCACAAGCTAATATGATATATCCTCGACTCTTGATTACTTGGTTATTCTACAGTGACCACGCCTTCAGCTTCATTTTCTTTTTTGACCTTTGATCTGTAGTTTGATCTGATCGTTTCTTTTGATTTGATTCTGATTGGTCGATCTTTGTGATGGGCAGATGTGTATAAGCTCAAATTCAAGGCCGGCAAGACATACATTCTTCGCATGGTGAATGCAGCACTGAATCAAGACCTATTTTTTGGAATTGCTAACCATTCTCTCACAATTGTGGAGGTTGATGGCGAGTACACCAAGCCACTGACAGTACCTACTCTAGTCCTGTCACCAGGCCAGACAGCGGACGTTCTGGTCACAGCCACCCAAGATCATGGCCGCTACTTCATGGCAGCCAAGCCCTATGTCTCAGCTCCTGTTCCCTTCGTCCCCATTCCCACCACAGCTATCATCGAGTATGAAACCAGCACCGAAGCTGAGCTCTCCCAGCCTCCAGTTTTTCCGGCTCTTCCTGCAAACAACGACACAGTTTATGGAGAGAATTTCTTTCAGAGCATCAGAAGCTTGAATTCAAAGCAGTATCCAGTCCATGTGCCGCAGACAATAGACAGGGATCTTCTTTTCACAGTCAGCTTCAATCTCAAAGCTTGCCCCCCTGGGCAGCTTTGCTCTGGTCCGGGTAATGTAACCAAGTTCGCATCTTCCATGAACAATATTAGCTTCATCTTTCCATCTATCTCCATCTTGCAAGCCTACTTTTTCAACATCAATGGCGTGTTCTCACGTGATTTTCCAGACATGCCCCCTCATCCATTCAATTACACTGGACCCATGATAAACCCTCAGCCTGAAGTAGGCACTAAGGTGAACGTCATCCCCTTTGGATCAAACGTCCAGCTCGTGCTGCAGGATACTAGCATTTTGAACCTGGACAGCCACCCCATCCATCTTCATGGCTATAGCTTCTTCGTGGTCGGACAAGGAGTCGGAAACTTTAATCCCTCCACAGATCCTGCCAATTTTAACCTCATCGATCCGCCGTTTCGAAACACAGTCGCATTTCCCAGAGCTGGATGGGTGGCTATTAGGTGGACAGCCGATAACCCAGGTCGGTCTCATCCCAATTCTCTCATTCTCAACAACTGTACTTACAACTTTCTTATTCTGCTTTTGCTGCTTTACCAGCAGATTTCTCGTTTTTGTTTATGGGCAGATTGACCTGATGATATGTTTTTATGTATGATGATATCTGCGATGATCTTAAATGCATTGAACCACAAATCTGATCTCTTAGGTTGTAATATGATTTCTTTCAGGGGTCTGGTTTATGCACTGCCACTTAGAAACTCACACATCTTGGGGGATGGAAATGGCATTTCTCGTCACAAATGGCAAGGGGAAAAAACAGACTCTCCCTCATCCTCCAAAGGATCTTCCTAAATGCTGATGAAGCTCATGATAGTACAAGAAATTGGCTGCTGCGCTGCAAAATACCTGCTAAAGCTCTATTGTGCTCTCAGCTGCAGCCAAAGCAGTGACTCTCAGCCCTTCGTCTTCCATCAAAACAGCAACCTTTACAAGCTAATTCTTTCTTGCTTTCAGCTATAGAGGCATCTTGACTGCTGCTCTTACGTTGAACAGCAATTTTCAGCAAGTGACATCTTCAAGAGGCAAATGTGTGAGCAAAGTTTAAAGGCATTCTGTTTAATTTTACTTGTACTTGAACATGATTATTGTTGATTATGATTTGTACAATTAAACCAAAACCCATACCCTCAAGGTGGGTTTTGACTGCTCTGGAGCTGCTATTCTCCGATACTATTAGTCTTGAGCTTCATACATACTAGAATACAAAATAAGCTGATTCTTATTCCAGTCAGCTTACAAGAACTTCTAGATGTAATGTAGGTAGGTTGTCAATGAAACAATAAGTGGGTATTTTTCATATCAATCAAAGTGGTGTTTTTTCAAGAAGAGACAATAAAGAAAAACTTGGATTTACCTATTCATGAGTTTATCTATTTGACAAAACTGAGTTTATCTATTTGACAAAGGACTGCATGAACTCTTACCACGGAGACTCTTACAAAGCAATGATCACATGAAGAAGATATGCTTCCGAGTGTAAAGGACATTCATAAATTAGATCTCAAATTTAATTATGTCATGTGTTGAGGTACCCTTTTGTGGCATTGTTGATCTAATCACTTCAACATATCTCACCATTTGAAGAATATGTAAATGTACAAAGTTATCCATTCAAAATTTGCATCCTCAAATTTGGAGGCTTAGGATGGTTTAATGCTAAGTCCCTTGTGACTAGCATAGCCCTTTCAATTGCCACCCATTTGTTAAACCTTGCCACCCATTTGTCCCTTGTGACTAGCCTAGCCCTTTCAATTGCCACCCATTTGTTAAACCTTGGTAATTGAGTTGATGGTGGGCAATGGACCACCCCCTTTGTTAACTGGAGGGCAACAAATTTCAAATCCTTCACTAGTTTTGAGCTACACATGCTAAAACTTTAAAAAAGACACCAAAATTGATTTCCTAGCACAATTCTCCATAAACCACAATGAATTTGAGAGAGATATGGAACATGCAAATTGAATTTGGGAAGATCCACCAACTTGCAACCTTGCTCCTCTCCTTGGATAAGAATACTAGTTGAATACCACCAAGCTCCAATGAAAAGCACCATCTCTCCAAGCTTGTAAGCCTTGCTCTGATACCACTATAAGGGAAGCTCCTTAGATCCTGCTTATAAATCCTAAACACAAAAGGATAACACACTGTGGAGAAACCACCCAACCAAGTAGAAGCATCCAATCAATCTCTAGAAGCCTCACCCCCAAGCCAAGGAACAAGAAGCATGAATGTAGAGTGAGAGCCTGGCAATGAATCAAGAACCATGATGAGGAGTAGGGCGAGTTTGGACCTCTTATATAGAGCCAAAAGCATCATGGGCACATAGCCATGCATAGCCCTATGTTCCCTATACATAGATTCACCTAGAATAGAGTCCTATGCATGGACCAACTATTCATAGAATTGCTATTGATAACTCTACACATGCATACATTGTCTTATACCTTGTCTAAACTCCATTTAGTGTGTTCTGGGCCTCACAAGGATATTAGTTACTTTCGAGTCACGTCCAGTATGACGTGGCATAACTAACAGCTTGTTTCACTGGAGTACCGTGTATCCAAGACTAGGAGTATACTGTATCCTATGTACTGGTCATGGACACCAGTAGTACCTAGGCGAAGTATGTTCTTAGGCGAATGATGAACCTTCGCTAGATTTTCAGAACCTTCAGCGGATCAGTTCAGATGTTCAAAAACCTTCGTTGAGACTTTTGGAAACTATTTTCACAGTACTGAGTATGCCTGCAAATTTTTGTCCATAATTGAACAACCAAACTAGTACTTTGTCTAATGGACCCTCCAAATTCACCCATAAAAGGGTTGACTTCGATTTCATTTCTCACTTGTGCTAGCGAAGCTCTTGCCAAATTTTCCAGCAACTAGAACTTTCTAAAACTTCCTTCTAGCCTTCTGATACACTCTTGTGTTCTTTATTCTCAGTACTTACCTGCTTTCATCATGTCTTCTACCGATACTTCTCAGTCTCCTCAGTATGTCATTCATCATGATGTTCCGACCAAGACGGACATCATGATACTTCCTAGCTCTCCTTTCTCTCTCACAAAAAACATAAGAATTAGCAAATCCAATAACAATCACATCCAACAATTAGCAACCACAAAGGAAGCATGACAGATGGAGGAAAAGAGATAGAGAGCAAGGACATTCCACATTCATTCCATAAGAGGGCCAACCTGCTTGTATTGAAATGAAGAGAGAACATGTACATTGATTCGAAATTGCTACTTATATAGGAAATTGAGGAGATGGGAGCCCCAATTCCTATTGGCTAATCTAAATCTAAGAATTCAAATAGTAGAGGGAACTCATTCATTAATTGGAGGACCGAATTTGAAAATGAATTTTGGTGGGAACCCCTACTTTATTCAATAACTTGACTTCTAGGCCCCACGACAATAAAAGTCCCGCATAATAGGCCTAAAGTCCTTTTATTGACTTTCTAATTAATCAAATTTCTAGGTGATCATCGGGTTGGACTTACACATGCAGGGTACCAAATCCCTCTCACTTATTAACTAGGGTTAGGATTGCCTTGAGATCCGCAAACCCTCCAATAGTATCCCCCACCAAAATTGGTGGCGGTCCCATGATACCTCGCGAGATATTTATTTTGGGCTCTGGTTGGCCTCTCTTCGCACCTTTATCAAGTGGTGTTGCAACTTTTCCATGAATTCTAGGAGCTCGGTGTTGAAATCTTTTTTGTGCGATAAAAAACACTTATTTGCCTCTACAATCCAATTGGAGGTTGTCCAAGTTGTAAATATGGACTCCCATGCTCCGCCCAGCATCGTAGCTTGATAATACAATCTGGCCAATGGCAACTGATCGTGGACTTTGTCAGACTCCAACGAAACATTTGGATCGAAAGCCAACGCTAGAAGGCAATCATCCCATCTTGGTGATATGGATGCCAACATTGTCAAGTTGTTTGTAAAGAGCACAGATTGGCTAACAGTTGGATTTGACGAATTTCTGTACTCCACAACATAAAACTATAGGGCCAGATGGAAATCAACTGAGATGTTCAAGTTATACTTCTGGTAGATTATGGGATAGTTTGGGGTGTGGATGCTGATTTGTCCCACTAGATTTCCCAAATCTTTCCATTTACTACATCTCGACATTGGCACATAATACAAATTTACCCACAATTGGCGAGGGATGGCGACATAGCTCACGATAGAATTTGGAGCTTTCTCAAAGACTGTCTTCCGCTCTCCCAATGCTGGTAGCTTGTCCAATTCTTTGTCGTCCTTGATCTCAGAGGTCTTAAACTTTATCACCCATCCACTCCTCGAGGACTCGTGCGGATGTTGCTGTAGAAAAGCTTGGATCTGGTCCTCGATGGTGATCGGCTTCTGAAATAACGGCCTGGCCCTAGAAATAGATGGACCTTCTTCCGTGGCCTATGCATCTGGTGCTATGTCTCCCATACTAGCATCTCCCCCTTTATTCATACATGTATCCAATCCTCCCCGATCTTGTTTATGAGGCAAGAACTGAGGCATAACAGAGACTGGAATCTGAGGATTTGACTCCAAGACTTGAGCGGCTGCCTTTTCATAAACTTTGATGATTGTCTTTGCCTTGGCCAACTCACTCAATGCCGTATGTTTGAGCTTATCAAATCTGACTTGAAACTTTGCCAATGAAGTTCGATAGGTTTCAACCTTTTTGAAAAAATAATGGATCTCCTCTAGTAGGATAGGAGCATCAATAAGATGGGTAAGAGCGATCCAAAGTTAATAGAGATGGGTGTCAAAAATTTTATGGAAGAAAGACTCCAAAGTTTGTAGGCAACTAGTTTTGGCAGATTAAAACTCAATAGTACGATCATGTACCAAAGGTACTTGGCAACTCTTGGCTTGATAGAATTCAAAGGCAGACTGATTGTTGGCTTCACAAATTTTCGGAGAGAAGGATTCTAGTTGGGAGGTACTATCTTCATCAAGGTCTTCGGTAAAGATAAAAGGGTGAGGTAAGATAGGAGGTTCAGTATGGGTAGGGGTATCAATAGTTAAGGCACAATTTTCCTTTTCCAAATAGGTAAAAATATTCCAAATATGTAAATTGCAGAATCTTTCTTCAACAACATTACGTTCAACATAGTTAGGGAGTCAATAAAGATTTTTTCAACCATCACAAGAACACATATAGCAAATATCCACGAACAATACAAAGGAGGACGTGCAGACAAAAAAAAAATCGCGTGGATATAGCCATGGATTGGCGCGGATATACGCGATGATACAAGCGCGTGGATGTTCCACGCAAATGTCATTTTCGGCAGCAGATTGGCCGGATGTCATGAAATTCAAAATGCGTGGATTATCCACGCGTGGATTATCCATGCCAAGTCCGACTACCGGCAGCCGGGCAAACCTCCGACACCTGGAGCTGGAAATAGGAATTCTAATTTCGCGTGGATTATCCACGCCATAGTAAAAATGAAATTAAAAAGGCTCGACTTTCACGTGGATATTGTGTGGATAATTATCTACGATTATCCACACGAAATTTGCTTTATCCACACAAAATCTAGAGAGTTGAGGCCGTGATACTGCATGGATAATTTTATTTTTATATCCACGCGGTATCCACGTGGATAGGTTTCTGGATTTTGCGTGGATTATCCACACGTGGATAATCCATGCAAAATTTTTTGTCCAAAAAAAAGACATTTGGCGCAAACCAAAATGTGGTCCGCTCTGAAACTAGAGGTGACTTTCTATTTTTGTGTTGTGTGAGAGAGAGAAAAAGAGAGTATAGATGAGAGTGAGAATGAGATGAGGATGAATGTGAGTGAGAAGATTGATAGTGTTTAGGATTTTTAGTTCATTGATGGATGTTAATAGTATGTGTTTTGTGATCATAAGTTTTAAGATCTTTTTTGTTTGTGATGTAGGTTTGGATATGAAAACTGAAAAATGAGCTTTCATTGCAAAGGATTCAAAGATCAAGTGCATGCAAAAGGAAAAGCAAAGATTGCAAAACAATCGAGATACAATAGTAAAGGTAAATTCACATTTATTTTGATTCATTTGATATTTAGTTGATAACTTAATGTGTTATCTATTTCCATTACTTTTCATTGTGCTTTCCATTACTTTTTATTGTGCATTCTAACATGCAAATCATGTGCTAAAATAGATACATTGCATTGAATGCATCAATGGATACATTTGCATTGCATAGATGTGCATTAAATAGACTATAAGTTGCATTAAATACATCAATAGATACATTTGAAATCAATAGATGTGCATTCAATAGGCTATACATTTGCATTTATGGATTAAAAATATATGCATTCAAAAATTTTGCAAGAATGATGTGATGCCAAAACATTATATTGATTGATTTAAAAACAAGTACATTGATGAGAGAATAAATTCTCTCTTCCTACATTGCCTTCTACAAGGCCTTACATTTAATTTAAAAACCTCTACTCATCATCACTTCCTCCCTCCTCGCCTCTTTCATCTTGTAGGTGTACGTTGGTGTCCACATCTTCAAACTCCCCTTCGCTCTCATTCAAGTACTCTTCCACGTTCTCTTCCACATTTTTCACATTTTCTTCCACATCACAAACACTTGAAGTTGTAGAGCCTCTCTACAAAATTGAATCAAAGATTTAATTAAATTGAGATTAAACTTACTTGTAAACCACAAAGTAAACAATCACAAAACAATAAAGGTTAAGAGTTTACGATTGGAAACAATCCGTGGGATTCCATAAAAGCCTTAAGGGCGCATATCCATGATGGTAACCTTGCTTGTACTCCGCAGCGGTCATGTGTCTTCCAAAATCACTAAGCGACATTCAACAAAAAAACATAGTTAGCAATACAATATATAAAAACATTAACAATCTCACTACAAAAATAGAATCATAATAAAAAATATTGCACTTACAAATTGGGCCTCTAGATTGCCCCTTCCTCTCGATCCCAAGTGACTTTGGCCATGTTTTAAGAGCTTCTCGGCGGCAGCCCTACGTTGTTGTTCATACTTTTGGGGATTGTTTTGCAACAATTCTCCTTTCACCTTGCTCCAATCCTTTTTGGAGCACCATCCAAGCTTCATGGGATTCTTGGGATTCCTCACGGCTCTTCTCATCAACTGTCTTTTGTTTCGAATCCAAAGGCACATTGTATTCAAGGCCCAAGTCCTACTAAAAGCATTAGATTGAGGGAATTAAGAATACAAAGTCTCTATTATTTTATTTTTGTCTTCAAGCGATTGGGAGGACCAATCGATCATGTAATCTTTACCAAAATATAAAGCAACTAAATCACGCAAACGGGCATAAACTATATTGCCACATGTATTTTTTATAACTCCACCACGTGGATTAAAATCATAATACACACTACACGATTCTTGGGAAGGGGCATCTTCGGAAGCTCTTCTCTTGAATGATTCACCCGAAGAAGATAACACAAGATTTTGATTCTATTTCTTTGTTGAGGAGATAGATTCTCAAACCACTCTTGATTATATTCTTTGGGCTCCTCACGAGCTCTTCTCCTAGATGGTCTCACACTTGACCTTCCACTTGACCTACCACTTGAAGACATTGTATCAAAGAAAAACTTTAAAAGTTAGAAAGTAGTGGAGAATGGGAATGAAAAAGTATTGAAGACTTTTAAATTAGAAGAGTAAGCAATGAATAGAAAGCAATAGATTAATAGTAAGCAAGAACAAACAAGATCAATAGAGCAAGCAAAAGCAAGAGCAAGATCACTAGCAATGAAGAGCAACCAAAAGCAAGCAAGCAAGCAAGCAAGATCTATAGAGCTTAGAAGAGCAATATCAAGCAAGAGCACTAAACACTAGATTAGAAAACCTATAAAACTTGAAAGCAAAAGAAGAGGAGCAAGAATGCTCACGGAAATGCTATTTTATTAGCATTCAAGTTTCGCGTGGATTATCCACGCAGAAGTTATCCATGCGTGGATAATCCACGCGTGGATGTTCCACGCGGTTTTTTTCCCTCTCTTGGCACGTGAGAGGGTCCCCCACATGGGCTTGCATGCTTCAAATGTCATTCAATATTATCATAATCTTTTCTAGATTTTATGAGAATATTTTATTGTAGGATTTTACATAAAATATATTTTTTAATATGATGGAATGTAAAAAAATCAATTCAAAGATCATTCTGGTAGTATTTAGGTGTTAAAACTAGTTTTATATTGTTATAAATTTTATTTTTCTTGAGATTTGACATACAAGACAAATCATGAGATAAGAAATAGTACATATTATTATTAAACAAGTAATTTGAAAAGTACTTAAGATTTTATGACATAATATAATGTCAAATCGATGATGGCATAAAACATTTAGTTTATTAATAATCTAGGTGTCCAGATTTTATATGATTTGATGACATAATTACATGGCCAAATAAATTTTTTTTGCTTTTGTCATGTGGCTTCTTAAATGGTTGCATGGGGTCATTTAGATTCATGATCAAAAGCATTTATGTTATATTCAAGACCTCAGTGATATGTGACCTATATGATAAATCTTTTTAATTGTTGGTGTGTGACCTATATAGCCTTATATGAAATCATAGTAATTAGTTGAAATATCATTTAGCATTGTAATAAAGATGTTGATCAATGGTGTGTTATCTAGTATATGATTTCTTGCATACAAAGCAACCATAGATAGAAAGGGCGAATGCATATTGCTCGTCATGAGATACCATGGCACACTAGGCCAATCCAAAGAGATTTATCTTTCACTAATTCGAGCCAAGTATCAATTAATCAAATGAGTGATTGAGTGGGCAATGAATCAATTGAGCATATGACTGACTGTTTGATTTTGATCATTCCATCTTGAAAGAAAGATCGAGTGAGATCATCACTCATCTTAGACAAGAGTTTAAACTGAGAGCTTCGAACATTGACTGCTATGTGGTCTTTAAATTAGTTGAGATAGGCCTGCACGCACTATCTACTGATGTCTAACATTTGTTAGTATGAACCTCATTTTGATTACTTGTCATGTGTTGCCCCACCCAAGCAATTTTCTTGATAGCAATGTTACTAGAATATTAGATTTACATTAAGCATAAGTAGAATATACATGGATTAGATGTTGGCATGTCTTTAACAAATTTTATTATATTTGTTCAGTACATACGGTCTCATAATGATTACTTATGATGTGGTATAGAGTAGCTGGCTACAGTGTGTATATGTCATCAACGATGTCGTCATCATCAAATAGCGATTCATCTCATGATCGCAACAACATGTATATATTGTTATTGATATTGACATCAATTGCACTTTATTTGTTATTTGAATATGAGTGTATAGTTTTTCTTGCAAATTTATTCTTACAATGACATTTGATTGGAATTATGAATTCTAGGGAAACTATCGTACCTCCAAGTAATTTAGAGAAAGAAAAAAGAATTGAGCTCTATCACAGAAAAAAGGGGCAAGCAAGACTAAAGTACAATGAACAACTATTGACTGGTTCATCTTCAAGCTCTTCCATCAGTCGATGTAGACTGCCTATTGATCCATCACATGTATGTATATTGATTTATGTCATAATTTTTTTATTTGTAATATTGATGTAATCCGATTTGATCTTTGGATATAGTATATTGCTCTTTGGAAAGCCAAGACACCACTCCATCACAAATGAAGGTTGAAAATGCACTAAATGTACAAAGACTATTTTGTCAATTTTTGTCACATGTTAGAAGCTGTCAATTTTCACTTGAATGACACTGAAAGAATTTGCGCAATTTGCTATTGGATTATTGGACCAGTTTCAACCAGAATATGATGAGAGGATACCATGTACATGCACACAATGCAAAGGCCTTAGGATTCGGACAAGGAGGATTGTCAACGATCATATTTAGGCCAATGGAGTGCACACAGAGAATCCAAGAGTACGAGAGGTAAACTCTTTAAAGTATTTTTCGAAAATGCTTTAATCTTTGACCCTTAAGTTAATCTCTCACTTGCTTCTAAAAGGAAAAATCGAAGTAGAATGATTAGATGTAGTTAATCTTGATTTCCATATTCAATCACCCATAATAGCCTCTCATTCACGTCCGAGAGAGAGAGAGAGAGAGAGAGAGAGAGAGAGAGAGAGAGAGAGAGAGAGAGAGAGAGAGAGAGAGAGAGAGAGAGAGAGAGAGAGAGAGAGAGAGAGAGAGAGAGAGAGAGAGAGAGAGAGAGAGAGAGAGAACACGTCTTGGACGTATTATGACTAGTTTGAAAGATAATTGCAAATTACTACACACTATTGATGTGTCAAAAGACATTCTAGGTTCTTTTTCTAACCTTCCTCTTCCACCTAGCTTGCAACCATTAGTAAAAACTTTTATTAGAAGTAGATATTCGTGTTGGCCACTCCAATCACCATTACCATTAAATGGAACACCATTTACGTATTGGGGTCGAATGTACATGATCATGCCTAGTGAACACTTTCCTAAGGCTGGTTTGGACCTTTTTGCATTGAGTAGTATTGAGGTCCCTTTAAATAGTGTTGTGACATTGATGCCATATGTAGGACCTCAATACAATTGGGGTGATTGGCATGCTTTGTGTCGTCACCAATGGAGGATGCAAGTATATGGCTTGAATTCAAATGCTTGTTCTTCAGAGGAGCAACGCATGCAAGGAGGCAACATCTCAAGGGCAAATTGTACATACATTGATGGACGTCCAGATGTGCATGGAAACATTGCTGCATATATAAATAGTTCCATTGGCCACCCTCTATTGACGAATTGTGATTTTGAAGAACGCACCAATGGAAAAGATATTTTTTTACTAGAAATGTAAAGGGCACTTATGTAATGGTCTGTGCCACTAGATCTATCAGGTTTGGGGAGGAATTGTTCATCAAGTATAGTTTCAACCGTCCTCTACCCAAATGTTTGTAAGTCAAATGTGAAGATTTAAATTTTGTTGATATGTAGAGATGTATAATCCATGCATCTTGATTGTATTTGGTTTGTTTCATTAAATATGTCAAATGTTAGGAGCATTATTCATCATTTGCCTAGATAAAATATTAGGAGCATTATTCGACTTTGAGTTCATTGTATGTGGTTTGTGTCATTAAATATGTCAAATGTTAGGAGCATTATTCGTCATTTGTCTAGATCAAATGTTAGGAGCATTATTTGTCTTTGAGTTCATTGAATGTTAACAAGTTGAAAAGACAAATCCGGCTAATAGATACATTGGTATGTTCATACTTTTTAGACTAAGAGGTAATTTATATTCATATGCAACATTTAGATCTATCAATTATTGGGAGGAAATGTTTATCAAGCATTGTTTCAGCCTACTTCTTGTTATTTTGATATATAGGATTCTTCATCCTCATTTAGTGTTGAAGACAATAATCCTCGTAATGGTCAACGTAGACGATGAATGCAATACAACGGTCCACATATATTTAAGAATGTGGGTGAATCTATTTGGAAACATACCATTGCTGCAAGGCACAATCTAAAAGAATCAAACACCAAATTTGTGAGACCATATAGAAACTATCAATCATTGTCAGGTATTTACATGTACTTGGTGCATTTTTCTATTTAGTATTTATTGATTGAAAATTCAAATAGACATAAAATGGATTGAATATGTTGCAGCTAGATGTGTTCAAAAGAAATCCGTGGGTTGGATCTTCGCAAGAGACATGAGGATATGGTGGAGATTGTGTGCATGTTTGAGAGATATTTTTTGACTTCCATCATGGACTCGCAAGTGCATTTATTGGTGGACTTGGTTGAAGAAGCTTCTATTGTTGGTCCAGTACACACTAGGTATAAGTGCATAAATTATCTTTTGCATGTGTATTCAAACTAAATCAATTGATACATGAACTCTTTAAATGAAACACTTATTTTTAACCATTTGTGACTTTTTAGGTGGATGTTCTTTATGGAAAGGTACATGAAAGTCTTAAAAGATTTTGTGCGTCAAAAGGCAAGGCCTGAAGGTAGCTTGTCAGAGGGATGGTTAGTACATGAATCTCTCTTTTATGTTACTGAAATTTTGCACCAACTACATCCATTTGCTCCACTATTGTGGCGTGATGAGGAAGCTGAAGAAGTAACTAGTGAAAAACCTCAAGGGATAGGAAAGGTCCATAGGTTGGCACCCTTCCAACAAGAAAACATTTCTACATTCATGCTTTATAATTGTGGAATTATGGATAAATGGTTAGACCTATATGAAGAAAAAAAAAAGAGAGGGCCTTGTCTAGAAAGCGCCAACAACAGAATAGAGGTAGACACATGGCCTCAAGTTCACATGATCTTGAGCCATTGCCCAAGCAATGCACTATAGAGTGGATGCATGACACACTACAAAAAGCAACAAAAGAGAGACAAAAAACATCAAACCCAGAATGGGACTCTGCAAGAGGATGCGAATGAAAGGTATTATTCTTTAGATACTTTATTATTAGAACTTTCTTGTTTATAACAATATTTGTTTAATCATTTTGAAACAACATGGTTATTCACAGTGATTATTTATGAGATTCATGTTTGTCATGTGGCAATGCAAAATGTATAATGCTATATGGGCTTTTGGTTTCCACTTTCATGTTGAAAGGATTGATAACAAGAGACGCACACACGATTGTGGTGCAGTGCATGAGATCGGAATCCCATCTCAGGAGATATAGAATACGTAGGAACTATACAAAATATTTATGATGTGTCATTTGGTGAAAGTGGACACTATTTTTTATTTGATGTGAATTGGTTCAAGGCAGTTTGTAGAGGGCCCAATGCAACCATAAAATCTAATCCAAGTGGATTTTTTGCGACTGATTCATCAAAAACATTGAGCATAGAGTCCTTTGACACATTGGTGTTGCCTCGTCACTATGAGCTGGTGCACATGCTATGCTATAATGTTTTTCATTTTATTGCAAGTGATTTCAGTATTTGAGTTTTCGATATGTTCTAAAATAGTGATTTTTGCAGGAGGTTTTTTCAACCAGATCGACTAAACAAGATATGGTGGTTTGTAGCTCAAGTTGAACCACGTTCACGATGAGTGTTTGAGGGTGCAAATGTTGAGAATGACATGGGAAACCTTCATTTTAACTATGAGATTGAGCTACCTAGAGATGTAATAAATCGTCAAACCATACTTGAAGCACCCACTTCCATAGATGTTGAGAATATAAATTTTAATAGTCAGGATGATGAAATAATTTTTGAAAGTGAGAGTGATGATGAAAATCATCTAAGAGGAGATGAATTGCAAGATGCTGTCGCTGATGAAATTGATTCTTGTAATTCTGAAACAATCCCCTTGAATTGAACATATCCCTTGTCAACTAGTCTTGTTTTATAATTGTTCACACTACCATTTTGATTAAGCTTGGTCTTAAAGACCCATTTGCAAACAATAACATTTTGTATCTTTGATGAAGGATCAATAATTTTACAAGTATCTCAAACAATGCATCATATACTCACCTCACTTTTCATTACATCAAATCACTCTTTTGTTGCTACAGTTTCATTCAAACTTGAAGGAACATCATCAAACTTAAGGTAGTAATAAGGGCAATAAAAATTAAACAATCATCAACTTGTAATTGCTTCTCTCTTCCTTGTATTTGAGCCTTGATGGTTGCATTTGGGCTCTGATATCATGTTAAAATCAAAGGTTATGAACCTCATTTGGATACTAAAACCTTGAAAAAGCATCAAAGGTTTCATTTATATTAGATAGAAAACTAGCACACAATTCAACCTATTTTGCATCTAATTGGCAAGAGCTTTTGAACACCACAATAAAACTAGAAATAATTGATCTTCACATCCTGTCACACACGTGGAAAGTATAATACTTTGTTCAGATTCAGAACTATTCATTACACACAAAAAATATCACATTCATCATTCATCAATTCCTCATTAAAGAGCAAACTTGCCAAAATCACCATCTCTTGATAATCTCTCGAAGTATGTACAAAATGAGCTCTCAATCCATATCAAATGATCTCGGATATGAGATTAGGTAGAGTGCCATTAGGGTAGACCCTAAACCCCTGGCTATCAAAGCCTTAGATCATGCATAATTATCCTCTTGGTAGCTCGAGTCAATTGTCTTATAAAAGTAGATGGCCGCCCTCATAAAAAATCTCAATCATCTAGGAACACCATGATATAATTCACTTTAGAAAAATATTTATTTAACTAATTCCATTTCATTATGAACATGCAAAAAAAAAAAAAAACCCTCATCATAATATAATTCACTTTAGAAAAAAAAATATATAGCCTAATCATAATATAATTCACTTTAGAAATATATTTATTTAGCTAATTTCATGTCATTATCAACATGCAAAAAACAAAAAAACAAAAAAAAAATGCGTGGATAATCCACGCAGAAGATAGGACTGGTCTGGTACGGTGAACAAACTGAAATTTGCGTGGATAATCCATGTGTGGATTATCCACGTCAAAACTGCTTTTTGGCGCCGCCAACCTTCCCTCCCAAACAGTTGCCGGAATTTTCAAAATTCAATTTTGCATGGATTATTCACGTGTGGATAATCCATGCGCATAAATTTTTTGGCGCCGAGTCAAAAAAACACCGATGGACTGGCCGAAGGCGTGTTCAAATTTTTTTGGGGTGGATAATCCGCACGTGGATGTTCCACGCAAACAAAATTTCAAAAAATCGACTAAGTGTCAGGTCTCGCGTGGATACTCCGCGTAAATAAACACAGAGTTTTCTAGTTGAGCATGCTTAGGGTATTTTTCTTTTTAATAAAATCCATGTAGATCTTAATCCAATCCATGGTAATCATTAAGTCAACAAGACAAAAGATTTTATCATCAGAGCCCATAACATTACACGTAGCTAAATCATAGGAAGTAATAAGTTTGTGAACTTCAACATCTTTCTTCATGCAATAAATGTCAGTCTTAATAAAGCGGTTAGGTGGAGGAAGGGGCTCCCCATAACCAAGAGCAACTGAGTCATGAAACCATCCTATGGACTACACCATAAAATAGACCTAGTTCGCCATAAAATACAAGTAAAGGTAAAGGTTTGGTACTACCCAGGCCAAGAAGTAGTCGGGTTTACATCTTAAAAAGATGAAGAGAGAAAGTAAAAAGTTTTCACATAGTCCCCCTTAACAAGTCAAAACAAGACCCTTTGAACCCTTTAATTTATAGCATAAGAGGTAAAAACAAGGCTGTATAAAGTCTTACAATACAGAGTACCATACATCGAAGCAAATTTTAGGACACAAAGCTGTTACCTGCCACCATCCCACGAAACACAATCGCACGAGTTAGTTATGTGAGGAAAACAGGTGTCATAGTTGAGCATCAATTGTTATCCATGTCTAAAACAAGATTCACTACCTTATCAACTTGATTGCAAATACAAATAATACGTCCAATCTTCACTATCATGAATCTCATAATTAGCAATAAATTTTGCCCTTTAATGAAATCATATCAGGATAGATAGAATATTGATCAGTATAAGGGCAAAATGAACAATACACAGATAAAAAGAGACTTGACTTTTGCATCAGTGCTAGGTACTAGGGCAGATCCATGCCATACTAGCCCCAAGGACCTCCCACGAAGACTGTTAGGAGTCCAAGCACCTTACAGCTTGGGAAAATCCATGCCATACAAGCCCGCCAAAGTCTAACCTCAAACAAGTACATAGCTCACCTACAATAGCCACTTTAAGTTTTATAAATCTTTATCTTGTTATCAGTATCGTAAACCAATCCTCATCGAATTAAAGCATGAAACGTAAGTTCTTTAGAAACATATCTTTGAAAACAATCACTCTTAGCATATCTTCAAATCCCTCATGTGTACATGAAACGTATTGCACTATTGGGTGAGAATACCATTCATATCGATGTTAATTCGTATAGCTTCATACTTGGATGCAATAGGGAAGACATCTCCTGCGAGGTGCACATATCCAATTGCTTAAGCGAAACCCTCTTTATGTACTAATGATTTCAAACCAAAAATAATGTATTAATGATAGTGCAGCTTCTCTACTAGAGTATCTTATTTCAAGAAAGGTACTTAGATTAGTCAAGCGTGATTCATCTTAACAGGAGGTACTAGTGTCTTCAAGTGCTATAGAACCATTCCCTTACTAGTTCATTACTCAAATTCCAACACATTCCAAACAACAATGTCACTTTGGTTATCATTGTGCTCAAAGCTACTACCATTTTCAATGCCTCATAGCACCTCTTTTAGTTATGACTAAAAACAACTATATGTATTGATAGTTTCCATAAGAAAACACATATCATGTCCAATGAGGTTCAAGACACGTTATCATATGAATAGAAGATGACAAATACGGGTCCACATCCCACTACCGTCTCAGAATCTAGATTAATTTTAGAAATCAACCCAACAGACTTATTATTATAGTCAACAAAGATATTGAGGATTGTGCTAAGAAAATATGGTATGCTAGATTGTAAACCAAGCTATATTCCTTTAGATCCAGAATTAAAATTGTTAGAAGAGCAGTTTCCAATGACTTGAGGAAGAAGAAGAAAACTACGAAATAGTATCCTTTTCATTCAATTAGAGGCTCATTAATGTATGGTGTGCTCTGGTACTTGTCCTAATTTAGCACACTCCATTAAAACAACAAACCAACTTCTATCTAGTCCTAGATTGACACAACTCTTTTGATGTTTCATAAAATATATTCGAGCTACTAAGAATCTCTGCATGTTATGGATGTAGCAAATTCTCAAATACTTTAACAAATTACATAGATGTTGATTGGTGGCAGGGGATATCAACACTAGAAGATTTATGTTCTTACTCAATGAAGGCCCTATATCATGGAAGAGTTGAAAACATATCTCAATGGCATTATCATCAACTAAATTAGAATATAGTGCTACCACAAATGCTACCAAGGAGTCAATCTGGCTCAGCAATATGTTGGCAAACATCAACCTTGCTCAACAAAATCCTATTGTTCTTTATTGTAATAATCAAAGCACAATTGCACTATCTCTGAATATGAGATTTCATTCTCGAAGTAAACATATTGAAATCAATTACAAGTTTGAGAAAGAGTGTAGAGTAAGAAGTGTTAAAAATTCACAATTCTAGCTTGACTAGTTTTGGTCATATGATTTGTATATAGCCAAATAGTCATGATGTGGCATGTCACACATGCCAAATAGCCTACTAGGATTCCTTTCATAATGATATTCTCAAGTTCATCCAAGCGATAGCAGCTTTGGAATGAGTCCAAATCCAAGAGAGAGAAAGTAGGAGCTATTTTTGATAAATTTTACATTGTTGAGGGATCTCCATGATTCCAACCCTAACTTGGTAGGGATGCAAGATCCATTTAAAATAGCATTAGGGATAGGGTTAGGGCTGCTCATACCTGCTCAGATCTGAGATGGATCATGTATATATATGTGATGATCTATCACTCAAATCAATCAAGCAATTATGTGATTTTCCTCTCAAATTGGTGAAATTGCTCTCTATGTTTGTAATTCTTTAAGTGCTTGTGATTCCTAATCATTTTTGGATTGAATGTGGGTCTGGTGTACTGTGTTCAGACTGTGGGAGGCCGTACCTCACACATGTGAATCCATATGCAAGAATTTGGGGCATTTAGTGAGATTTAAGCCTAGATTCTGGTAGATTTTGATAATGCAAATTGTGCTAATATTAAAGAATCATAATCTATTGCTTCTCTCATCATTTCAAGTGATTTAGAATCCTTTTTTGTTGTTATTTTTACAAGAAGGTTATTTTTATTTTCTACAGAACAAAGTTTATGGCAGCAATTACTTCACCAAAGGATAATCATATCATATTTAATTATATTTTAAATCAGAAGATAAAATTTTTTCAAGATCCAAAGGTGGAGTGTTGGATTTCAAAGTTTTGGCAGACATGGATGTAACAAATGTTCAATGAAATAACAAAGCTTGACATAAAATCAAGTGTACGTGAAGCTTTGGGTAAGCAATCACGTAAACCTTTTGGCATTAGTTCATATAGAGTGAAAGATATCCTACACACACAATGAGTCATGGGAACTTGCCCAAATGGAGTCACTGTTGGTGCTTTGTAATTTTGGTCTAATTTATTTGAATTTACTTCTTGAAAAAGAATTCAAATGCATTATTCCACTTTGTTGCTTTCAAAGATTTTATGGAGAATCATTCTGATGTACAGGTCAAATGGGACACATGACAAGCACGAGACATGCTTTGTAGTAAAGGAATATGCTCAATAAGAAAGTATTGATTTTTGATAAACCCTTTGCTCATGTAACCGAGATGAACACTATTTGTTGTGATTTGGTGATTGCTTCACACTTTTATTGGAACATCTATCAAATGGATGTGAAGAGTTCTTTTTTGAATCTTATATTGGATGAAGAAATCTATGTTTCACAACCACAATGCTTCATTATTTCAGAAAAGAGCATTTAATTTGTAGATTAAAGAAAGCTCTTTATAGTTTAAAGCAATTACCTAGAGCTTGGTATGCTTGTATTGACATCTTCCATCTCAATTATGGCTTTATTCAAAGTGAGTGTGATTTTAATCTCTATACCTTTACACAAGGATGACCATGCTACTTTGTTCATAGTTTAAGTGGATAATTTGATTATTACTAGAAGTTGTGAAAAGATTCTAGACAAAGTCAAGTGCAGATTGACCTTTGAATTCTAGATGAAGGATTTGGGAATTTACATTTCTACCTTGGAAATAAAGTATGGTGATATGAGGATAGATTATCTCTTTCTCAATTATATAAATTGTGATGTTTTGGAAAATTTTCAGATGTTGGATTCAAAGTATGTTTCTACACCAATGGAACCAAATGTAAAATTAACACAAGTTGTGTTGATGAGGATGAAATCAATGTTATTTTGTTAGAGCAATGGGTTGGTTTCTAGATTTATTTGACTATTACAAGAAAGACATCACATATGTAGCTAGTGCGACAAGTTAGTTTTTGACTAGCCCAAGAAAAACTTAGTGGAGGAGTGCAACACAGTTTTATGTATCTGAAGGACACATTCAATTGTGATTTAGAGTATGGTTTTTGTAATGATCTTGTACTTCATGGTTACTATGATGCGAGTTGGGCTATTATTATAGAAGACAATCTATTTTAGTTTAATTTTTAATTTTGGCAAGGCCTACAATCTCATGGAAGAGCAAAAGGCAAGCTACTATTGCGCTATCTTTTGTTGAAGCTGAACTATTGAAGCTGAACATAGGTAGCTAAATTTGAAGTGTGGATCCATTTGTTTGACAATTTTTTTTTTTTCAAAATTGTTGTTATTTTAGTGTTCTGTGATAGTCAAAGCTACATACAAATTACAAAGAATCCTATATTCCATGCACATGCCAAGCATGTTGAGACTCATTATCACTTTGTGCCTAAGAACATTAACTCTAAGGAAGTAGAATTAATTTATTATTCTATGCATTAACAAGTGACGAGTATATTTACTAACCATTTAGTAAAGGCATAGTTTTGCAATAATAGAATAACAAAAGCAAGGTTGGGATAATTCAAGTGAACAACTTCGCAAATAACTGGCATCCTATTTGAAAACCTTGAAGTCACCATGTTTAGGCAATTGAGATTCCTTAGGAGAGAGCATGACATCTTCGTTTTTTTTGGTCATTGATTATGAACATCCAATAGCAGGGTTCTATATTTCAAAATATTAAATAGCTAAATTATCACACACTAGGTAATCAATTCCTTTTTGAAAATCATGAATACAACAAAGGCAGACAAATAAAACGTTATATATTCATTAATAGCCTTTATAAATTGGTAAGTCCTTAAAATTAAGTCGAACTATCATATTCATATCAAAGTTGGGACGATAATTTTTTGGTTTTGACTACCAAATAATAAAATTTTCAATCAAAAATCAAAAGTATAGCCGAAAAGCAAAAAATAGCCCAATTAAAAAACCCTGGCCAATAGTATGTTATGAATGATTCTGTCAACTAATTTTCCTGCTAAATTTGGCATCTCCTTACGCTTGCCCAAAATTTGGTGCCAAGGATTTGATAGTGAGTTGTAAGGTCTCTAGTCATCTAAACAACAATACATTTAAAAGGGGCCATATGATGCAAGGTGAAGTGCATCTTACAACTCTTGGGCTTATTAAAGTTAGATTATTGATAAGTAGGGCCATCCAACATTGTTGACACATCATGTCACAATTGCAAGATGACCTATTTTGCCTACAATGGGGTACAAAATCATTGTAAACTATGCTTGTGAGAAGAATCCTTTGGACATTTGAACATCTATTGATGCCATTGGACCCATCTATGTGCATAACATCGGTAGTTGGCATGTGCCACATTGGGTGCGCACACATGCACCTACAAATTTGGTATATTAGTTATGTAAAATAACACAGAGAGTGTGTGTGATGACACTGAAGACTCTTTATCATTCTCATGCCTTTGCAACTTGTTATAGTTTAGATACACTTGAGACCAACATTTGATTGGGCAGGACCCAAATCACAATCCATCGCTCGTTTATGGGTGGGGTTTTTTTAAGGTATTCTAACAACAGTTGTAGGCCTAGCGATTGCAACCTACCTCATAGATGAGTTTAAGGAGAATTCTCACTACAACGTCGTGAAAGACCTACCCTTATCAAACGTGCTCCTTGCTTGTGAGCCGAGAGAGTGAGCTCCTAGGACACTGCTCTTAGCATTAAGTGAGGCATGTAAAAACTTTTCCCTATTTCATGCACACACCATGTGTTCAATTCACTTGCCCTTACGTGTTGACTTGATATGAGTTATTAACATTTTGTTAAGAGCCAATATCGCCCCTAATCTATCCGAGTTTGGCCTTTGAGCTACTTGGATTGCGAAATTTCAATATGCCGTCCGTGTCCCCTCCCATGAGGTACCCACTATCAAGTGATATATCTCTATCTGCATCCATCATTGACACTAATATCCCAACCAATTCACCAATTCAACCATCGGAGCTAGAATAACACTTCAACTATAGCACCTGCATTTACACTAACATTCATCCAACTACTTCAACTATGGCACCTACAATTTTACACTCATCCAACTTTTATGGAGCTGTCGCTGGGACCCCAGGCATCTCCATGGCACGCTACATTTTTAGTCCCGCTGCCGTTAGAATTCTTCAGATGCATTCAGATCTTGCCACGTCTCCTATATGGAAGTGGCGATTCTGACTCGTGGCAGCATCGAGACGGTGGGGGTTGAAATAAAGTTTTCAGTGCTATCTAACCCGGACGATCCACTCCACCTAACGTCCGCTCTGCTTCTCTTTCACCATAGTTTTCTCTTTCGTGCTTTTTCTGTCTCGTCTCTTGGGATTCTTAGCAGGAGCATCCACCATAGATAGAAAAAGAGAGAGAGATTTTTGGATCTACATTCTTCTCTAGAACCAAATCAACGGGAATCTATGCGTTTGCCATCGCGGGCTGGAATCGCTGCTTTCTGCTGATAATGCTAGCCCTACATTAGTGCACAGCAGCAGAAGATATTGCTTAACTTTACTCATCGATTGTCCAACGACTGCTGCGACTTGAGTTCTGACTGTCCGCGGATCTCAGGAAAATTTTTCCATTGTATAATATATCGCGGCCCAGATATTGCTCACTTTCTACTTGGTCTTCTGGTTAGTATGGCAGATTCTTTCGACTTGGCAATGAAACAAGAATAGTATCTTTCTTTAATGATGAAGTGGCATGATGGAGTTACACGCTCACTTTGTGGTATCTGTGTAGTTTTTAGCTTGATTTTCTGTTGTAAGACGAGAAAGATCCTTTCTCAACCCGGAGAGTCTTTGTATTGTTTAGATGTTTATAATATGCTTTATTGCAGATTTTGCGATCGTAAGGCGAGAAGAATTCTCTCTCATTGTGTGAAATCTTTGTATCTTTTAGCTTGTCTATGCAGATTATTCTGAGGCGATACGAGAAGGACACTGTTTCCAAGAAAGCTTAGCAACGTATGTGACAGATCCGTGAGCTCTGAAGCAGCTCAGCAGCAAAATATTAGCACATCCAGATCATTGAAGTTCAAATTGCCTGTTCTTGTTTCATCGGTTTGCTTCCAAAAAACAAAGTTATTCGATAATAATATCTCAACATGAGGGGATCCGGAATGTCATGGCTGCTTATCTTGTCCTCATTTGTTTTTTATTTAGTCGCGTTTGGCCTGGCTCTGGGAGCCAATGCCCACAGAAGCAAGGTTCGTCGCCTTACTTTGTTATGTGTCTCAACTAAGGTAGCCATATCTCAGTCTCTGTCCCGTCGTGTGACTTTATGCCTCATATCCTTCTCTGCTTATGCTGTTGCAGTTTTTATTAGCACGAGATTGTATATATGTTAAAGCAATTTTATACTAGTTCTCTCGTACTTTGTTTTTTGATCTGAAAATACAGATCCGTTTGTTTTTGTGCAAAAGTAGGAAAGATTTTACTGCAGAAAGAATCCATAGGCTGACATGCTTTTCGTTATGCTGCAATGGAGGACCCTGGATCTTCTGTAATACAGTAACAATGAACACAAACCGAGTGAGTTTCCGTCACCTTAGGACGGACTTTGCGCATGAGGACTCGTAGCGCTCCATGTCACCATAGAGGGCTTGAAATTGTATTAATTTGACTTCCAGCCTTAGTACCATGCTACGAACAGATGCACGAGGCCTACTTAAGGTTGGACGAAGGCATGAGAAGGTTTCAGCTGGTGAGCCTACTGTTAGTGCTATAACGAGACGTCCGAGTACCTAGAATACCCTGTGTGATCCAAAAGCCAAATTAGCCCTGGGCTAAAGCCAATGATCTTCTATTTGCCAAATGCGGCCCTGAGCTCTCAGTTCTGACCCGACACACCATTGAGGGCACGCTTAGCACTGCTAGACTGTGCGCTTTCTGACAGCTAAAAGTAACACATCCAGTGGCAAATATGCAATAAAATTTAAATGTAAGACAGCACAGAAGTATTTTGTGTACTATTTCAGTAGCAACCAAATTGCACCCTTTGATGTCAAGATGTTGGCAGGTTTTCCATATAATGTTGATGTTCTGTGAAATGCTAGAGAGGAATTCCAACACTTCGAACCAAATGCTTCATGAAATCATCTATGCTATAGGTCGTGGAGCTACATGTCTCCTGATGCAATTTGTATCTTCACCTCTAGTGGAGGTCATTCGAGTTGTTTGATGATTTCATCTCATGTGTCATTATATTGTACATTGGTTTATTGATTGTCTTGTAAAGATGCAGATGTGCTGTTTGTTTATTTGCTTCAGTACTGGAGACTAACATTTCCTTTTCAGGTCACCATTCAATACGACTATGGATCAGAAATAACCGTATGCAAATACACGAAAGATGTTGCAACCGGTCTAGGTGTTGGGGCTTTCCTTTTTCTTCTCTTGGGTCAGGTTCTTATTACAGGCTTTACGCGTTGCTTATGCTGTTCAACAGCACTCAGGCCCGGATCAGCTAGAGTTTTTGCTATCATTTTCTTCATTTTCTCCTGGTGAGTTCTTACAGAATGAAAACCACAATGTAAACTTTGTGCATAGATGGACGTGTGGCAAAATTGGACTTTAACATTTGTCAAAGATCGGCATAAATAGGCATTCAGCAGCATTGAAACTGAACGTTGTTTGCCATGGCACTAGGTTGTCAACTACTTTTACTTGACCTTGTAAGACTTTATAAAGTTAAGCCCTAAGCGTGAAAACCCTGTCTGGATCTACATAGATCTATCTTTAAATATATTTATCTATATCATAATTTTATAATACATCCCTGATTAGGTTTTCCCGAAATGTGCCTGTATTTTTATTTTTTTGGCTTTAAATGTTTTGATTTGTTTATCATGTTTGTGAGTTTTTTAGGGCTTAAAACCAATTCTTGTATGGCTTAAGAATCATTATTTGGTTTCTTTTTTCATTTTTTAGTTCAAAAGATATATCTACTAATCATTTTCCTTAAATCACTCCCATTCCTCCACAGAATTCTAACAGCCATGCTCATGATTGAATCATATAATTGCAATTATATCTGGTGTATTTTAGCCACATTAAGTAGCACAGTTTAATTTTGATGCTAAGAAAACCTTTTATGATCTATTTAGCATCTGCAATTCAAACAGATACTAGCCTCTGTTAGGAAACAAAAACAACACGCAGCAGAAAGCCGGGCAAGCAAGAGAAATGCAGAGTATGAAAGAGTGTCTCGCTTTAAGGACAATACTGGGTTCAAGAGTATATGGGCAAGAAAGCTCAGAATAAAGAACACTGGGAGTTTGGAGATACTTACTGAAGGCTACCTTGCTCTCAACATCACTATGCATAGGGCCTATGTACATATTCTGGGTATATTCCTTGACAGAAAGTGCAAATAACTTTTAACTTAATACAAAACTGCTCTTGAATACGAATCATCTCAGGATCAGGGCTCAAGATTGTGAATAACTCAATCTTGACGCTCCCACTTAGTCTCAACTCCCACTTCAAGCACACGTCAGCAGCTACTGACTGTCTGACTGTGCAACAATGTGGTCTCTCCCTTCTCGACTTTTTTGCCGGGCCCTAAATGTACCGATGCATGATATCATGGTAATTTGCATTCTTACTAATGCAATGCAGGCTTGGTTGTCAATGATGATGATCACAGGCTCATTGCCTTCCATCCTAAATTTTGCCAGTAAAGTCTTCAATTACACTTCCTCCACTGATTGACTTACTGCAGTATATTTAACTTCTGATGTAAATAGTGCAACTGCTTCATGGGTAACAGCTTCACCCCTAAGCATAAATATGCTATTATCGTAGACCTTCAACTGTCTGCATCACCAACCAAGTCAGTGTCTTCAAGTCCTGAAGTCTGCATTTGCTTCCTCCATTGCAGATAATAACCTGTGGAATGGAGCCAGTGGCTCTCAACTATGTGAAAGCTCTCTTTACTACCCTCCAATGCTCAATTCCAAGTTTGGCCATGAATTTACTGGGAATTCCTGTTGCCATCACCATATCTTGACCTGTCCTTATCCTGGCATTTATGCTGCTGTCAACTGCACTCATATATGGGATTCCTTGAATTTTCTTTCTCTAGCATCTTTCGCCCCATTTTACTGGAAACTTTGTTGTTCACATCCAATTGGGTTCCTACATTGTCGCTATTTCATATGCTAAAATGTCATAGTATATCTTCACTGTACCTACTTTGGCGTAGCAAAACCTTCTTCCTTTGTCTGTCGTGCTTCACCTGCAGTCTGAACCAAAATGTTTCAAATAGAATCTTATCATCTAACACAACCAATCATCATTCATAATCAATGATTTCTTATAAGGAAAAGCATGTGAGAGAGGGGAGAAACAAAAATTGCTGTTAAAATATCACTCTCCTCGTAATAAAAATGAAGACAAATACAAATTTAATTTAGGGGCAAGGTGCACATTTGGATCAGGGCATCCTCGAGAACCTTGTATGAAAGGAGGGATGAATACTTCATCTCTGCTGGTTTCAGAAGATGCACAGTTGATTCTAGAAAAATGAGTGATTGCTTTTCAAAATTGCCTCATATGCTGACGATCTAGCTGGCTTGCAGTGACTATGGCTGTTTTAGGAATCTCAGGAGTAGGTCTCCACCTGGTCGGTATTAGAGCTTTGCTCTTGGTGAAGAGGATTGTGGGAGAAGATTTGTTCTGATCTCAAAAAAGAGAGATCCAACAGCCATTGTCAGCAACTAGGTGTATCTAAAAAAATCTGAAGCATTCTCTTTCTTTGTTGAATTTAAGAATGTTGTGAAAAATTAAATTGGAAAATGAATCAAAACTAATGATAGATGGAGGAGGTGAATTCAAATTTGGTGAGCTTAATTCCTTCTGTAAAGAACGTGGAATTAAAAATGAGCTCATAGTCTCAAATATGGAAGTAGACATCCTACTTTCAATAATTTTTTGATGATTCCTACTGAAAAATTTGGGTCTTAACCAGTGGAGAATTAAATTGTCAAGAGAATTAAAACCCTGAGGACAGATGGAGGTGAACTCAAATTTGATGAGCTTAATTCCTTTTGTAAAGAACGCAGAATTAGACATCAGCTCACAGTCTCATATACTCGGGCAAAAAAATCGCACTCTTGTGCAGTGTGCTGAAAGCACGTGGTTTGAGCAATTTTATATGGAGTGCAGTTCAAACGACAACATACCTACAAAATTGGTCTTCGACCGAAGCTTTAGAAGGTATGACTTCTGAAGAAGCTTATTGTTGACATAAGCCAAGTTGCAGATTTAAGAGTCTTTGGTTGTATTGCTTATGTGCATATTCTAGATGAGATATGAAGGAACCTTAATCCAAAGCCTGTTAAATGCATTCTTGTTGGATATTCTTCTAAAGCATACAAGGTATTTGAACCTAAGACAAGAAAGTCAATTATGAGTCATGACATCATTACTTACAAAGGAGAATGCTAAAGGAGGTCAATCAAATGAACATGTAGTTCTACATGATGAAGAAGCAGATACAAGTGGTGAGTTTATTGACCCTATTGAGATGAGGTAATAAGTCCACTCCTATTACCTCATAATCTAGGAAGTTCTTATAAGTGATCAAGTGATGCTTCTACTTCCATGAATCTTACTCGCGTAATAAAAGCTTTACGAATCCATTTTGAAGAATGACACTAGGAATCTTGTGAAGCTTCTTCAAGGTAAAAAGCCTGTTGGAATTGATTGGATTTATAAGCTAAAGTACATAAATTTGATGGTTCACTTGACAAGCATAAAGCACGTCTCGTAGCGAAAGGCTATATGCTCAAAAGGAGGATATTGATTATAGAAAAACATTTGCTCTTTGTTAAGCTGAACACCATTTCTTGTGTATTGGCTAGAACATCCCATTTCGATTGGTATATTGCTCAAATGGATGGTAGAAGTGCATTTTTGAAGAAGAAATTTACATTTCTCAATCTCAAGGCTTTGCTATTAAAAGCAAAGATATCCACGTTGTGCTGTAAATTCACGAAGCATTGTATGAATCAAAACAATCTCCAAGAGCATGTTGAGAAGCAAAATTCAAGTTTGTATCATCCACAAGGATGGCAAAATTCTTCTTATCGTTGTTTACGTGGATGACCTAACGATCACTCGAAGCAGTACCACTATATCGTACAAGAAACGATGGAAGTCTTTCTCTTGATTTTGATATGAAAGACCTTGGCAAACTTCATTTTTGTATTGGCATTGAAGTTTGGCATCAATTTGGTACTCAAGAAAAGTATGTAGAAGAATTGGTCAATGTTGGAACGATTGCATATGTGTGAGTGTTAACCTTTATATACACCAATGGGGCAGGTTCAAGTTGACTAGCTGTGGTGATGAAGGTGCAATTTAATAAATCCTATTAAGACAAGTAATTTGGAGGCTTATTTATATGACTACTATCACTTGTCCTAACATTTTGTAGGCAGTGTGATACGTCAAGCTATGTCAAGCCCAAAGGAATCTCATTGGAGAGCAGCAAAGTGCGTACTGAGGTATCGAGAACCTTCAATTATGGACCTACTTACTCGACTTTTATTAATCCTGTATTACATGGATATGATGATGTTTATTGGGCAAGTGATGCAGAAGGCACTCCATCTAGGCATCCATCATGTGTTTCCCTTTCCATCACAAACCATCATGCCTCATTTGTGCAATGCAGCATAAAGCCTCTCATCTAAGAGCTTGATGATGTAAGTCTTGACAAAGTCTCTCACGTGCAGTAGGCTCTATATCACTCTCGAATCTCCACTTGGCAATCGTATTATAAGACAATCAACTGCTGCAGCCATACTTCAATCCTCACCATTAACCTCTCGTTCAATGGGGAGTGCTTGTTATTGTGGGACAATTCCTTGCTAAAGCACATGTGACACATAGCAGCTGCCAGATAGCGTCCTCTTTCATGTTCTCCATCAAGGCCATAGCAAAAGTAAAATTCTGTCTTTGTCTTCTGTGTTTCATCTTCCACCACATTGGGATGGCCTTGCTTCTTCCTGTCCTGCACAGTTCCTTGCACCATAGCCAGGCTGCCACTATAATAACACAAAAGCTCAATTTTTCTCTTGTAACATTGAGAAGTTTCCAAAGCCAGAGGTCCTGACTTTTCCGCCGCTGTAGCTGAATGTTATTTTAAAATATGGGCTCTTCCTACTTGTCTCATCATGCCCATGAGGCAAGCTACAATAAGATTGGCATACGATGTCTAAGGTTCCAAGGTCAGCGTCTACAGATCTCTGTTTTCCAGTGCTACAATAAGATTGGCATACAATGAGGTAGCTCGGCAGGATGGCCACCATCAACAGATTGCAGCCAGCTCAGAGAGCTTCTTAGCTGTTTTTACTTGATCCCCAATCAAGTACAGCTTCTCAGACATCCCTCTTGAAATTAAATCAGACGTTTTCTCAAAAACAACCTGTTTAGGCAGATTGGTGATCTCTTTGATCTGAACCGAGTTTCTTCTTCTACTGATGGAGCTTGATGTATAACGCAGCCTCCTCAGTACAGAATCACATACATATGGTACTTCCCCGGGGCCTAATTTGATGCAGCCATCTCATTACGTTTTATCCAAAAATGAAAAAAAATGACAAGCAACGCGTGTCATATTCGAAGATTTAGACAAGTGGCAAGAATTGTGTTTCTGTTCAAGCCTCAAGGAGTGGACCCATAAATGCTCAAGGTCTTGTGCCTATGACCCGAAAAACCAAAGACAAAACATAGCAGAAACAAGACAAGCCAGAGAATTGCAGAGTGAGAAGTAGCTTCCTACTCAGAAAGACAACACTGTGGGCTGATTTAAGGGTCCACAGTTGATTTAAGGGTACACGAGCAAATAAAGCGTAGAAGAGAAGTTATCAGGAAATAGAGACCTTTCCAGACTAGCGGCATGTCAATTTATCTGTCCCCTTTATTCTACCTCTCATTTAAGTGCATTGGCAGGTAACACTATAAACACACAGGATTGTGTAGGCAAGTTACCAGATGTTGCTATATGAATGGTTACGTTTTATACAAGTTAGTTTTGGCACTTGGCCTTGAGTTGCCTGGACTCTTCGTGCCACGCAGTAAGACTGGCTCCAAAAACTATACTCGAGGTGCCCTAAGTTGCAAAGAGCGCTGGCCCCATGTGGCACAATGGCAACTCGAGCATAATCTTGAGAGGGGAGGGCCAGTTTTCATGAAAAAGTGCAAACGTAGGCAAGCCAAGCAGTTACTGCTACGTGCAATCTGGAATGGACCTTAGTCTCATATTGGTACATGCATGGGAGATGCGTAACTAATCTTCTATTAATATGGTATATTTCCTAGAAGAAACTGCAACTAATTCGATCTAATTATTAAACTATTCTTGATTCAAGATGCCTGTGTTATGGGGGAAGTTTGCCAATCATATATGTCATAGCATCCTGTATGTTTAAAAGCTTAGCTCTCCTTATACTGCGCTATGAAACATTCTATTTGTTTTATTAGTGACAGATTCAGCAGCTATGATCAACTTTGTAACAAGGACGGAAACCAGCTTTTACCAATCAATAATTGCATCAAATTCTCTTACGCTGAGCCACTAGTCAGGGTTTCTGGTTGAGCTATTGTGTTTTGCAAGGGAATCACAATGCTTTTGTGATTCAATTCAGTGAAAGTTTCAAAGTTGACTAAACCATGGTATCAAGACTGAAGAACATCAAAGTAAAGTGTCACAAAGAATTAGTCTTAAGAGCCTAAATAGTGTAATTGCTCTTAGTATCACTTGCTCAATGAAGAAGGATCCAATTTTAAGTCAGTACGCTATGTTGCAGGCTGAGCTTCATCGTTGCAGCAATTTGTCTCATAGCAGGGGCAACTCGGGCTGCATATAGAACTCGGGCAACTGGATACTTTGGTGCAGATAATTTGACTTGTGAAACCCTACGCAAAGGTATTTTTGAAGCAGCTGCCGCCTTCACATTATTTACTCTGCTGCTGAGTGAAGGGTATTACCTATGCCAAGTCAAGGCCCAGGAGCAAAATTGGCAACCTTATAACTATGGAGGACCAACTGTTGGTATGACTCCTTTCACCAAATAAGGTTGTCTCCAAGATTTTATTTACTACAACGAGACTCCAGTCATCTACATAAATCCGGACTTGTCTTCAATAAAGAATTTGTACATCCATTATTAACAAGGCTATCATAATTGCGTGTCATATAAATCTGTGAGGACATCCATTATAGTTCAGTTGATGTAATGTTTAAGACACTTGTGCAAAGACATTGGACATTATGCCTGTTTGCCAAAAAATGAGTAAGTGGTTTTGCATGAATTTGACAATGTTGTTTGATGCATTGACCAGGCAATTTACTCATTTGTAAAGTAGAAGAATATTATATAGATCCTTTCTTAATTCGATTTGAAGTTTATAGCAGAGTCACTCCTTTGTTATGCCAGGAATAATTCTAGATAGAACATCACATAACAAAAGGGCATGAATTCTATTTCTACGCCTATTTATGTGAATCTTGTATTTTCTTTCCACACAAGTATGGATGAATAGATAAAAAAAATTTGCAAATGGATATTAGTGCCATAATTCCTTGATTGTAGAATTTTTGTTTTTGTACTAGTGCATAGGTAGCAATAAATAGGGATCAACAATTCATGTATCACTAAGTTTTATATAATGTACTCAATTTAATTTAATTATCGAGATCTGGCTAAGGTCACAAAACATAGCAACAAAATTTTTAATAACATTGTTGAGCAATGGACATCACACTGAAAAACCTGTCATGGCACACCTCTGAAGTGAAGAAAACAAAGATCCATAAATCAATGGTAAATATATAGACGTGGCAGTAAACATATCATATGAGCAGCTATGCCATGTACGTTGAGCCCAGAAGCCAATCAAGATTAACAAGCCAAAATAAGACGCACCAAAGTGCTACCTAAATTTAGTAGAAGATAATATCATGCAAAGATTTTCCGAACCAAGAATGTGGACCTGAAATATCAAATATAAATAGGAACATATGGCCCCAAGCTATTGGTTAGAGGATTGGTTGGTTCTAGTTAATATTTGGTTAGAATTTGCTTTGAATAATCAAGTAGATTGCAAACTTGTGATATGCACCTTGACTGCCAAATGGTGGAATTGCAATTCATGGCTCCTAATATATTGCCCTTGTGTTAGCTATATTGATCCAAGCAATAACTTAGAGATGTTGTAAAAGGTTTAATACACAAACATAGCACATGTAAACTATGAAAGAAATAATGAGTGTGATATGCTCTGAGACCATTGATGAGAGGAGAGAAAAAGGAATTCGCGAAATGTTCGCGAAGGCGAATCAACCACGACTCAATGCGATTCGGATGGAGTTCAGATGGGATTGTTGGACACTGCCTGCTGAATCACTCCTACAGTCCTCCAGAGGGTAGTCAGGCACTACTGATCTACGTTTATAAAATTAATGCAGCATTCAACATAGTTTCAACCAAGGTGCGAAATTAAAATGAACAAGAGAACTCAGACACACGAATAACAACAGACACATTTGCATTCGAGATCAGACACGACAAGAAAATCATGTATATTGATCTTTCTTTGATTCTTCAAGCACTGCATGCAAATCCACGCAGTGCGCTAGCATGGGAGAAACACGGTTCTCTCACAAGTGATCGTCTCGCTTTACTAGCGGACAGTTGGATCTACAGATCCTAGACAGAATTGTCTTCGCACGCAGGTGGACATGTATTCTGTAATTTCGTCTTGATTGCTTACTAGCATCAGACTACTTCATTACACTGTATGTGTGCTCAGTCATCTCGTGTCAAGTATCATCCAACAAGTATATAGTCGCTCTATGTAACCTTTAGATTACAGTGATTAAGCATCTACAACTAATCAGGAAATTACAAGAGTGGCAGATTAGCCACGACCTAAAGTGTATCTGCTGACGTCATGCCATCAAATCAAACATCTGTACTTCTGGGTACTCGCATGATCTCGTTGGTACTCTTTGGAGCGTCAAGGGCAAGTGAAGGTTTCACGACGTTGGTTTCGTTTTTGCCGTTGGTTTCGTTTTCTTCGTTGGTTTTGTTTCCATCGTTGGTTTCATTTCGGTCGTCTGCCTTTTCTCGTACTGGATCGCAAAAGATTCTCATGCCAGACCGCAAAAGATTCTCGTTCGTGAATCTTTCGTGTTCGCAAACCGTTCGTGTTCGTCTCCTTTGACTTTCGTGTTCGCGAACCGTTCGTCTTCATGTTTCGTGTCAAGCGGAGGGCTGAAAGCTAGCAAGACTTTGTAGTTAGAAACATTTTGTTTCTTCAGCTCCCTCTCAAAACATGATAGCTTTACGACCCCGAGACTGCTCTTTTGTCTCTCCAAGAGTCCTTCGTCCAGGGCTTTGGTGAAGATGTCAGCAACCATATCTTTCGTTCCGATGAAGGTGGTCTGCAACATCTTCTTTTCAATTAGATCCCTGATCAAGTGATACTTGATCACAATGTGTTTCGTTCTGGAATGGAACACGGGATCCTTCGTCAGATGTATTGCAGAGGTGTTGTCCATCTGCAAGACCAGAGGCTCGTTCCTTGTTTCGCCCAATTCGTCCAGGAACTGTCTTAGCCAGATTATCTCGTTGGCCATCTTTGCTGCTGCAACATATTCTGCTTCGCAAGATGACTGGGCCACGATGGTCTACTTCTTGCTGACCCAAAGAACTACTGCTCTTGATGCGATGGTGCATCCTCCTGAGACGCTTTTACAGTCGTCCTTGAGAGATGTCCAGCTAGCATCGCTGTAGGAAAGCATCCTGAAATCTGCATCACAACAATAGCACAAGCCATAATCCCTCATTAATTGAAGATATTGCGAAATTCGTTTCGCAATCTTCCAATGTGTCGAGCCTGGATTCGTGTAGAATTGGCTCATCTTGAATACTGCATAAGCAATATCAGGACGTGTGTTGTCGGCAAGGTACATCAGTGATCCTATCAGCTTTCTGTAAGGTGTGAGCTGCATTTGTTCTCTCTCTTCGTCAGTCTTCGGACAATCATCATTTGTCAGCACCGTCCCTGCGAGCATTGGAGTATTCGCTCCTTTGCAGTTCAGCATCCCAAAATCCTCTAGGATTTTCTAGGTGTATATGGACTGGTGAAGGTATAACTTAACTCCCTCGTAGTCCCTCTCGATCTATAAGCCTAGGTAACACCTGGCTTCTACCAGATCCACGATTTTTAAATGTTTTGAGATGTTTGTCTTCATTTCAGCAATTAGTTGTTCACTCTTGCAAAGTATCAAAGTGTCGTCCACGTATACAGTTACGATGATGATCTACCCATCTGTAACTCTGACATATACATTGGAATCAGCCAACAGAGGCTTGAATCCCAATGATTTCAGGGCTTGATCTTTTTTCTTGTACCATGTGTTGGGCTGATTGTTTCAGACCGTAGATGCTTCTATGCATGCATAGTGAATTTGAGACATATCCTGGGGGTTGATCCATATAGACCTCTTCGTCTAGTTAGCCATGCAAGAAGGCTGTCTTCTCGTCCACAATGTGGATCCTGAGGTCATAAGTTGCTGCATATGCAAATAACAGACGTAGGGACGAATGTTTGACGATAGGAGAGAAGGTTCTAGAGTAGTCAATACCATATCTCTGAGAGAAACTTTTCGCTACTAATCTTGCCTTGTATTTCGTCACATTTCCATCTGGTCCGTATTTGAGCTTGAAAACCCATTTGTATTTGACAGTCTTGCGCTTATGTGGTAATGGCTCTAACGTCCATACCTGGTTCTTCCTCATGGACTCCATTTCTTCGTTTATGGCTTGGATCCATCTGTCCTTTTCTGGACTGTCAATCGCTTCCTCGAAAGTCTGTGGTACGCCACTGAATGGGAAGCTGAGCTGCCTGGCATATATCTTGCTGGCGCTCTTCGCGGTCTTGTCGACCTTCTAGGAGATCATCTTGGGACAACAATGCCTTTGCCCTTGTCTGCTTTGCTCGGTCCGGAACCATCTTGGTTTACAGGAACTGTAGCAGTGGGCTACCTCTCGAATCTTTCTTCTTATGATTCGTCGCTCGAATGAGAGGCGACTCAAAAATCTTCGTTTTCGTGTTCGTCCTCTGCTCCCTCCGTCATTGGCAGCAGGTCATAGTATTGTCTCTCCAGAACTTTGTAGCTGACAGGATCGTCGTTGGCCATTGTCCTGTTCTCATCGAATCTGACATCTCTCACTGTTTTCACAGTGTTCGTGTCTGGCATGTAGATTCTGTAGTACGACGAATTGTTGTCATAACCTACTAGAAATCCCTGCTCGGCTTTCTCATCAAGCTTCTTACGAAGCTTATCAAGAATATGTGCATAAGCTGCACAACCAGAGATTCGTGAGACGGGTTGGGCTTTCTACCCCACCATAGCTCATGTGGTGTCGTGTGAGGAACACCAGACTTGTATGTTCTGTTCTGGATGTATGCGGCTGTAGCTACTGCTTCAGCCCACAGTACCCTTGGAGCTTTCGAGTAGGCCATCATACGTCTGGTTGCTTCCATCAGGGTCCTATTCTTTCGTTCAGCAACACCATTGTGCTGCGGTGTGTAGGCTGCAGTTCTTCTATGAATGATGCCACGATCATTGCAGAAGTCAGTGGAGCGATTCGAGATGTATTCGCCACCTCGATCTGTCCTGATCTGCTTAACCTTGTTGCCTGTACATCTTTCAGCCCAATTCACATATTTTGTGAATTTATCGAGTGCTTCAAATTTATTCTAAATAAAATACACTCTGGCGAATTTACTATAGTCATCAATGAAGGTTATATAATATTCCCATTGAGATCACATTGAATGGTCCGCAGATATCAGAATGCACTAGCTCCAGAATCTTAGTCGTTCTGTAGGAGTTTTTGATGAATGGAGTTCGTGACATCTTGCCTTTCAAACATGCATCACAGGTGGTCGAACTGGTTGCATTCGAGATGCTGACCCCTGTCATCGCTCCATGATGGCTTGTTTGATAAAGTGCCATTGAGTTCATGTGGCAGAGCCTTCTGTGCCACAGAGTGTCTAGCGAGTCATCATGAGTCTGATGCATCTGATCTGCAGGTAGGCGTACCTTCAGATCATATAGATTTTCTTTTCTTCTGCCTTGAGCGATCAATGTACTGGTACTGGCGTCAATCACGTTGCATGCTTCGTCAGAAAATATCACACGCATCCTTGCATCTGCTATTCTTGCTATAGAGAGCAAGTCTTGTTGCAGAGTAGGCAGGAACAGAACGTCTTCGAGTCGTCTGTCTCTGCCGTTGGTGTTGAGCCACAGTGAACAAATACCGTTCACTTTATGCTTAGATCCATCTCCAAGAACTATGAATCTTGAAGGATCTACACTTCTGAAATCAGACATTATTCATCTTGATGTCACGAAGTGTGAGGTGGCTCCTGAATCTAGGTTCACCTCATGTGTGTCAGTTGTTGATGCTACACACACGTCTTCACAGATGTAGGTGGTCAACCAATTTCTGTTCGTTCTTTCTTCGTCCATTTTTGAGCTCTTGGGCTCCTCGACATAGGATAAACTATTACTGTTCTCCTGTTTGTTCTGTGCTAATTTGTTTCTCGGGTTCTGGTGACAATCCACAGCTGCATGACCCTTCTTGTGGCAATGGATACACCCAATCTTGGGATTGAGCCAACATGTATCTACTGTATGCCCATCTCTTCTGCATCTCACACAAGTCCTCTTGTCTGCACTTTGTTGTTTTGACCTCTCTTTGGTCTTCCAGTTGCCTTTGCTTGTTCCCTTTGCTTGCTGATCACGATCCTGCCTCTGATTCGACTCCCTCTTAGGCTTAAATTGCTTCTTGGATATTTCTTTGTTGCCGTAGAGGGCCTGGTCAAAACCATCCTTGTGATCAAGGTATTCTCTGGCCTCGACTTCCTCTCAAATCTCGACAATCGCCTTTTCGAGGTTCATGGTAGGATCTTTTGCGAGCAGGGTCCTTGTTGTCTGGAATGATCTGGGTAAGGCTCTCAATAGGTAAGTGAGTTGCTTCTCAGCTGACATTGCATTCTCTGCTCTAGAGTTATGTAGCGATAGAAATAGATTCTTCATCTTTCTCACGAAAGAGGTGAGGTCTTTCCCATCCCACTGTAGATTCGTCAGCAGTATCATTTTTTGACTTCTTGATTTCGTCTGAAATCTTGTGAGTAATGCATCCCACATCTCCTTAGCTTTGGAGAGTGTAGTCAGTTCAAGTGTGAGACTATCTTCGATGGAAGATGATAGCAAGACTACTGCCTTGTCATTTTTCTCCCTCCATTCGCGTAGCTCCTTCATGATGTTGTAGACATCTCTTCTGTGCCATCCACCCAGGGGAATAATCCTTCGCCCTTGAGTATAAGTGATGTCTTAACTGTCCAGGCTAGAAAGTTAGATCCTGAAGAATCAAGAATTGTACAAATCTTGCTCAGCATGCTGTTGATTGAAGCCATTGCTTCTAAAGTCTGTTCTCTTGTTGATGGTTGTTTGTCTGAATGCTTGGCCTCCTGGATCTGATAGCGAGTCTTGGCTATGTCAGATTTTGATAAGACAGGCTGGCTTTGATACCACTGATGAGTGTGATATGCTCTGATACCACTGATGAGAGGAGAGAAAAAGGAATTCGCGAAACTTTTGCGAAGGTGGATCAACAACGACTCAATGCGATTCGGATGGAGTTCAGATGCAATCGCTGGACACTGCCTGCTGAATCACTCATACATTTTTTCAGAGTGTAGTCAGGCACTGTTGATCATTCAACATAGTTTCAACCAAGGTGCGGAATTAAAATGAACAAGAGAACTTAGACACACGAATAACAGTAGACACATTTGCAATCGAGATCAGACACGATAAAAAAATCATGTATATTGATCTTTCTCTGATTCTTCAAGCACTGCATGCAAATCCACGCAGTGCGTTGGCTTGGGAGAAACACGGTTCTCTCACGAGTGATTATCTCGCTTTACTAGCGGACAATTGGATCTACAGATCCTAGACAAAATTGTCTTCGCACGCAGGCGGACATTTATTCTGTAATTTCGTCTTGATTGCTTACTAGCATCAGACTACTTCATTACATTGTATGTGTGTTCTGTCATCTCGTGTCAAGTATCATCCAACAAGTATATAGTCGCTCTATGTAACCTTTAGGTTAGAGTGATTAAGCATTTACAACTAATCAGGAAATTACAAGAGTGGCAGATTAGCCACGACCTAAAGTGTATCTGCTGACGTCATGCCATCAGATCAGACATCTGTACTTCTGGGTACTTGCATGATCTCGTTGGTACTCTTTGCAGCGTCAAGGGCAGGAGAAAGTTTCACGACGTTGGTTTCGTTTTCGCCGTTGGTTTCCTTTCCTTCGTTGGTCTAGTTTCCATCGTTGGTTTCGTTTCAGTCGTCTGTCTTTTCTCGTACTGGACCGCAAAAGATTCTCATGCCAGACCGCAAAAAATTCTCGTTCGTGAATCTTTTGTGTTCGAGAACCGTTCATGTTCATCTCCTTTGACTTTCGTGTTCGCAAATCGTTCATCTTCGTGTTTCGTGTCAGGCGGAGGGCTGAAAGCTAGCAAGGCTTTGTAGTTAGAAACATTTTGTTTCTTCAAGAAATTCCTCATCTGATTTGTAAAATGCTTCTTGGTTTCCAAGAGGAGGCTCGAACTTGAGACCAAAGAAACTTTGGATGTCAAGCTAACCAACTGAGCCAACCCCATTGGTTTGATTTGTAAAATGCTTCTTGGTTTCCAAGGAGAGGCTCGAACTTGAGACCAAAGAAACTTTGGATGTCAAGATAACCAATTGAGCCAACACCCTTAACTTGATTTGTAAAATGCTTCTTGGTTTCCAAGGGGAGGCTCGAACCTGGGACCAAAGAAACTTTGGATGCCAAGCTAACCAGTTGAGCCAACCCCGTTGGGTTGATTTGTAAAATGATGTAAGCTCATGAGTAAAGGAACATTTTTGAGCAAAATTTTCTTGATTGAAGTCATTGTGAAAATGTTAGAATGAGCATTGAAAGACGAGCAAATGATGAAGCTTGTGCATAAAGCACAAAGATAACAAAAATTGAAACCTAGAAGATTGTAATAGAGTTGTAGATAACAAGGACAATGATGACGAAAGAGAGACGTTTGAAATTAGGAGCAAAGAATGGAAAAAATAGGGGACATGTAAATTTTGAGTACGTATGTTGTCAATATAGGGAATGATAAAGATAGCTTAGTTCCTAAATATTGGGAGAGATTTCTAGGATAGTTATAACATGGATGATGTAGCAACAATTAGTGTTGGCTGATTCTGACGAATCCCCAAGATGCTCGGCCAGAGCTACCCAAGAGCACCCCGAGGAGGTCTCTAAGAAGACGAGACGAACGAGGACCGAGAGCCGAGTATGAGAGCCGAGGAATACTAGTTAGTAATGACAAGCAAGAACCGTATAAGCCTCATGGTGAATCCCGAAAGATAGAATGACCATGTAGGAACTAGTATTTCTAGGCAAAGTAATAAATGCAAGTAGACCCCTCTTAAAGAAAGTAGAGTGAGCCACCTTTTGATGGTGACCTCTAGTGGAGAGTATTATTTCACTTGTAATTTGTGTAATGTGGAAATGCCACTAGGATGTCACCTAAGGAGCTCTTTTGCTTATTTAAGAGACTCCCTCTTTGTGAAGAGGAGCTTTTTGTGAAATGTACCTAATCCATGCTGAAATGAGAAGAGCCTCCACGAGTTTTTGTGCATCCATTGAGCTCCTTGATCATGCTTGTTTCTTGAGTGAATGCATTTATAATCTTGCCCTTCCCTCCTTTGTGTGTGGTTGTGATTCAAGTGGCCAAATAGGGTTTGGACTTGCTATAAAAGGATGTAACTCGTGGAGAGTCATCTTCTCTCTTCTCTATCTCATTTCATGCTTATACATGGTTCTCTTGGGTTCTACTATCCATTGGTGCACTATCTTGGTGATTGTTTGCAATTCTATGTGTAGAATGATCTACATTTATTATTTTTGGATCCACACGTGTGAAATACAGTAGCTTGCTGGTTTCGTACGGACAGCAACAGTACATAATCATTTCATTCAAGTTTGATCAAGTTCTATTAGTGTTTGCATCTCAAATTATGTGTAGATGCTGATTTTTCTACATTGGTGAAATTGGTAGTGTATTTCTCTTTCTAACCAAAGATCATTCAAGTAGATTGGATCTTAAGGATCTGAAATCTTTCACATGGTATCAGAGCTTGCGTTTTAGGTTATGAAGGAGGAAATCAGATCTATCAATGATTTGGTGAAGATATCAAGTCTATAGCATGCTAGAGAGGATTCTACACCAAAATCGGATTTTTTGCTTTTGTAGATTGGATCTTTTGTAGATCAAAACACTAAATAGGTCAATATACTTGTTCAATTCCGTTTTTTGAATTCACATGCTGGATTTGGCCGATTTTTGGATCATTGGTTCAGCCTAAGTGGTGGCTTATAGATTGCATATCAAATTTTCAGCATTTGCATGTAGATTTGGAATAGTCAATTTTTTGTGATTTTGTCAAAACCCTAATTTTGATTGGATCTCTAGATAGTGAGGTTGCTGGACTTCATTTGAGTGTGTTTCAATCTTAGGAAGTGGCAAAAGTCATTAGATTGAGGATAGATCATAGGTTGATCAAGATTCCATGATTCTATGTGTTGATTTGCTTGGATAAGTGCTAGACGAGAATTTGTGAGATAGTTTCAAATCTTGGTAATTTCTTTTGAAAGCATTTGTTGTTGTTCAAAGGAGTGCTTTGTGCATTGAAACAGGTTGAAAGAGAAGATCAGGTCATTGCTACATGGCAACCTCAATTGGAGTCATGTTGGAAGCCAATGATAGGCTTACCTCAAGTAACTATTCAGTATGGAAAGTGAGGATGGAGTCACTTTTTGAGATGAATGATGTTTTGGATATTGTTGTAGGTTTGGAGGAGAGACCAGCAACACAACAAGATCAATTGAGGTATGACAAGAGGGCCAAGAAGGCTCTACACATGATAAAGATGAATGTTACCAATGAACTTCTCAAGGAAGTTGGTAAGTGCACATCATCTTTGGAAGCTTGGAATTCATTGAAGAAGCTTTATGAATCCAAGTCTACTTCTAGAGTGTTGACTCTAAGAAGACAAATCTTTTCTTGTTTGCAAAAGAATGAAAAAAGTCCAAGTACTTTTGTTTTGAGAATGAAAGCATTGAATGATGAGTTAGCTTGCATAGATGAAAGCATTAAGAAAGGAGAGCTTATTCAAGTGATTCTTAATGGCTTGTTGGATGCTCATGCTAACATTGTTCAAAGTATTGCTATTCAAAAGACTTTGCCAAGTTTGATGGATCTTCAAGAGATCTTGATCAATGAGGAATATAGGCTTCAAGCAAGAGGTGGATCTACATCGACACTTCAAGAGGATGCTATGTTCACAAAGGGAAAATTCAAGGGCAAAACCAAAAGCAAGTGGTCTAAAGGGCAAGATCAAGTGCATGCTTCTTCAAGTGGCAAAAAGAAGAGTGCTTCTATTGTGGCATCAAAGGACACTTTGCAAGTGAGTGCTACAAGAAGAAGAGAGATCAAGGAGACAAGCAAGGTAATCTTACTCTTGATGAGGATGGTTTGGATGTGCAAGATGCAAATGATGATGCTTTTGTGATCTCTTCATATATGCTTGCTAATGATGGAGATCTAGATCCTTGGTGGATTGATAGTGGAGCAAGTTCACACATGACCTTTCACAAAGAGTACTTCACTTCTTTGTTGGCATATGGAGATGACAAGAGGGTGATCTACACGACCAATGATGGTGAGTGTGCAATCAAAGGGATTGGCACAATTCCTATTTCTCTCTCTACAAATAGGAATGTTCATTTGGAGGATGTCTTGTTTATTCCATCTATTACCAAGAATTTGCTTAGTGTGAGTCAAATGCTAAGTAAGGGCCTCAAGGTGGAGTTTGATGAAGATGTTTGTTTGTTCAAAAGGAAGGATGTCTTGATTGGAAAAGGTAAAAGGCAAGAGAAGTTGTTCAAACTTGATGCTTGTGTTATTGCTAACCAAGTTGGATGTGTTGCAAGGGAGCAAATTTCTATTCAAGAGGTTTGGCACAAAAGGATGGGGCACCTCAACTTCAAGTCATTGGAGGTAATGGCAAGAAAGAAGGTTGTGATTGGTCTTCCAAGTTCCTTAAGTTATGACAAGCATGTTTGTGAGTCTTGTGCTTTGTCTAAATCACATAGACTACCTTATACTAGATCTATTTCTAGATCTACAAAGCCTTTTCAACTTGTACATTCGGATATTCATGGATTTACTACAATTAGCAATAGTGGAGCTAAGATGTATGTAACATTCATTGATGATTTTAGTAGATTTTGTTGGATCTATCTACTAAAGAGCAAGGATGAAGTGTATGATGTCTTTGTCAAGTTCAAGAATGCAAGGGAGAACCAATTTTCCACAAAGATCAAGTGTTTGAGAGGTGACAATGGTGGTGAGTACATATCTAACAAGTTCAAGGTCTTTTGTGATGAGCATGGGATCAAGAGGGAGTATACAACATCAAGGACCCCACAACAAAATGGAGTGGCTGAAAGGAAGAATAGAACTTTATGTGAAAGTGCTAAAGTTATGAGGTTAAGTGCTAATCTTGACAAACCATTTTGGGATCAAGCTTTGTTGTGTGCCAATTTCTTGTGCAATAGGTGGCCGAGTGCTATTTTGGATGGAATGACACCTTTTGAGATGCTATTCAAGAGGAGGCCGAGTGTCAACTTTCTAAGAACCTTTGGATGCACATGCTATGTCAACATTACTCTTGATGATAGGACCAAGGAGGATCCATCTTTAAGAAGAGGTATTTTTGTTGGATATAGTGAGGTGAGTAAAGCCTACAAGGTTTACATTCCTTCTACTAACAAAGTGATTGTTGGTAGAGATGTCATTTTTTTTTTTGAAGCTAGAAGACAATCGAGATCCAAGAGCACTCCCAAACCTAGATTTTTCACATAGAATCTTGCTTTTTGATGATCTACCTTCAAGCATGCATGGGTCTAGCTCTGATACCATGTCAAAAAAGTGAGTTTTGAGGACCTTGAATAGATCATCCATTTCCTACATGCATGAGAGGTTTCACACTACCAAATTAGTCTTGATCAACTCGGATTTTCAAGAGCTATCTAACACAATCTGGATCTATGCACACAAAAGACAATCATCATCCAAATTCAAGCAAGTTTCATGCATATCCTTGAGAAAAATAAGTAAATCTCATTATTTAAGAGCCAAAAAAGCACCTTGCTCTTGTGTAGAGAGAGAAACCAATCAAACTCTTAGGTAGAGAGAGAATAGACCAAAAGTATGCAAGTCAAAAACTTGATGAGCTCTCAAAATCCTTATGTACAAAGGAGGTATCATCATATATAGTGGTAGCTTGAGTTCCTACACTAATTTTCACGTGGAGAGCCTTGAAATATGATTGGGCCACTCTTTTTGAACCTCTAAATGTGATTGGACCCTATAGACCAATGAGATGAGGGTGGTACATTGAGGTCCACCACTTTCACTTTTTGCATCCCTACAAAATAGGAGGTGTTAACCTTTGATTAAGCTAGAGGTCATGACCCAAATACCTATGCCTAATCATGCTTTTGATTTGTACAAGTCATGGGTGGATTTTGGCCCAATCTCACGATGACACTTGTCATGCTTCTACATGATTGCAGTTTCACATTACTTTGAAAAACAAGCTATTCTAGACTATGAATTGGCTAATGCAAATAGGCCTACTACTCACACATGGGAACATGCTCCACACATGTGTGATTTACATATGTACATAAAAATGCAAATACATCAAGCTAGATTTTGCATAATTTTCACATAATCAGATTGGTGATTAAATTTTTTTAACTCATCGAGCTATTTAGTTGCATAATAGAGTCTACATTGCTCATTAGAAAGTTTGCGAGAGAATTTTTTTTTTACAAAAACACAAAAAGCAATAGTAGGGTGAGTAAAAAACTTGTAAAATCAGAGAAAATGGCAAAAAAGCAAAAAAACTCACTCCTTTGGCACTTTTCTACGCCTCCCTAAGATGTGGCTTTAGATGCTTGGAACGGGGTGTATGGATCTACAAACTGAGTGAGTGTCGGGTGTAGTACAAGTTTCGATCCAATCAGGAGAGGGTAAAATTAGTTATAAGAGTGAGAAAATGTGGAGAACGTTGGACAACAAAACTGACTTCACCTCTTTTGAATTCAACTCTGATTGTTCTTTCACCTTTGATTGAATGTGATGAGTTGTCTCCAAGTTGCACAACTCGAGTGTGGGTGAATGACTTATAGTCGTGAGTCATGTGTTGAGTTGCTCCGAAACCTAGATACCATGAATCGATATCCTATTGTTCTCCGACTTTGGTCATGAAAGCTGCTTCATCTTCTTCTTGTTGCTGATTTGAGTGACTGGTTGTAGCACTTAGAATTTGCTTTGCATAGGAACACAGATCATGCTACACAGTAACATAGACAGAAAATCACTCTCCTCAGCAAGCTCACATAGCAACTGTATTTTCTCAAAATGAAATTACACTGTACATATAGTTGTTCACTCAGGCAACCCATGCATGACCCAGGTTGCCGTTGGCGGGACGCATGTCCCGTCGACTTGCCTCGTGGCGAGGCCAACTGATCCTTATCCACCGATAGGACCCACAGTATAGTAACACAGTGATTCTAACTTTAATTCTAACTCTCTCCCTTAAAGTAGAGTCACTTTTTATACAGTCATATACATAGCTTTAAAGTCAACAAACTTTAAATACAGAAAGTTTTGATCTAAATTTATCAAACTTTTCTCCAGTAAGTGGCTTAGTGAAAATATCAGCTAGTTGTTCTTCTGTACTACAATGAACAACATGAATTTCACGACTCAGCAGCCTCTCATGTATGAAGTGATATTGAATCTCAATGTGTTTAGTTCTCGCATGGAACACTGGATTTTGTGCTAGCTGAATGCCACTCTGATTGTCACTATGTAAAGTCGTGAGATTTTTCTGCTTTATGCCAACTTCTTCCAAGATTTGTCTCAACCATATAGCTTCTTGTGCAGCACTACACATTGCCTTATACTCTGCTTCTGTGGTGGAAAGAACAATTGTACTTTGCTTCTTCCTAGACCAGGAAAAGCAATTACCACAAAACTGGAATATATATTTTGTGGTGGATCTACGATCATCATAGTCACCTCCCCAGTCCGCATCCACATAGCCACACAACTCAGGTAAACCATCATGCTTCTTGTAAATCAAGCCATACTCTGAAGTGCCTTTCACATAACGCAAAATGCGTTTACCTGCTTTCCAATGCGTTTCCGTAGGTGCTGCCATAAACTGACTTACAATGCCAACAACATAACATATATCTGGTCTAGTTGTGGTAATGTAAATCAAGCTCCCTACTAACTGTCTATATAGCGTAGCATTAAATGACTATGATTCATCAAGCTTAGAAAGCTTTTTACCTGGTTCAATAGGAGTGTTTACTGGTTTGCAATCCTGCAACCTAAACTTGTGTAGTAACTCTTTGACATATTTCACCTGTGTTAAACCCACTTCATATCCTTTTTGCCACACTTCTACTCCAAGGCAGTAATGCATCAGGCTGAGATCCGTCATCTCTAATTGTTCCATGAGGTCTTTCTTGATCATGTCTATCATCTCTTGATTATTTTCCATAATAATCAAGTCATCAACATAAAGAGCAATCAAAGCAACCATACCATCAAAGCATAAGACATATAGATTTGGATCAGAATGTGTTCTTACCATCCCCTTTGAACAAAAGTAGACATCAATCCTGCTATACCATGCACGTGGTGCTTGTTTAAGACCATAAAGCGCTTTCTTCAAGCGACATACTTTATTTTCCTGTCCTTTCGTTACAAAGCCTTCAGGTTGATCCATGAACACTTCTTTTTCTAACTCACCATTTAGAAAAGCAGATTTCACATCCATCTGATGCAAAGGCCAACCAAAATGTGAAGTTAAAGCAATAAGTAGACATAGAGTATTCCACTTACACACCGGCGCAAAGGTCTCTTCATAGTCAATGCCTTTATTTTGTGCATACCCTTTGATTACCAATCTTGCTTTGTGCTTTGCTATGCTTCCATCTGCATGGTAATTAGTTCTATATACCCATTTGCAACCAATGGGTTTCTTGCCAACTGGTGGTTCTACTAAGTCCTATGTGCTATGCTTAGCAATTGACTCCATCTCCTCTCCCATGGCTTTGATCCAAATGTCATCATCCTTCGCTTCACCATAAGTCGAAGGTTCTTTGCTTTGAATAATGTTGGATAATAGAGCATAATTTGCTTCATACCTTTCAGGTAGTATCTTCTCTCTTGTTGATCTTTGTAGCTCTCCCTGGTTAGATGATCCTGGAAAGTCATCTATATCGCGGCTCTCCATCAATCTCTCAAACCACTTAGGGAGCTTTCTGTCAGGTGATCGGCTTCCTGGTGAAAATGTATCCCACAGTACATCCTTCTCCTTGCGTTTGTCACCTGCAATTTCAATCCTTCTTGCACCAAAAGGTTTGTCTCTACCTCTCCAACCTGTTTCATGAGGTTGAGTAGTAGTATCTTGAGATGTATCCTCATGTTCATCACTCGGAAGGTCAATGAATGGATCATCATCAGGTGGTATCCTCACTATACCATTTTTCCTACTGGATGTGTCTATCTTCTCAGCATCTTCGTCTTCATACATCTTGGATTCATCAAAGATAACATCTCGGCTTATATGGATTTTGTTTTTGACTGGATCAAAACATCTATAGCCCTTCACGCGATCATCATATCCTAGGAATATGCACTTGATAGCTTTTACATCAAGTTTACGTCATTCTTCCTTAGGAATAAGTACAAAGGCCTTACATCCAAAGATTCGCAAGTGGTTCACCTTTGGCTTCTTCTTTGTGAATGCTTCCTCAGGTGTAATTTTTGGTATGGCAGTGGTAGGACTTCTATTTTGAAGATAGACTGCCGTGCTACATGCTTCTGACCAAAAATCTTTTGGTAATTTCATCTCAGCTAGCATAGATCTGGCACTTTCCGCAATCGTACGATTTTTGTGCTCAGCTACACCATTGAGAGCAAGAGTATGAGCTTGTGTAAATTGTCTTTTAATCTCACATTGATCACAAAGATCATTGAAGTCATTAAACTTATACTCACCTCCACTATCTGATCTTAGGACTTTGATCTTCTTACCTGTCTGATTTTTGACCAAGTTTTTGAAGTTCTTGAAGTTATCAAAAGCATCTGATTTCTTCTTCAAGAAGTAGATCCACGTCTTACGTGACATATCATCAATAAAGGTCATGAAATAGAAGGCTTTTCCTAAGGACATGGTCCTCATGGGCCCGCATAAATCTGTGTGGATTAAATCCAGGATGTTCTTTGCTCTTGCAACACCCCCTTTATTGAACTTCTCCTGATGCTGCTTCCCATATATACAAGATTCGCACATCGATTTCAAGTGATCTTCTATTGTAGGCAGTCCTGTTACCATCTCCAATTTTCTCATCAAACTGAGGCTTCCCAAGTTCAAGTGACCAAGCCTCTTGTGCCACAACTCAGTTTACGAAGGAACAGATGATACAAGTCCATGTTGCCCCTTGATTGTAGCATTCAACCTGTACAATTTTTTATTGGGCTCTCTTACTCCATTCACAATAACTTTGAACTTTTGGTTCGTATCCTTCACAAAGCAACGATCATGGGTGAATTCTACTTTCAACTTTTGATCAGTAATGACTCCAACAGAAAGTAGATTTTTCTTCAAACCTGGTACGTAAAGTACCTCCCTGATCATCCTGCTTTTGTCATCAGACAGTTGGACTGAAACTGTGCCTATTCCCTTGATCATGCACACTTCACCATTTGCTTGTGAAACAGATGTCCCATTATCCAATGCCTTCAAACTACTGAACTAGTTCTTGTTATCTGTCATGTGTCTTGTGGCTCCTGAGTCAATATACCATGTTTGATCATCTTGATTAGATGACAATGCAGATATGAAGATGCTAGAGTCTTCAATCTCACCTTCATCGACAAGGTTACCTGCTTGTTTTGGTTTCCCCTTGTCTTGTTCCGCCATGAATTTGCGACATTCACTCTTTCAGTGGCCCTTTTTACCACAATGAAAGCACTTGGCTTTCTTTTTAGTTTTGCTGGAAGATCCCTCATCCTCCTGAGACTTGGCAAGTTGTTGTTTGGTCTTCTTCTTGCCCTTGCCCTATTTTTGGCGTGTTGCAAGTGCCTGATCATCAGTATTTTGACGTCTAGCTTTCACCATTTCTCGTCGTTGCTCTTCCTGCATCAAGATTCCTGTAAGCTCATCAAAGCTTGGCGATCTTTCCCTTGATGCTATTCTGCTCACAAACATCTGATAGGATTCTGCAATGCCGCATAATGCATTATGCACCAGCTCCACATCACATATGCGCTCTCCAATAGAATGCAGTTCATCTCTCATTGTCTTGATTCTGGTCATGTACGTCTGAATGTGCTCTCCTTGCTCCATGCGGACACTATTCAAATTTGACTTTAGAAACATGATTCTTGACGGATTTGACGTCTCGAACTGTTCCTTTAGCACATCACATGCCTGTCTGGGTGTAATAGCATCACAAATGTGGGTAATGATGTGATCCTTCACTGACAAGTTAATGAAGGTCAAAGCTTTTCTCATTTTTTTGTCGAACACTTTGATGTCTGCTTCATTTGGCGGCCTTCTCTCATCACCTGTGACGACTTCTCACATCTTTCTCCATCAGTATGTTTTTCATTTTGAATTTCCACATTGCATAGTTGGAAATCTCGTCCAATTTGCTACTTTCACTCAAAATGGACTCTCCCATGTTTGCCATTGCAAAACTGCTTAAAACTTCTGCCTTAGGCTAAGAACAGTATGTCGAGGCCAACAGTGATGTCAGAAGTTGAAAATAATGACCTACACTTTTTTTCTTACCAGGCCACTCGCCGCTTTTCCACCAATTTGAAAGCCAAATCGGCGTCGCCTTCCGAAATGCACTTAGTCGTCAACTCCCAACAACGCGCCCAGTGGAATGGTGAAACTACTTTTGGCATACTCCGAATACTTTCTTCGCTGCAACCGCTCTGTTTTGCTGTACCGTACTTGCAGGTACAGTCCGGGTGCCCTTCGTTTGGAGGTTATATATAGCCTTTCGTTTGGGTCAAAACGGGCAAAGGACCCAAAAATACTGACTTTTCTAGCTTTTCAACTGTTTCTTCACTTTGAAGAAACTTCACTCTTCACTTGTGAAGGGACCCAACTCAACTTTCAGTGTGAAAATTTTTAATGAAGTTGAAGGCCATAATGCACTTCAATTCTTCAGGGCCTTGTTTAAAGCTCATCCAATGGCTGAACCAAATCTTGTGGTTCACATTTCTCTCCCATCACAGATGCTGGACCGTTGATTCATTTGACACCTCATCCACAGGTTCAAAGTACATCTGGGCATCGAACTAAACTCTTGCAGACGCTATGGTCTTCGATACACTAAGCTGAGTGTTGCGTAGCCTGCGACTTCCCTGCCTGCGGCCGCGCCTTCCTTCCCTGAAAAATGTTGGATCAACCTCTCCTGTAGATCGTTTTGAACACGATCTGAGGCCTGGAGCAGGGTCGCCCTACTGAATCCATGACTGTAGAGTGTTCAGTCAGGAAATTCCGTGGAGAAACGGTCATTTTAGCTCAACTTGACAAAGTGGCTTTTTCACCTTTTTACCGCAAATCTGCTAGGTTAACTGTCTGGAGACAAATCTCTGACACAAACCTCAGAATCTCTCCATGGCTCATTGACAATGTGATTAGCTTCCTTCCTGTCCTTACGAAATCCAAAACGGTGCACAAACAACGAAGAAATCACCAGTTATGTATAAAAACTGTAACCCCAAGTCCGGTTTCAATTTTCAGCTGGCTTCGAAATTGTCAATTTTTCACCAAATTTTTCCCTGTCTGATGCTATGCACAGGCTAATAATCACTCTGCTGAGCTTAGCAAGCCTCTATAAATTAGAAACCGTGCACCAGTGCTTCTCTTTCCGTCTTCAACCCGCCGTAAAACCCCGAACTCTCAGAAGACAATTCTCCCGAAGCTCTCTTCAACGGCGACACTGTACTGTGTACACTCCCTGTACGGCTCTGATACCAACTTAGAATTTGCTTTGCATAGGAACACAGATCATGCTACACAGTAACACAGACAGAAAATCACTCTCCTCAGCAAGCTCACATAGCAACTGTATTTTCTCAAAATAAAATTACACTGTAGATATAGTTGTTCACTCAGGCAACCCATGCATGACCCAGGTTGCCGTTGGCGGGACGCATGTCCCGTCGACTTGCCTCGTGGCGAGGACAACTGATCCTTATCCACTGATAGGACCCACAGTACAGTAACACAGTGATTCTAACTGTAGCACTATGTGCTTGTTGTTGGAACTGCTTCTTCTTTTTGTTGTTGTATTTCAAAGTTCGGCAGTCCTTGATTTCGTGGCCAGTCCTCTTACAGTAGCTGCAGAAAAGTTTCTGCACTGGTTGGAATGATGAAGAGCTTGAATTCGATCTTGAACTGGAATTTGGTCCAGACTGCATGTTGCTCTTCTTGTCAGTATAAACTTTGTAGATCTCTTGGATCTAAACTTCTGATTTTTCGAATATAGAACTTGAGGATCCGATCATGTGCCTGAGGAGGATGCTGATCTTCTGATCTCCTCTTGTTGGAGTAGCGAATTACTCTTGACAAAGTGAGGTGCTCTTGGATAGAAATTGCCATTACCCAATTTTCGTAGGCTTCAGGTAGACTTGATAATAGAGTCATGAGTGCATCGGTGTCTTCTATGATTGAGCCAGTTGCAATCATCTGCTCCATAAGATTTTTGAATGTGTGGTAGAAACAAGACTGAGAATCCGCACTAGAAAATGTAGATTACTGAAATGCCCGCTCTGATACCATGTCAAAAAATGTGGGGATGATCGACAACGGAAGCTCGAAGCTTTGAGCGTAGGCGTGTAGGAATGTAAACACAACAGTTAGCAACAAAAATATTCAAGAAGAATGATTCATATAGAATTGTGCAAATGAACAATACAGTAGTGAGACAAATTTTGCACTCTGATTCATATCGACAATGAGTACAATGTCTTGTAATAACTTCAGCTTGTTGAGCGTGATAATGTTGGCTACAGATAACTCTAATTGTGTTAAAACAAAAATTTGATTAACTACTACATAGCTTGATTCAGCTATTATATATTTACAAGTGTCTCCAAAAATATCTTACGAGCATTGAATGCTATTTACGCCAGTCTTTGTATATGTACAAGACAAAAGAGATAAGGCCTCTGCCATCCTATCGCAGATTCGTCAACTGATCTTTAAGAAGTATGATCTGGCTGCGTGATTTCATCTGAAATCTGGTAAGCAATGTATCCCACATCTCTCTTGCATTAGAGAGTGTCACGAGGTCAAGCATCAGGCTATGTTTGATGGATAATAACAACACGGCTACTGCCAAGTTGTCGTTCTTCTCTCTCCATTCTCATAGTTCTTTGTCGATGGTTGTAGGCATCTCTTCGTTGCCGTCTACCTAGGGCCATAGCCCTTCTCCCTTCAATATGAGAGAGGTCTTTATCTTCCATGCTAGGAAGTTTGACCCGGCTGAGTTGAGGATTGTGCAGACCTTCGATTGTACACTACAGATCGATGCCATCAAATATGAGCTCGCGACTCTGATACCACTACTGGAAATCTCTACTCTACTACACTGTTGGGATTTCCACAAAAATTAAACCCAGATGGAATTCGATCATGTCCTTGGGTCTACTGCCCTCTGTGACGGGATTTCTTTCTCAAATTCAATTAGAAGAATAGCTTGGAAATTATCCACAGCAAGCACAAGACATAGGAAATGGAGAACGTCTAGGGTTTGCATTGGGAAACGATGGGTACCTCGACAAGAAGCATCCAATACCAGTGGACAATAACATTTCACAATGTTGAAATAGATCACACTAGATTCTAAAATGATAAAATTTCTTGAGAATAATATATTTTTTCAACTATGATAGAATAATTTTGTCAATTATTATAAACAGACCTTGATTTTATGCAATTTTATACTCATATCTATATATGAAAAAGTTTCCACTACAACTTCTCATTTTGAAGCACATATATTTCTTGCTTCCCTTGATTTCTTACTTCTGTTTTAACACTTTTGCTCTCATTTTTCTAGTCTTTTGTATCACATCAATGGATTCACAATGGATGCTTCAAAGACAAAGTTGGAAAATCTACTGGCCGACACAATATAATTTTGATCAAATAGCACATTTACGCTATGTTCACTACCAGAATAGATACCCTAGCAACTCTAAGAGCAAATCGTGAAGTGTGCACATTTGTAAGTGAGTATATAGGAAAGACTGTAATCCCTTACGTGATAAGAATTCATGGCTCAACACTGTATATAATTTGCTAACTTTTAAATGGAAAAGAAATAGGCCTTTTGTTTTTTGTCTAAAGATATTTATCAACCACTTGGGAAACGACCACTTCTTGGAGTTAACATGCGAGCAACAAGTAAATTTTAATCTGAAAAGTGTAGGACAAAAACATTTGTTAGGTAAAATTTCTGTCATTTTTTTGCTAAATGAAATTCTTGTTAAACCTCTACGTAGGAAAGTTTGCTTGCAATGTTGGCATCAAGGGCATCAACATCAGCTCAATCAGAAGTTGTCAACGACACCGATATGATGTTGCACATACTCATATGACCTTGCTCCAGTGATCGTTAATGGTCAAGAGTATTTGTTTCTGCATGACTTGCAACATATCCTCAGCTTACGAGATGATGGGATGCTGGTGGAATTGGTAAAATTCAAAAATGGGAAACAACATTCGACCTCGTCTTTTTTTAGTAGCTTATTGTATAAGCCCTCACGGTTTAGGGTTTAGGGTTTAGTCCCAACAAGCTCCTCTCCTAGAGAGAGAAGGCAATACAAGCAAAATTGGCAAATCTCCAAATTGACTCAAAAACTCACAGACCACATCTCTCTCTTATCATTGGACGCTTTGACTTTTGCCACCACATAGGGTGCATCACTCATCAAACCTAAACTTGACATGTGTAAGCAACCTAACTAGCTCAAATTACATCACAATTGAATTTTGGCCTAATCATGACAAAACATGTGTACTTGACCATTTGACCTCTAAAGCCAAAATTGGCCCTATCACCTAGTGACACCAAAATGCTTGACTAGCAATCTTTATGATACCCCTAAATTCAAAATTATAAACTATTTCTAACTACTTTACACATGTGGGAACATGCTCCACACATTTGAAATGTACTCACAAACATAAAATCATAAAATAACCAAGATAGATTTTTGACAATTTTTCACACTCCTCAAAAACTAGCTTGGTAAGGTACTAGATCAATCAAGGAGTTTGTGAAACTTTTTGAGTGGATTCTTTGGTATGCATATGAAGTAAAAAACCATCAAAGGGATCCATCATAATAGCACCCTCACCAATCATAACAGCACCATCATAACAGCAGCCTCATAACAGCACCCTAAACCCTCACCAATTTGCCACTATATCCATGTCCTTTCTCCATGCTTGATGATGGTATTTGATTTGAAAGCACATTTACATGAAGATGGATGCACCATGATGAAAATTAGAGGCTTACCTTATCATCATTTCTCTTCTTGAAACAATTAGAAGCAAAACGGCCCTTCTTACCACAAAGGAAGCACTTCTTGTTGGATTTGCAACTTGTTGATGTTTGTGAATACTCTTCATCACTCTCCTCCTTTGACTTGTCCTTCATGAAATGTTGATGTTGCTCTATCTTGGCTTGTCCTTTGTGAAGTATGCTTTTACCTTTCCACCATAGATGGATTCCAATGTGTTCCAAGCCTCTTTGGATGTGGTACATGAGCCAACATCACACAACAATTCATTTGAAACATTTATCTTTATGATATGTAGAGCCATCCTAGCTCTCTTTTTGTACTTTTGGACCTATTGGAGCTCTTGAGGCTCCTCCTCAAGTCCTAGCACAATCTTCATCACATCTTGGAGCACCAAAATGGACTCCATTCTAGCCTTCCAAATAGAATAGTTGGAGGTAGATAGTCTCTCACTAGACTCCAATAGAAAGGAACCCATAGATGCCATGAATAGTGAAGACTCCTTGTGATTTAGACAATAAAATGTTGCTTCTCTCTCACTATAGGATCCTTGAAAGGTGTACTACCAACTCCTATGCAAGATCTTGCAACAAAATGTGAGATGGATCTCACTAGCTCTACCAATCTCTCTCAAACTAGATCAAACTCTCATCAAGTGATGGAGTATAGGCAAAGTTTGGGTCAAATATTTTTGGCACGTGTGAAACACTCCAAGAATCCACAAATCACTCAAATACAAGCCAATTGTATGAAAGAAAGTGGCTATGACCTCAAAATGATGACTAAATCTCAAATAGATGACATTGGCAAGCCTCTTCTTGAATTTTTTGGTCAAACTAGCAAGATATGATGAAACCAAATGTGTCCACACAGGTCTAGGTGCCCTATCTAAGCCTCTTCAAAATCTTATAACTTTTGATTGGCTCTACCAAATGGATTGAAACAAATTGCTACAAAAACTATACAAAACTAGTTTTCAAACAAGCTATCTAGCACCAAATTTGGATCTAACTTGGAAGAGAACTTTTCAAATGAACTTGGTTGTACTTCACACATGTCTGAGCAAGGAATTCTATATAGTACCTGAAATGATTCAATCATTATGATAATGAACCCTCTTGATCCAGATTTCCTTGAGATAGCATGGGCGATGCAATCAACATTCTCTAGATCTTGATTTTCATGAAATTTTTGAAACTATGGATGATAGATGCATCAAAAGCTTAGATAGGCTCTGATACCATGTGAAAATTCACACATGTGGGAATTTCCTAATGTGTGAAATTGATCTCCTAAGCTTGGCTCATCCACTATAGATCACCTATTGATTGAAATCCAAGATCAATGACAAGATCTAAGGCAAAAAGGCCATTCTACATGCATTCATTCATTACCAAAAGGTGTTTCACATGTGTGGAAGACTTCATGAAATAAACTAAGTCCCAACAAGCTCCTCTCCTCGGGTAGAGAGAGAAAATACCACTTTTGGGCTCATCTAGAGAGAGAAGGCAATACAAGCAAAATTGGCAAATTAATGAAGGGAATGAAAGTACATATAGAAACTCGTGGAGATCCATGCTTGATTCCTATTGGACCCCTTAAAAATAGCCTCTCTAATCCTATTGGATGTGTGATGCCAAATCCTCACTTTTGATTGGACCCTTCCAACACATCTCTCTCTTATCCTTGGACCCTTTGACTTTTGCCACCACATAGGGTGCATCACTCATCAAACCTAAACATGACATGTGTAAGCAACCTAACTAGCTTGAGTTACATCACAAATGAATTTTGGCCTAATCATGACAAAACATGTGTACTTGACCATTTGACCTCTAAAGCCAAAATTGGCCCTATCACCTAGTGACACCAAGATGCATGACTAGCAATCTTTATGATACCCCTAAAGTCAACATTATTAACTATTTCTAACTAATTTACACATGTGGGAACATGCTCCACACATGTGAAATGTACTCCCAAACATAAAATCATAGAATAACCAAGATAGATTTTTGACAATTTTTCACATGTAGTACTACGTTTTTGCCAAATGATTCATTTCATTTGAAAGACAGTGAAAGATCAAGAAGCGAGTATTTTAGTGGGCAGCATTCTAACTCATAATCTCATTAATTCCAATTTTGTGTAGAAACTAGGCTTGGAAGCTAGCGATCATAGATATAAAGTATGTCTAGCTTCAGGAGCGTAGTTGGAGACTTGGGAAGTCAAACTACCGAAGTTCTCAGTTTTGATTCATGACTATAGAAAATTAGTTGATTTCAAATTTTAGATTTAGCACGCATAGATATATTCTAGAAGTGGTTAAATAAGAAATCTCCTGATATTGATAAGCATATGCTCTCATTTCAGGAGGGAGATAAAGTAGTTACACTTTTTGGAGGCAAATATGTACATCCATTTGAGATGATTTCAACAGCTAATATAATAAAAAAACTTTATTCACAATATTAAGCTTACTCTTTATTTGCTATGCCCATTTTAATTTTTTTTTTAAATGCATCTAAATAGCTATGAATTTTTAAAAATTCTTAACTTAGTGGATCTAGATCAAGAGCAAATTGAAAATAATAAGATCATAAGTGAATTTGGTATTGTGTTTCCAATTGGATTATCTCATGGTTTACCACTTCTAGATCAATACATCATAGAACTGAGTTGATTCTAGGTAGTCACCCTATCTCTAGACAATCGTACAAGTTGTCTCTCAAGGAAGAGGTAGAAATTACTAATCAACTTAATAATTATCTTAAGATGGGACATGTAAAACCCAATAAATCACCTTTGAATGCTCATGTTCTTCCAAAGGTAAAGAGAAATGGAGGCTTTCAAAAAGTAATTATTTTGAATAAATATCCATTGCCCAGATGGATGATCTGGTAGATTGATTAGGTGGAGCTAACTACTTCACAAAAATAGATCTCAGAATTGGATATCATCAAATTAGAATTCATTCTAGTGATGTGCAAAAGACTGGCTTTTGGATGAGGTTTGAACATTTTGAGTTTTTAGTGCAAAAGATTGGCTTTCGGACGAGGTTTGAACATTTTGGGTTAGCAAATGCACTTGCGACATTTCAATAGATGATGAACGATATATTTCATCCACCGAACGCAACACATGACTACAAATGTGATTATCAAGGCACTGAGCATTGATGCACACAATAGATTTTGTGCATTGCTTAGTCTGAAGATCAAAGCATTCATGGATCCAGATTAAGCGGGGTTATTGGATTTATTCCTTCTCTTCCCAAATCCCAAATTTAATTTATATTCATTCATGTTGCTACATATTTACTCACATTGTTGCACAGTGGTATACAAAAATACATGAGAATCGCCAATAGGTATTTTGGGTTATTCAAACTATCAAAGGAATTCAAATTATTAAAGGAATATCGAGTGTCAGCTATCAACTACCAACTATTGGTTTGAACAAAGGCTCGAATGTTCTATTTGAACAAAGGATCGAATGTTCAATTTGAACAACTATTGAATAAAAAATTCTAACCTTTGTCACCCTCAACTCCAGCTAGTTTGACTCCAACTCAAATCGACAATTCTCAACTGTCTAACTAGCATGGTACCTTATTTAATCACAAACATGTATCTATGCGACAGTCAAACTATCTAAGGAGTATCAATTATCAATAGTTGCTTGAATGTTCAATTCGGACAACTATCGAATCAAACATTCGAACCTTTGTCACCCTCAACTCCAGCTAATTTGACTCCAGCTCGAATCGACAATTGTTGACTGTCTAACTACAATGGTACCACTCTAAATAAAGCTAGTTACTTATATAAGCTAAATTTAGCGATGTGCAACTTTTTTGACAATGACGACAACCACAATCATGACCTGTCCAGATAATGACAACCATGACTGTAGCCTACCTTGGTAGTGACAGCCACGATCAGTGCCAAAATCAGACAACATATCTTAATGTGTCTATACACTTGTATATATATGAATAAATGTACAAATAATTTATCATTGAACTATCCAAGTCAATTGATCAAGCAAGCCAATCCATCAAGCACATACAATAGATGTTATTACATCGATCAGACTCAAATAGAAAGTCAGTATAAGCTATCAAATGATCTTCAAATCATCGAAGCTATCATAGAACTAGAGTTAGTTTTGAGTAGCACTTATTACCATAATTGCTTTGTGATCACCATTTCATCGTACTTGTTATTTTTTGAATCAATCCATTGTCTTATTGCGTTCAGATTTATGTCAATATGAATTTATGCTACTCTGATTAACTCCTCTTGTATAGAATCGTCTGAACTACCTAATGCTTTTTCAATCAATAGCCTAACAACTTTGTGTTTGTCTACGTAATCAATTTTGTCAATTCTGATGACTTCAAAGTTAGAATCAATTGAGTCTTTCGACTCGACATTCTAGTTTGAATCTAATAGGCGTAGTTCATGCAATGAGGGAAAAGGCTCATTCTGTAGAGCTAAATGGTCCAATCCCTATCATGCCTTCTTCCCATTTTCTTCCCCCAATAGATACAAGCAACCTTGATGATTGATCATCATATGCATGTTTTAAAATGCAAAAATCAAGATTTAGAGACCTCTTGAGATATCAATGGAAATATAGCTTCAATAACATTAATAAGAGCACCTTTTGGGAGTTTATAGGACCAAGTAGGTTCACTTTGTTGTGTGTGAGGTGCAGAAGCCATGAAGAGTCCATGTGATGATTTATGTGTCTAGATGCCCTATTGCTGAAAAGGCCTGAAAGAGGAGATTTTGATGCAAGCAACTCCTAGGAGTTTTGAGCATAAATTTGAGAGTCCATATATGACTTGTAGGTCCATTTAGAGGTCACCACCTAATGTGTTTAAGTTCATTATGATTTCCACGGCTTCAAGACATGTCAAAGGTATAAGAGCAAAGTATTAAATATTCCTCGAGAGTAAGGATGCTCGTGGCTTGGCGATGAGCAAGTTGCTACTCCTATTATTGTGCTTCCACATAATTATCAACACTTTTTATGAAGATACGTTTTCTAGTGGTGTCTCTGATACAAGCTTAATTCCTTTGTGATTGCGTTTACTTTTTGGAGTTTTGTTCAATGGCATGTTTGGTTGCCTACTTATTAATTCTAATGAATGAACTATAAGAACAAGTTATTACTCCAAGAGACTAAGACATCCTACATTATTGAAAGAAAAAAAGTAGAACAAGAGTCTTCTATTCTAGTGGAGTTTTTGAATCCCTCTTTGCTAAAACTTTTTCTTTGTTTCTATATCTTATATTCCTATAGGAGGAAATGTGTCCATTGGTCTCCCTAAAATAGCTATCCATAAGTTTGTTATGAAATTTTTTTTAAATTTTTTATGAAACTTTCTAATTGTTTTTGTTTGGGTTTGCTATTGTGCCTATTCCAAGTCACATTAAGTTTTATAGTATTTTTTTTTCCTACTACAAAGACGTCTTTACCTTGAAAGAGCTAGATGAGTTTCTTTTTCTTTCATGACCCAAGACCAAGGTAGGAAAATTTGAGCATGATTTACAAGTACATGGAACAAACATGGAACAATACAAGATATGTAGATACTCAGTCTGATTTCATAGTAAAATGAGTCCTATCAAATCTATCTTGCTTGGGTGACTCATTGCATGCTCATTAAAACATTTTAAGGGATAACATGAAACTTCTTCCTTGACATGTATATTTCTTCCCTCCATTTTGGTCTTAACGGATATGATTGAGAACAAATCTTTCTAGCAGTTGTGTATTATGCAAAGTTGAAGTCCCCAATTATGGCCATTTGCAATTCAGAACAACACCTTTAGCGTCTTACAGTACTTCTTGCCATGCTACCTTTCAAAGTGCATATCCATTAAAATTCTATATCACCTTTTCTCTCATCTATCTTCACCCATTAAAAACCATTCTTTTGGTATAATCCCTTGCTTGTGAACTTATTTATGGATTTTAAGTGTATGAAAAGAATTACATTTTTTTCTTTTATATATAGTGTAGTTGGCATCCATATTTCATCTCATGCTGAAGATTTATCTTACCTTCAATAAAAATTTCTTTTGCCAATTTTAATGCTCTTGGATGGTAATTGCATTCCACCTTTTGTCTTCCAATAGAATATAATGCAGTCTTCTTACATAACATGACAGGATGTTGAAGCATTTGCCTTCTTGTAGCTTAACACAATGGAAAAGTCTATGAATTAAAGAAGGATGATACATTGTTCAACCCCAATATTCAAGTATATGCTAGGTAGTTCATACATATTGTATAGGTTATTTTGATAACTCTTGGAAATGTGGTTTGCGTTGACTTACAATTCCAAGTTTAAGACATTCCTATCATCCTAGTGTACAATGAGTTTGGTAGTATTCTTTTCCATATTCCATACCCTCTTATAATGAGATTTCTTTCCTAGTTGTTAACATACATCTTGGATACCTGTAAGTTCTCTCTTTGATATTGAGGTTAATTCATTTATCAATTCCTTCAGTTTATCTTTTGTGTGACTATTTACAAATTCACTTAGAAATATGAGTTCAATGACTAGCCTAAAGCCTACTTACTCTATGAAAGGCAAATCATATTATCAATTGACATCAATTGTTCGTTATTAGATACTTTGATTAGAATGCAGTTCATTGGCCATAATACCTTTGAAAAGTATCGACAAAAGTATTATATAAGAATGACAATTAGATAATGCATCCCCATTCTCCATCAATCTATCACAATTGGGTAGGCTTTCAAATAAACAAGATTAAGAAAAGAAAAACGCTGGCCACAAGGCATATGTATTGCTCAATACATCGATACAAGTATCAAATTTGTGTCATTTAAGGATAGCAAGATTTCATCAAGTCTTTTTATGATTAAAAAAAACAATGATTCTAAGTTTGAGAATTAGGAGGAGGAGTAAGGTGTGAAGTTTTCACACGTGTGAGGACACCTCGAAGTGTGTGAATGATCTTCTAATATGTGTGTGATTGCACAAAGATCTTGCACTTGATTGATTCTACAATCTATCTTGAAAATTCTAAGCAAGAGCACATAGAATATGCATAAATCATTCACCAAAGTACATTCACATGTAAATTCAACTCATGATGAAAAAAATTAAGTATGGAAAAGGCTTGCTCTCGGGTAGAGAGAAAATACATGCATGAGCTCTCGAGTAGAGAGAGAAAGCAACAAAAAGTGTAGAATTTTTCTCTCTCGAAAAAATTGTCAAAGTACAGTACTTTGGACCTTAATTGAGTCTATTAATGACTCACAAGAATGATTGATTGATTGATCATAAAACAAATGCAAACTAGACACACAAAAATGAGATCTAGATTCACAATTCTACATGCATCAAGCAAGAGCAACCCAAGATCATTGATCAAAAGAGATGTACACATGTGAAACACTACTCAATACGGCCTGTAGACAACAAAAGATGTTTAGAATACTTAGTTCTTGCTTAGATCCAAAGGAAATCAATGTACATAGTGTAGAAGTCGAGTTTTGCCAATGAGCTCTCAAAAATAATCTAAGACATTACTATGGAGAGATGGATACATAGAAAGCCTCTTTCCCACCTCGAGTTAGGTGAAAATCTAGCATGTAATAAGGAAGTTGATTGAGCTTTCTGGCCCTAATTTTCCATTCTAGTCTCATTCTTGATTCTTGCCATGTAGGTGGCTAGATTGATCAACCTACTCCATAAATCTAGGAATTAGGTCATGTGAAGAATTGCCAAAAAATGGCAAATCTAGCTTAATCAAAAACCATGTAGAATAGTGTAAATTGTGTACACAAGTGGGTCCTGCACATGTTAGGCCATGATGCCACATGGGAAACCCATCCTAATGTAGGTTAGGTCAAGTCAAGAGAGTTGGTCATGTCTATTTGGTGGTCATCCCTACTTTATAGGACCTACACCTAAGTTTAAGGTGAAAATTTGACCAACTAGCTACCTACCAAGCATAACTCTAGGATCTAGGCTAGGGTTTCATTTTAGGGCAAGAAGGGTGAGTTAACTAAAAACAGGTCTTGAAAGTACACCAAGGAGGAAGAAAGAAATTAAGTCATTTTTTTGTCCAAAAATAGCCAAAATTGGCAAGATTTGATTGTAAGTAGATTTCACATCATTTTACCTTCATTCCAACTTTGTGAGGGTGTGCTAGAACTGAGATTATAAGTCCATTTGTTGGATTAGAAATCTAATTTGAGTGAAAAACTACAAGAGAGAGACCTTGGTGAGTTTCTAGAGACAATCAAATTCATTTCTTGGCAAGATTTGTTTGAAAGTAGTTTTCACTTCATCTTATCTTCATTCCAGCTTTGTGAGGGAGTGATAGAACTGTGATTATAAGTCCATTTGTTGGATTAGAAATCAAATTTGAGTGAAACACTGCAAGTGTGAGACCTTTGTGAGTTTCAAGTCAATCAAATCTATTTCTTGTTTGTAGAAGTCACTAGTAAGATGAGATCTGCTGGAGCATACCTTCTAGAAGCTAGTGAGAGATTAAATTCTACAAATTATGCTATTTGGAAGGTTAGGATGGAGTCACTCTTGGTGCTCCAAGACCTTTATGAGTTCTTGATTGAAGATGAAGATGAACCTCTAGGTGCACAAGAGTTAGCTAGATACAAGAAGAGATCTAGGCTTGCACTTCATTGTGTGAAGATGAATGTGAGCAATGATTTGTTGAGAGAAGTATCAGCTTGTACTAGTGCTAAAGAGGCTTGGGAGTCTTTAAAATCAATCTATGAATCTAGTAACACTTCAAGAGTACTCATGCTTAGAAATTAGATTTTGCAAAGCATGAAGAGAAGTGAGGAGAGTGCACAGGATAATGTACTTAGAATCAAATCTCTAAATAGGGAATTGGCTTTCATTGGAGAGAAGATTCATGATGGAGAGCTTGTACAAATTGTCCTTAATGGTCTAGGAGATAACTTTGCAAATTTGGTCCAAAGTTTTGCCATCCAAGACACTTTGCCAACTATAGAAAAACTTCACAGTGTATTAGTGGCTGAAGAGTGTAGGATGCTCCATGCAAAATCTAGGATGAGTTTCTTGTCGTTGCAGGATGGTGATGAGAAAGCCAATTTCTCATTCAAGGGCAAAAGGAAGGCCAATGGAAAGAAGAAGCATCCAAAGGAGGCCAAAGAAGAGGATGATGCATCAAGCTCAAAGGACAAGTCAAAGTAGAAATGCTTCTTTTGTGGAAAGAAGAGGCATTATGCATCTGAATGCTACAAGAGGCTAAGAACACAAGTGCAGGAGGACAAACAAGGAAACTTGCAAAGGAGGAGGAGGAGGATGAAGTAGATGTATTCTTCATCTACATCCTCATCAACAAGCAATAGCAATTCAAGAGACAATTGGTGGATTGACAGTGAGGCTAGCTCCCACATGTCTTGTGAAAAGGAGTTTTTCTCAACCTTACACTCATTCAATGATGCTAAAAAGTTTGTCTTTACTGCAAATGATGAAGAGTGTAGGATAGATGGTGTTGGCACCATCTCTTTGTGTCTAGAATCCTCAAAATGCATGGATCTAGAAAATGTCCTTTATCTACTATCAATCACCAAGAATATGCTTAGTGTTGGTCTACTCTTAGAAAGTGGTTTGGATGTCCACTTTAAGCATGGTGTTTGCTTCATCTTGAAGAATGATGTTTGCATTGCAAAGGGATTTAAACATGGAAGATTGTTTAAGTTGGAAGCTAGTGTTTCTTTTGAAAGAATGAGCTTGGAAAGGAGGAGATCACTCAAGAGGAGATCTTGGCAAAGTGTGATCTTGCTTGCATTGAGGAGGAGCATCAAAAGGAGGAAGATCTTGAGGATCAGCCTCAAAGCATGAGAGTTCCAAGAGAGTCCTCAATAACAATGGCCGAGTCATCAAATTGCATGCAAATTGTCCATTCAAGTGTGCATCTTGCAAGGGTGGTGAGCATTGGAGAGTCTACTATCTTTGAATACTTTTCGGAAAGTAGTAGTAGACATGAGGTGACTTGTTTCTTACCTTTAAGATTCATGGTGTTTATTACTTTGTATGACAAGACAATGAAATGGGACGCTTTGAAATCTACATTTGTTGTTGATAAAGCAATTTCATTGGATAACTATTTTTGTAATAGTTTGAATAGAGTCATAAAAGATGAAGCATCATTTTCTTTGGAAACCTTTGTGTCCACATACTTTGTGCATGATCATTCCAATGTAAGGACCAAAGATTATCCTATTTCAATGATAGGAATAATGGTAGTGTTTTGCTCTTCAAGTAGAGATTGTAGAATCTACTTGTTTTCAACCAAAGAATTTGTCAATGGTGGAAATGTGATCTTTCAAGAGTGGAAGATTTGTAAACTTGAAGAAGCACCTTTGGATCAACACCTTATTCAATTCATTGATGTTTTGGAGTCAAGTCAAGTGGAGGATCAAGCTCAAGACCCGAGGACTCCAAGAAGAATCTTGAGTATCAAGATGGAGCCATCAAGGCTCAATCATAGGGATCAAGCAAGGCAAGTTGTCTTTGGCAACATTATTTATGCACTTAATATTTTAATTGATGTATCTTCAAGTGCACAAAATGCCTTGAAATCCATGGCTTGGCATGATGTTTAGTTTTGAAGTGTGCTACATGTATATAGACACATTTATGGAACATCTTGTAAGGGATCCTCTAAGAGGTGGTCAAAGATCCTTCATGGACATCATTCTCTATTGGAGTCTCAAAAGTTCCTTGTTTGTAGCTGGATTTTTTAGACACTTATAAAAGCTTTCATTCACCTATAAAGAGAGTTGTAAATAGATCAAGCTAAATTTGAGGAGGAGTGTGAAGAATTGCCAAAAATTATTAAATCTAGCTTGATCAAAAACCATGTAGAATAGTGTAAATTGTGTACACAAGTGGGTCCCGCACATGTGAGGCCATGATGCCACATGGGAAACCCATCCTAATGTAGGTTAGGTCAAGTCAAGAGAGTTGGTCATGTCTATTTGGTGGTCATTCCTACTTTATAGGACCTACACCTAAGTTTAAGGTGAAAATTTGACCAACTAGCTACCTACCAAGCATAACTCTAGGATCTAGGCTAGGGTTTCATTTTAGGGCAAGAAGGGTGAGTTAACTTCCTTATTACATGCTGGAAATCCACCTAACTTCAAGAAGGAAGTCGAATTTGCTATGTATTCCAAGCTCCCATAGTGAGAAGATAGAAAAATTTTTTGGAGCTCATTGGCAATCTCAAGCAAGTTCACTATGTACATTGAGTTTTTGTGATGGAAATGAAACCAAATCAATTTCTGCTTGTTTCTCAGGTTGAAGGCCATACTACAGCCTGTAGTACACACGTGTGGGCTCGGATTTCAATGTTGATCAATGCTTTTGATTGTTAATGCTTGTTGTTTGTCAAATTGCCAATCTAGATCAACTTTTTGATGACTAGTTTTTTGATAAATTGTTAAGCAATCACTCTTGTGGATCTTTTGTAGATCCATTTATGGTCCTAAAGTACAGTACTTTCACAGGTCCTATAATGTAGGAACCACTACCAAACTAACTTGACCAACTTTTTAGACTTGATCTAACCTATTGTAGAGTATATTCCCACGTGGCACTCTCGACCTCACATGTATGGGACCCACTAACGTACATATTTAACCAAATCACAGTACAAAGCTTTTGTGTTTTGCTTGACACCAGCATTGCCCTAACCAGTAGCAGGGTGCTTTCGGGATTCGACAGCGCACTTCACAGCCCTCAACGAGCCTCTACCATCTCCGGATTCTTAGCGAGCTCTATGGCTCTCTCTCCTCCGATTCTGAGCAAGGAGCGTAGCAAGTACTGCTACGCTCTCTCGTTGCCATAGCCACCATCGAGCTTCAACAAATTAGTGACCTGTCTCTTCAACGACATTAACCGGGCCAATTTTCCGTGCCAGATAAACTGATCCATCCCGGAAAAATTTCTGAGGTACGTTTTCTTAATCACTCTTATTTTTTATATAATCATAAATGATTGGCAAGTGATAAAAATGATGGGTACCATTTTTTTAGTGACATTTTTTAGTGTCGCTATTTGTGTCATTGTGCGACACATTTAAGGATCAACAAAGTGTCACTATTGTATTTTTTTCAAAAACAAGTAGCTATTGCAACAATTATGTAGTGTTGCAATGGGTCTCAATTTTTTTTGGAAAAAAATATATGTAAGTGTTGCAACAAGTCTCTCATCTCAATCTATTATAATTAAAATTTTAGTGTTCCCGGACAGCGTTAGTGCTGCTCGAGACCTTTTTTTTTATTTTCTTAATTTTCCTTCATGTTTTTTTTTTCGGACACCGGTCGCGCTACCCCACGGGTAGCCTGACCCTACCCAAAAAAAAAAAAAAAAAAAAACCTCCCTATTTTTCAACCCTCCCCTTTGCCCACCTACCCAAAACCCTGCCCTGCCCACCCGCACACTTGCGGGCTCACATCACTAGTTATTTTTAAAAACTACAATGTTGTAACAAATCTTTTTTTTTAGAATACGATGTCACAATAGCCACATTTTACTGATCTTCAAATGTGTTGCACGACACTAATAAGTGTCACTAAAAGCATCACCATGCGACGATATTTTCAAGACTAATTACGATGTGTGGCAACATTTGAAGCAATGTATGGCGATTTTTTTATTGTCAATTCAAAATTCTCTCACATGCGTTATAAACTACTGGTACATGTGAGGCAGATGTCACTATATATGTCACTCAGCAACGGTCTGTTTGCGACACTAAATATAGATGTTACCAACAATTGTAGCAACACGTAACTAAAACATCTCCATCGCAAACCCAACTTTTTTTTGTTATGGTGAAACGATAAAAAGAGACTTATGCAAATAACATGGTTCAATTTACTGAATGCTTTTGATACTATCAATATTCATCAAGTAGGATAAGACAATCTACTTTGTTAACTTGAAGTTTAGTATTCAAAGTGCTAAGGTCTTTTAGATGTTTTGTCTATCCCATTACCGAAAAAACCACTGAAATGCAAACCACTATTCCATCGGAAATATTGCAACAAGACAATTTCTTTGAGATTTGATTATGCCACAGTATGAGAAATATAAACTCTAAACATTCTTATCTTATTTGATCAGTTAATAGTTCAAATTTTTCAATGATTTACAATACAAGAAGTTTATGATCATATTGGAGAGCACATTCTGATCAGTTCACTTTGCATGCCATATCGTGGATCACTATAAATCTTTTTTGTTCTTAAGGATCATGTCTAAAGACCAGTCTACAGATCATACATATTTCAACATTTCACAAGGAATTTGATAACAAACAGACAAATCCTGGGATTAGCAAACAGAACTTTGAGGCCAAAAACAAATCTTCATATTCACAAGCAAAGCCTCATATATGCTTCAAGATGTTGATATTTCCAGAAAACAATAATATTGGCAAGAAAAGCTTTTCCTATGCAATCCACTTCAAAGAAGAGTGCAGGAGAGAGATGTGATTTTATAATTGTTTTAAGCTATAGCCTGTTACATATTGAATAACATTCAGACCCAAAATCATCAAAGAAATCAAGTTATACAAGTGTATATATATCATAGAATCTGAGAATCGTGTACGGTTCACCACGGTTCTCAGAACCGTACAGTGAACCGTACGGTTCACAAAAAGTTGAAGGGTCAAGTGTACTAATTAATTAACTATTTTTTTTTTTAGTTAACCCCCCAAAAACAGCCCAAAAAAATGCCAAAAAAAAGGCCAAAAGAACCCAGAATTGTTTAGGGAGTATAATTATTTAGCATACTTAAAAAAAAAAAACCCAAAGCTCCCTCTCTCTCAATCTCTACCACAAAATCTGTGAAATGAGGACAATGTGAATAAACTCAAAAGTGGGCATAATATAAAAGCCTTGATTCGAACCACAAACAGTCCATGACGCAAGAAATGTCTTGAATTCCAAAGAAACTCGTTTTTCTTGACTTCTTTACAAGGAAATATATAACGCTTGGATTACCTTGCAACGTCACTGCTTGTAAGTTCAATGCTGCTGCTGGACAGTGTGAGCTATTCCATGAGCTTGATTCTTAACCTACTAGAACTTAAAAACCCACAGACGGATCATCATTAGATGCATTTTACACAATCAAACTGCCATAGGGCCCATTCTACAACATGTCATACTCAATAATACATGAATAAAACTTGCGAGTTAGTCAGATTAAACCAAATAGATACACCAACTTGGAAGTTCATCCTTTGCAGATATTGCCTTCTGATCACCATTCAAGGAAATGGAAAAGGAAGATTGCGTCACTGCATGGCACCTGGGCTACAGCAAATTACGATAACATATCCTCGAAGATAGTGACACTTATTGATTCTATATTCCATGAATTTGAGCTAGTTTACTTCATGCTCGGGTGAGGGGCAACCATCATGACGGGATGCGCTATTTCAAAGCTTTCTCTATAAGAAATAGACTAAGGCTTACAGTATCAAAAACTGCAAATCTTTTTCCTCCAGAGTGGATATTATTTGACACCACTAGCATCTTAAGCAGATGCTTCGCAGCATAGAACAAAACTTCTAGGAGTCTTCATCAAAATTTGAGTTTCCACATTGCCAATGCAATAAAACGTAAAAAGCATTTCCATCTTATTTTTCTCCTGAGAATGTCCTTTTCTCTTAACAGACCTTTCCTCTTTGCACTGCCGGTGGCAGTCCAAGAGATTCCCACCAATTCAAGGTGCAAAGACTACCTGGATTTATGAGCAAGCTGTTCAAGTTCCCAACCAGTAAGATACTAGCACTAAATTGAGTCAAGTTTGATCGAGCCACATTTGAATTAGGGTGATGCCAGCTTGTCCATAACAACCCCTCTTCTTTTTTCTTTGGAATCTTCAGGCTAGCATGCATCCAAGAAGGCGAAATTTTTTCCAAAGCATTCCTACTTTTGCAGCTTTGAAGGATGTGGAACCATTGGCACCTTCATCAACAGCCAATCAACACAAACAATTGGTTATTGACAAGACACGTAACTTTAACAGTGCCAATTACATGATTAAGAGCTACAAAGTTACAAGGTGATAAACTTACAACCATTATGTCCATCATCATGACGAATAGGAAGCAGAAGATGGCAACTGCATTCCGCCAGCTTCTTCAGCTTGAACTAGTGATGCAGTTTCAGGTTCTGCTACTTCTGCCACCTAAAAAACAATCAGTTTGTAAAGGATCCAAATCCTGATGCATGAACAAAAACCATGTTGCAGAAAGGTTTTAGCAAAGCAAAGACTGTCTAATTATTTTTTCTATAGTCCATCACTAAGGAAGCGGATGGTGGACGCAGACGCACGTCCGCGTCCACGTCCACGTCCGTCCCAGGGTGGACGCGTCCGGCATTTTCCAAATTTTCTTTGTTTTCAAAAAAAAAATACAGGCCCCTCCCCTCACTGTCCCACATCCCCAAAACGAAATAAAAACAGTTTTCCTCCCCCTAAACACCCCCCCCCCCCCCGGAATTAATTATCAGAGGGTGTCTGGCACCCACCTGCCCCCTCCTGTTAAAAAAAAGGAAAAAGGTACCCAAAAAAATTTGCAACAAACCTAACCACTGCCCATGCCTCCCATAACTGAGATATCACAGAATCGGGCATGAAAGAGCAAACAACTTATATTTTTTGAGTCCAGAGAACACTGTCTCGTGCACTAGCTATCTCTGTCTCTTTGACGGATCTATATTATATTATTATATAAATACAGGTCAACGATGCGCTCCCCGGATGAACTTCAACATCTTACTAATTACTTATGCTCCACAGTGTCATTCAACACAGGGAAGTACAAGACCTACATAGTACTATGGCCTATATGATGAGACAGGTTTAGGGTTTTGGGATGAATTCCAACAACAACACTGAAAGGAAACAGGAATTCTGTCATTGCTGCAACAGAACAGAATGGGATGATCGGATCGTAGGATGAGATTTTTTGAGAGCATAAGGTCCTTGTGCTTTTGACCAATTCTGAATGCTCGAGAAATTGCATGTCGTGCCACAGCAGGAATCCTTCAAATTTACTTTCCTCATACGACAAACCAATCTAAGGACAGACAGGGATCAATACATATCCTTGTCAATGAGGCCTCTAGCTTCATTCTATTATTTGTACACATCTTCTCAAGTAATCCAAGTGCCTTATGCTTTACGGGCATAAGTTTCAAAAAAATTGTGAAGTCACAAATACCAAACAAGTTTTCTAGAACTTCTCCTTTATCTTAGCTAATGGACCGTTATCCAAGGTTTAGGGTTAGGGGATTGTCATTTTGTACAGTTTGTTATCCAAGGTGCAGGTCAACCAGATTCACATTTTTTGCCTTCTGGGGGCAGTGATCAATACCCATTTCACCCAGGTATCTAGGGTGCGAAATCGGGCGTCCTATCTTTGGCACAACTACGTAAATTGCATGCAGAATCAAGCTCAAGACCAGAAGTTTTTTGGGTGAAGTGAATGCTCAGCATCTCAAGAAGGACCAATTGTGACTCCACTTCCAGAACTGCATAAGAACATGCAAACGAAAATGTTCTGCTGCTGAAGCTTTCTTGAGAATTGCGATTCTACTTCTCCATGAAAAAGGTATATACACAAGTGAGCTTTTTTTCATTCTGATTAGTGAAAGATCTGCTCATTACAACAACACAGACTCTGCAAAATTTACTCCCAAAAATTACATAGAAACAGTCCGCCACATACGGCTGGACCTTTATTTGGGCTCTACATTACTAGGGTGCCGAAGAGCCCAAAGACTCGTCGTCCCGGTCAGGTGGATTATTTTGTCGCTCTGCCTCCTGGCTGGCCCGACGTCATAGACCCTTTCCCGGACCATGGCCAGCTGTTCTGCGGTGAAGTTAATTCCAATTCGCTGTGTTTCCTCGCCCTCGCCAACAGGGGAAGCAGGTTTGAGAGTCGCAGGGGACGTGGCTGCAACTCCGGTAGTCGTGCCATTATCTCTCGCTGGCGCTCGTGAAATTCTGCTTCTTGCTTCCGATGCCGTTCGTTGTGCCAGCGGACATCTTCCAGGAGCTTCCCTGTCTGCACACAAAGAAGACCGTCAAGCCAAATCCCACAATGGAAATAAACTGTGAAAAACAAAAAAGAAGCCTATATTGCAAGCGAACAAGTATAGGGCAACCACGCACGTTAGTTGGTGTGCGCCCTGCCATCTCCCACTAGATTCTTCTACCCTCTCTCTCTCTCTCTCTCTCTCTCTCTCTCTCTCTCTCCGTGTCCCTCCCTCCCTATACCCTAAACCCTAAACCATATCTCTCTCCCCCCCCTCTCTCTCCCTCCCTAAACCCAATAGCATCTCTCTCTTTCTCTCTCTCCCTAAACCATAGCTCTCTCTAGCTCTCTCTCTCTCTCGTTCTGGGACCCGGACGCGTCCTCGTCCAGACGCTGGACGCGTCCAGCGTCCAAAATAAAAAATAAAAAAAACACGTCCGGACGCTGGACGCGTCAACTAGAAACGTCCAGCGTCCAAAAATAAAATAAAAGAAATAAAAAAAAATGGACGCGTCCGACCCCACGTCCGGGCATCGAACACGGACGCCAAAAGGCCGCGTCCGCCCCGGACCCTCATGCTTGAAAACACTACTCCTCTACAATTTTTCTGATAACTGAATCACAACATCATCATTGAAATGGCATACATAGAAGCTCATCAACATAGAGTGTAATATTAAGATGGAACTTGGCAAATAAAGCCCAAGCCCAAGTGTAACATTCTAAAGATTCTTCAAAAGCAATGATCTTGCTCAACAAAAGGAATGGATCTTCTAGAAACTTCCTTGGCTTGAATCGAGTAATCAAGATAGCTTTGGCGAAGGTTGGGTGAATAACAGAGAGATACTGATATTTTTGTTGAAAGAGGTGTATGTCCTTTGATAAAAAAAGATCAGAATCAAAAAGAACCTTCGCAGGACTTGTATTTTGCAAACTAATATTCGCGCAGACTTCTGGGACCTTATCTTAATCAGAGAAAACTTCAGTAGTACTTGCGAAGGTTGCTGACAACATTGTATTGAAAATTGAAGGTTTTTGATGAACTTGACACTTTTTACCATCTTAACCTTCACATGGATTCCAAAATCGGGCATGAACCCTTGCAGACCTTTGAGAATGCCAAGTTTGGCAATCGGGAGGTGGGCGAAGGTTTGCTAACCAATTAAGAGCGATTTCTTTTTTGCTGAAAATTTTTAAAGGTTTTTTGATGCTTTTTCAAGTTTTTAGAAAACGGCTAGGAAGTAACCTTTGCCCTTCAAACTGGAGTTGCATTGCATTAAAGCAGTCCTACCTGCAAGTTTGTGAGGGTCTGTTCCAAAAAAGCTATCAGCTCTGATGACGATTTTCCCTTTTTCTCTCCCGAATTGCAAAAAAGTGAATGGTTTTTTTTTTTTGGTTTTCAAGAGGATTTTAGCATTGATGTATTGTCTCCAATTCCCTCCTCATCAATCACAAATGATTACAAGCAAGAATTCCTATCAAGATCTAACCCTAAAACACCAAAAAATGCAATTCTAACCCTGCTACACCAAAATCATCATCCTTAAATGCAAGCTAACATCCATCCAAGCATCATAATCATGCTAACAAACTGAAAATAATGGGAATCCAGATGTGATAGCGTGGTTGAATAATATAGAGAGGAGTGAGAGGATGTCAACAACATACTTCAAAAGTTCAGCCTCTAACTCATCGATGTCTTTAGATTTATGTGAGTATAATCGTTTGATGGCTTCCTCTACCATGTCCGGGGAGAATATATCAAAAGTGTCTATGGATGAGGGCGTGGGAAGTGGAGGTGCATTAGACACAATGTACAATGATGTGGCATAGGTTACCTACGTGCTAAGATCCGTGCTCCGGGGGCTCCGGGGTGGATGTGCTCATGGTAAGAATTTCTTCCAAAAGGATCTCGATAAGGAACTAAAGAGAAGGTCCATCATCTTCTTTCCTTGGTCAATCTCATATGCGATTTTCTTCTTACAAGTGGTTCTACGGTATACACGAGATGAGTCCTTTACCAGATGGGGTAGGTGGCAGCGTGCATAAATCAAATTCTAGTGGAGGTGGTTGCATTCGGTCATACCATGGGTGATGAGGTCGATGGTGTCGTAGATGCTTGGGCCGTGGGGATGGAAAAGCAAGGGATGCAGCGGTATGGATGGCCGGACAAGGAAGAGAGACTGGTCCACCAAAGTATGCTTGTATGGGAAGTGAGTCAGAAGTTCGAAGAGGGCTTCCCTGTACAAGAGAGTGTTTTGGGGGGTATAGTGATATACGGTCTTCAGGATGGGTTAATGAACGAGTGTGTGAGGGGTAGGCCATTATAAATGGCCAATTCATGAGCTGCACCCAACTGAAGCTTCTGCTCTCCATATCCTGTAACTAAACCCTCTGCATCTGCCGATTGTCGTCGCCAAGATCATCGCAGTCTATGTTATCCGCTAACGATTATTCTCTGTTCTATGAAACTCCGTCTGGTCCGGGCATTGAAGTCTCCAGCTAAAAGAATATAACCCTGCTCCTCATGGGCGGGCAGGGCTCCCCTTTCAGCATTCATCGATTGAATAGTTGCTTGAAGCTGTCCCATTTCTTGCCATAGAGAGCTAGATTCCTGCATGATTTGTTCAATGTAGGATAGGATGTATTGCTCAAACGATCTGGTAGGAGTATACATTTCCAAAATAGGAGCCTCAGTAAGAGAGGAAGAGGGAGCAGTAGGAGAAGAAGGCGGAGAGGAGTGGACACGGGGGGGCCGCTGTCTCAACAGGCAGCGCACCTGCCTGCGTGGCAGGCAGCAGCGCTGCCACATCAGCAGGCAGCTGTCTATCATCTAGAACGTGGGGAGGGGAGTGCCGCCTAGGTGGCATCAAGGCGGAGGAGGCGCCAGAGAGAGAGAGAGAGAGAGAGAGAGAGAGAGAGAGAGAGAGAGAGAGAAACTTAGAAGTTAGTCTAGTGTTAATTCTAAGTTAGTGTTAAAACTTGTATTAGTGTGTTACTCTTAGAATTAATGTTCACATTGTTATCCCTAATGTTGTCATCTAGGGTTAATTAGGATTATTAGGCCATGCCTACATGCTAATTCTAGAAGCCTTTACCTATATTTAGTAAAGTCAAGTTAGAATTTAGTTAGACTCAAGTTTGAAATTCTAGTGCTTGATTTAAAGCACAAGTTTTGCAATAGATAGATGTTGGGTGCTTTTATCTTATATAGAGACATCAATTAGGCAACTGCTTCTAGGTTGTTTTAAGGTTGCTTTTAGATCGCCTTTTGCTTTTTGGCATAGATTATTGTCTATAAGTATGTAGTGCGCCCTAGTCCATTTGCAATGGGACATAGTTGGCGCATCTCATCATTGTTGTTTGTGTTCTCTTTGCTGCCTATATTATAATCCTACAACAGAGTCTAATGAGAACCATCCTACATGTAGAACATAGCTCTATTCCAGTGGACCACAGGCAAGAATGGCACATGGCAATCCAATCAACTCAGTTCCACACAAAGTCAAGAAGATTCACCTAACTATTAGGATAGCATTATCTTACATACAAGAATCTGGATAGTTACATTTCCTAAGAGTGATATATGTTAATTGAGGATTGAAGCTTTTAATGCCTACAAATCTACAATTATGGAAACACTATGCCTCACAGCTATAAAGACCATCTACATGCTTTAGATCTACAAGACTCTGTTCTTATTCTTGATAGCTATGAAGATGCAATACTATTCACCCAAAACTGCTTAACTGCTAGACAGACTATCTATATGATGTATATCTATAAGAATTTGCATTTATACCCATGAAGCTGCAGTAGCAAAGCTACACAGAGCTACATGTCTTATCTACTACTTACTAGACATCCTAGAACTTAAATGGACCAGTAAAAAATGAGAAATGTTGGACCTAACAAACTATTAAATTGTACAAAAGTCGCATTGCAAGGTTGATCTCTTCAATGCAGATGTCCACAGAATAAATGAAATGTCACCATAGCTATAAAATGTTAATGCTTGGACTTTCACCTGTGGCTGTCTTCTGTGCTGCAAGATACTCACAGCTCGAGCAATAACATAGCATGGGAGAAGAAATCCAGCTGCCTTAACGAGAAAAAGCTGGTTTCAAATGTCAAAATAACAGAAACATCAGAGTGACTGCTTTTCACTCAAAATACATGGAAGCAGACAATGCGGCTAGAACTTGAGCTAATAATAAAGTGAAAGAAAGTGAAACAGTAAAAATTACTTCAACAGAGATGACCTATTATTTTTGTTTCATTCCCCAATTCACATAAACTTTATCCAGCTATGGCTACAAGGATGTGCAATACTGATGGTCCCATGCACATAGCATTGGATTTACCCAGCAGGTTATTATCCAGTTCAAGTTTATGACTCCTACAAATGTGAACCTCTGAAAATTGCATGCCTTTTTGAAAGTGTGGCTATGTACTCCTGAGTCCCCAGATGTTGCAAGCAATGAATTCTACTCAGCAAAGAGTTTTTGGAGATAGACAACATCAAAATAAGATCTGAAAGAAGCGTTGCAAAGTGTGATACCGCAAAAAAGGCGGAAGTATCCTCTTCGGATCCAGAGGCAGCAATTCCAAGAACATGGCGTAAAAGCAGCAGAGACATCAGCTGCAAAAAAATGTAAAAAAATTCATTAACTGGATTGATACAAAATACGTACAAAAGATATTATGCTCAGCTCTTGTGGATCATCTATTGCATATGTACCCCCTATTTGGGTATATCTTTAAGAGAACTTTTAAGCTAGTGCATACCTGCCCACCCCACAGTGACACTTACAATTAAAGCAGCTGAGCGACAGCAGGCAGCAACTCTGCCATTCTCTATGGTGTACTCATCATAATCAGCTTCCCATATGGCAAGAACAGTTGGGTCATGCACTTCCAGATGCTGAGCATCAACCCCCCAGTTTACATTGCTGAATGCCACAAAAAGTTCGTGTTAAAGGTGATTAAAAAGAACTTATTTTACTCTCATTCTGCATATTGAAAGAAAAAAATATGTAAGAAACTAAGCTAAAATGAGCAGGGCTTCAAAACATGGCAGAACAATCTCCAAAGTTTCAAGTGTTGCTCCATAACCTGAGGTCTTACAATAGCTATTGCTATAGAGACCATGCTAGATTTGAGCCCTCCCCCTCCCCTAAGCTCAACTTTGCAAACAACATTAATTTTTCTAACCTAGTCGATTGTGTGAATGACTGCTCAGAAATGTATGAAACACTGAAAATAAGCAAAGCTTTGACAAGAAATTGAACTAATAGATTGAATGGACTTGCATGGACTACATGTCAGTAGAAACTTATCAAACTTTTGCTGGTGTACGAGTTGGACAAGCAAAGATACCAACATTCCCAACTCGTATGATCAGATTTGTTACCTTGAAGCATATTGACGCTCAACTGAGCCGTCATTAGAAATCCCTGGCTGAGCAGGAGCTTCATAGCCATTCTTGTATGGCTGGATGACAAATTTGGTCAGAACAAAAGCTGGAATACCCTCAAAAGTCTGAGTGTGCATGAAATGTCTCAAAAGACCACTAACCCACGACTTTATGATTTATAATATAGCATGCAACGATGCAATACACAAAGATATAACAAGCAAAAATTGGGGGAGAAAGCTCATGCAACTCTCAGACAAACATATACAGTGGACCTCTGAAGTTATATAAATGTGAATGGGCAAGGCATATCATTTTACAGAGAAGCAGCACTTTGACCTAATGTAGTGGCCTAAGCATCACTCAGCATGCTCACAATGTTCTGTGCATTTTCAAAGCAATTTCCTTGCATAAAAAATAAAAAGCTTATTGACAAAACGGTGCAGAAACATGTTGAAAATTTTTTAAAATAGATAAGCTACATAAGTACACACTTGATGGCAGATCTCACAAGTAGTGTCACCCTTTTCATTGCACCATCTTTGAACACATTTTCGGTGTGCATACTGCAGAAGATGACTTCATATTGTCAAAAACTCTCTCTCTCTCTCTCTCTCTCTCTCTCTCTCTCTCTCTCTCTCTCTCTCTCTCTCTCTCTCTCTCTCTCTCTCGCAAAAATTGTTATGATTGGATTTACCAGACTCATGTTATGGAACCAACCCTTTTGAGCTTTGTGGCTAGACTTAATGTCCTCAAGAACATCTCTTTTTTGTATTTCACCTATTTACTTTATATAAGGTTGTGGTACATTTTGAGTGTTGCTTGATAGTGTACGTTGCACTATAGAAGGCTTTTTATTATTATGATTATTCAACTGGGTACTAGTTCATAATATTGCCTTAGAAGTTTGCTAGAAGGCAAAAGGCGTTGGATAAATTGAAATCAAGGATATATCATTAAGAGTAAATCTCCAATCTCTTTTCCAAATATTCTATAGTGTTTTGGAGAAATTAATAGGTAGGGTATAACGGATACTTCCTGTATTCAAATAGTAAATTCTTTTCTATTTCAGTTTCTCTTGAAGACGTCAGCTTCCTAATACCACCACAACTCAAATTCTCCAACAATGGTTTGAAGATTCTTCCATTATTCACTTGAAAATTCATGATCTAAAAATATTTCATGCTATAAACATCAATCCAAAACAAGGAACTATTTTCAAAGATCTTTATACAAATTTCCCTTTGCATAATCTATTTCCACCACACATGCATTACACACATATAAAGTAGTACTGTAGTACACTTCAATTAATACTCAATCAAACATTCATAGGATCATATAATTATATTATAGTTTCATCATGCTGTAATTCTCTTCAATTGATTTTTCTCAATGAGTACATTCGTTCACAACTACAAATTACAAGCTCAAACCTCAATGTTCAAAGGGGCTTAGAGCCAAATGAAGGCGATAAGAACTAAAATGGCTCACCCTGCAAGCCCATGAGTAGAATAACCGATGAAATCTTAAAACAAAGCTCTCATGAGTTGAATCCCCCACTCTTTGTAGCCACCAGCAGTGACACGAGTTCGCAAAATACAAATATGCTAAAAGTCGTGGTCTCAAAAAGGTTTAGGAGAACCTTACAGCAGCCAATGGCCCTTAAGCTTAAGATGGAGGCCGACATAACGAAATCAATGGAGGATCTACAGCTTTCCACATAGGAAGAATAAAGTTCAAAAATGGCCCAAAAAACTGGATGTTTAGTAGAATGCAAACACGCTCCTATGGTAGAGTGATTTTCATCATTTTATACAAGTTTGCAACAAGCTTATGAGGGAATCCCACTTCCCTGATGCCAGCCAACAACCCTAACATTACACTGAAACAGCAAGCGGCTGAAAATAGCCCAAGCTAACCACCCAAAGTTTAAGTTTCAAACTTATGATCCTTTACAGCGATTTGCAACAAGTGTCAAAAGAGAGACATGAGCAAGCAAGAGGAGCCAACATATAAATCTTAGACATTTGCCTGAGACCCATCCAAAATGTTGTCGTTACTCAGTCTTATGCAGGTAGGAGCTGAATTCTCTAATCTCCAGAGAGATCCTAACTGATTGTTCAACGTGGAATCCTAACTTATCAAGCTTACCAAGCTCATGGAGAATGAATCAAAGTCTACATTTCCACACTCTTTTAATTCAATACCTAGAGAGGATTTGTACAATCTGTGTGTAAAGCAGCAACTTCATCTGATCCATACACCCTTTAAATAAATATTAAATATTTAACTTTTTGGATAGACTTGATTCTTAATGCGAGAGAAATGTACTCAAAATTTTCAATCAAACTAAAATAATAATTGTATCTTACTATGATTCTAATTTCTAAGGAAAGGGTTCCAAACAAGTAATTTTAATGCAATTGGTTGGAGAGAATCTTATTTTTAGTCCACATAGATTATCCATAGGACATCAAATAAAGTATCACATAAGCCAAATGATGGAGAGCAAATCCAACTAAGGTAATTCAACAATCACCATTAGGCATGAATGGTCCTCCTCAAAATAAGTCTCCTGCCATTCCTATGTACATAGGTAGAGTTTTTATCACATGCCATTCCTATGTACATACTACATAGGTAAAGTTTATTTTACTAGGAACCCACCCTTGAAGGTGGCCTCCTGTTGTAAAGCTACCTTTACAAGCTTTACTTCCGGCGCCATCGGCGCCAGCTATGTCCCCGGCGCCAGCAGCGCCCCTGCTGCTCCAGGCGCCAACGGCGCCAGCGCCGCTCCCGGCGCCACTGTGACCAGAATCCAGCCGGCGCCAAGTTCCTATGGCAGAAAATCTTTGATCGGTTCTAGCGAAGTCCAGAGAGCTCAGATCGATGTGCAATCACCTCACACGATCTAGGCATGATTAAAGGAAGCCTGGGGATCAATAAAATCTAGAGAGAGAAAATGACTTTCTAGAAAGAGAAAATCCTAGAGAGAGAAAAACGTGCTTTACCAGCTTGAGTAGAGTGCTTGGTATGAGGGGGGGTGCCGAATCACACCAATACTATAGGGGAGTGCGGGTTGCGACTCAGGGCGAGCTCCAACCAAGTCTCAGCCTCCCTTGCTGGAATGTTGTCATGGCTCTCGCCTTGGCATGCTAGCGCCCCGGAGACTAGGGTCGGTCGCACACTTGAAATGTAACCTTCTCAGATTTATCAATAAAGTGGGATTTTCCTCAAACTGACTCTGATTACCTTCTGGGTTTCAGTGTTCGGTAAAAGCGCCAGTTGTAAGGCCGCTTTCAAAATTTTTAACTTGGCACATAGCTGAGGGTCGTATCCCGGGACGCCAGCGGTATGCCGTCGGGACCATTCGGTCCGTGGCGCCAGAGGTATGCTGTCGGGACCATTTGGTCCAGGAACTGGTTGTTTCCATATCTGTCGCGGCTTGTGGTTCTGAGTGTTCCTTGCATGAACGTGAATGGGTTAAGCTCTTGGGGAACGGGCTCTAACCTGTCGGCTGAGTTGGATGGCTTGCTTGGGTGGATGTTACCTGTTTATGGCTGTCCAGTCTGGCGTGGCGCCAGGTTGGCTTCCAGCGCTCGTGACGAAGCTTTCAGTGGTTAAGTCTGATGTAAGTCAGACCGCTTGCTTGGAATGGATGTTACTCGTTTGTAACGAAGCTTCGAGTTGGTTAAGTTTGATGTATGTCGGGCGGCTTGCTTGGAGGGAAGTCACCCACATTGGGACCCCCGATCTGGCACGGCGCCAGGTTGGATCTCAATGTTGGTTTTCGGAACTTCAAGTTGGTTAAGTCTGATCGTTGTTGGCGAGTTGGCTGCTTGTATGTCAAGTGGGTTTGGATGGCAAGAGTTGAAGGCTGGGAAGCTAAGTCGTGGTTCCCGGCTCCCTTTGGGATGCCTGTGCTACATGTGGTATCAGAGCCGACTGGCCGGTCAGCTATGAGAATCTCACGGAAATGGCCACGGTTTGGGGTTCATCAAGACAACTGTTGTGCAAGGTGCTGCCCACAGTGTAAGCACGGGTGCGTCCACGGTCGGGGTGGTTGGCAGGACGGGGGCTTGATGAGTCAAAGTGCTGCCCTTGAGGTGTAAGCACGGTCAGTTTCCGCGGTTCGGGCCTGGCGCCGTCTGCACGTAGGACAGATGAGGCAATGTGCTGCCATTAGAATGGTGTAAGCACGGTCTGTGCCTTGTGGGGTGCAGGGTGACATATTCGCGATGGCCACCGTTCGTTTAGCTATAAGGGCTATCGACCAAATTTGGTGGGGGCGTTACTGAGGCAATGTGCTGCCTAACGGTGAAAGCACGGGTGCGTCCACGATTTGGGTGGTATGCTGCCGATCGTTTAGCTATAAGGACTATCGACTAAATTTGGTGGGGGCGTTACTGAGGCAATGTGCTGCCTAACGGTGAAAGCACGGGTGCGTCCACGGGGGTGGTATATTCAAGGATAGCTGCCATTCGTTTAGCTATAAGGGCTATCGACCAAATTTGGTGGGGGCGTTACTGAGGCAATGTGCTGCCTAACGGTGAAAGCACAGGTGCGTCCACGATTGGGGGGTACGCTGCCGATCGTTTAGCTATAAGGGCTATCGACTAGATTTGGTGGGGGCGTTACTGAGGCAATGTGCTGCCTGACGGTGAAAGCACGGGTGCGTCCACGGGGGTGGTATATTCAAGGATAGCTGCCGATCGTTTAGCTATAAGGGCTATCGACCAAAAAGTGGTGAGGCGTGACTGAGGCAATGTGCTGCTTAATGGTGAAAGCACGGATGGTTGGAGGGGTGTCCTATGTGGGCTGATTCTGTGATCGATTTGTATGGGCGCGGCCAGGCAAAGGTCCGTTGGCAGGACCATTTCAAAGGGGGACCTTGTCTTTGTTACTTGTTAGTAAACCTGCCTGAGTGTCTTACTTGTATGTATTCGTGGTGAGTCTTAGTACTCGTGCTTTGCCTGGTTTGCATGATTGCTTGTGATACAAGGAGCTGATGGCTCGAGAAGGAACCTTTTCTTTTGAAGGCTGATACCATCAAACAAAGAGGACTACAGAATCTGTGGGGCGGATTTGCAATTCAAGTACTCACACGTGAACGACAACGAAACGACTCAATGTTTGCAAAGGATGGATGGCTAGCCTGTTTCTTGGGTTAGTTTCATTTGCGACAACGCCCACCAGACGCAAGCAGGAAGTCAAAAGTTGGAAAGGGCAATTTCAGGGGAGATCTTCTATGGAGCAGTTGGTCTTCATTTTGGGACGGCCACCTTTGGAACTGAAACTCACTGAGCATGGGTGATATCCAGTATCAGTTGGGTTTTTCCTCAAAGGGGAAAAGACTAAGATCCTCTTCAGAGATTGGCAACAAGTTGGATCGAGCCATAATCCTAGCAGATGGGAAGCAAAGTGTTCGAAAGGCTTTTTGTCCGAAGAACTCTACTCTAAGTCCGATCAGCTGATTTTATAAGTGGAGGGGAACTATCACACACACCTCTCTCTTGGGGCAAATTTTGAATGAAAGTTGATCAAAATGGGGGCAAATTCAAGGTGACCTAGCCATACTCACACGAGGAGACTGGCGAACTTTGGACCTAATAAGTTGACAAGTTTTTGTTGTGGAAAGGAAAGTTTGTTATAGGCTTTCTCTGGTCCAGCAATGATGAGGAAACATATGAGTACGCTGGCTTGTGTTTCGTGTAAGGCAGCTGATCAATGAAGGAACTGTGAAAGTTGAGTCTTGCATGAGAGACTTGGTATTTCGAACAGACGCTAAGGGACAGTTCGCGTTGAGATCGGACTAGTGCAAACTCTGGGTGCATGTGTCTGATTCAAAGAGAGCTACTTGAAGCCAAGCTCGATGTACACTTCTTGTTTTGACTGTGAGGCAACTGACCAGTGATGGAATTGTGAAAGTCAAGTTTTGCGCGACGGACATGGTGCTTCAAACAAACGCGAAGAGATAGTTCGGATGCGGATCAAACTGGTGCGACCCTTTGGCTTTCCACGAGGTCAATGGTTACATTTGGGCTGATTCAAAGTGCTACTTCAAGCTAAGTGAGAGGTGCATTGCGGAGTACTCAATCTTTGCCTACCTTAAAGAGCCAAGATGGAAAAGTATCAAGATCAGGCTGGGACAAGGAGAGAAATCAAGGTGCAGAAGCAACAAGGCACGGAGTGGACCATAAAGTGGGCAATCAAACGATAAATCCTTCGGCTTAGGGAGCCTTGATACCTGTGCGGAACTGAACAAATCTGGAGCTCAGGGAGCTCAACACAAAGTGCATCAAGGACAAATCAGGAGCTCAAAGGAGTTCCAAAGTCGAAAGTCAGAAGCGACAGGGGCGTACATTTCAAAGAAAGGCCTCTGTCACCAGTTAATAAGGTTCTCGGGTTTTACGAAAGCGATATCAAATCTACGCTTTTCCCAGACAAAGATATTTTTTTCAAGTTATGTAATTTTTCAGTACAAAGAGCTGAGCCTCCGACTTGTGGTGTGCCAGCTTCAATGTTAATAAAAAGTGGCCAATAAATTGAGTACTGTGCCAAGTAGCTTAAATGTATAGTCATTTTAATTGGGAGACACCTTTACTTTAATCTGACATCTGATGAGGACATCAGATTTTATAAAGGTGGGGTGGATGTTGTAAAGCTATCTTTACAAGCTTTACTTCCGGTGCCATCGGCGCCAGCTATGTCCCCGGCGCCAGCAGCGCCACTGCTGCTCCAGGCGCCAACGGCGCCGGTGCCGCTCCCGGCGCCACTGTGACCAGAATCCAGCCGGCGCCAAGTTCCTATGGCTGAAAATCTTTGATCGGTTCTAGCGGAGTCCGAGAGCTCAGATCGATGTGCAATCACCTCACACGATCTAGGCATGATTAAAGGAAGCCTGGGGATCAATAAAATCTAGAGAGAGAAAATGACTTTCTAGAAAGAGAAAATCCTAGAGAGAGAAAAACGTGCTTTACCAGCTTGAGTAGAGTGCTTGGTATGAGGGGGGGTGCCGAATCACACCAATACTATAGGGGAGTGCGGGTTGCGACTCAGGGCGAGCTCCAACCAAGTCTCAGCCTCCCTTGCTGGAATGTTGTCATGGCTCTCGCCTTGGCATGCTAGCGCCCCGGAGACTAGGGTCGGTCGCACACTTGAAATGTAACCTTCTCAGATTTATCAATAAAGTGGGATTTTCCTCAAACTGACTCTGATTACCTTCTGAGTTTCAGTGTTCGGTAAAAGCGCCAGTTGTAAGGCCTCTTTCAAAATTTTTAACTTGGCACATAGCTGAGGGTCGTATCCCGGGACGCCAGCGGTATGCCGTCGGGACCATTCGGTCCGTGGCGCCAGCGGTATGCTGTCGGGACCATTTGGTCCAGGAACTGGTTGTTTCCATATCTGTCGCGGCTTGTGGTTCTGAGTGTTCCTTGCATGAACGTGAATGGGTTAAGCTCTTGGAAAACGGGCTCTAACCTGTCGGCTGAGTTGGATGGCTTGTGGATGTTACCTATTTATGGTTGTCCAGTCTGGCGTGGCGCCAGGTTGGCTTCCAGCGCTTGTGACGAAGCTTTCAGTTGGTTAAGTCTGATGTAAGTCAGACCGCTTGCTTGGAATGGATGTTACTCGTTTGTAACGAAGCTTCGAGTTGGTTAAGTTTGATGTATGTCGGACGGCTTGCTTGGAGGGAAGTCACCCACATCGGGACCCCCGATCTGGCATGGCGCCAGGTTGGATCTCAATGTTGGTTTTCGGAACTTCAAGTTGGTTAAGTATGATCGTTGTTGGCGAGTTGGCTGCTTGTATGTCAAGTGGGTTTGGATGGCAAGAGTTGAAGGCTGGGAAGCTAAGTCGTGGTTCCCGGCTCCCTTTGGGATGCCTGCGCTACACCTCCACTTATAGAAATCTTGTGCACTCTTTACAAAACTAACCTTCGACATGAGATAAGCAACCATCAGCTAACTAGGAAAACGTAAATCTTCCTTAGTCTGCAAGGAGCACTATTGCTTGCAGGAGTATACACCTTGGACATGAAGATGAAGTGCCACCTTCTAGATATCCTGATCGCACCCACACTAATTTATGAAACGCAGGATCTAATGGGCCAACATGAAAGGAGTAGGCATTATGTATGAGAAAGAGCCTCATCTTCGACAATGTTAAAAGAGGTTATATGATCCCCATTGAAGCCATCAAAGAAACAACCAGTGTTGAATTTTCCCAGACATGAGGGCATTGTCAAAAGTCCTATGCTTAGCCACCACTGAATTTTTCAAGCCACTTCGGGGTCGGGAGTTTTTGAAAAAAACACAAACTTAGAAGCTCCAAAGGTGCAACTCTTTACCAACCCAAAGTCACGGATTTTTCTTTTCCACTATAGTTGGCTTCCAAAACTTCTGACCAACAACGTGCACTATGGGGGAGGTTGAGAGTCGAGACAAATAAGCCCTTCCCATATTTTGGTGATACAAGAAAGTAATAAAGAGCATCATCCATTTCACATGTACTCATTTAGCCTTATTTTTGTGATTACAAGAAATACTCTCTCTCTCTCTCTCACAAACAGGCAACAGTCATGTACAATTACCTTAAGGCTTCCGGAGCAAGCACAAGGAATTTCAAGGTTTCCTGATTCCTCTTCTTCTTGGCAAATTCGGCAATCGACCAAAACAGGTGCTACGCCTTTCGTCGAATCCATTGCTCCATCACCAACTGTGCCATCGCCTGGGCTCATACAAGATCCACTAAGAAGCCTATCTGCCTCTCCCTCTCCCTCGTCATTACAAGGATGACGAACGACGTGCTCCTTCACTTGATCGGGGTCTCCGACGGCTGGAGGTAAAGACGGTGGCACAGAGAGAGAATCAGGTGCAGGAAAGACGATGTCCAAAACAACATGATCCGCCATTTGGAACAATTTTAAGCCCTGCCTGCCTGCCTCCAATCCAAAACCAAAACAGGTAATCAAGCTTTATGTACAGAAAACAGTGCCCTGTCAGGTGCCTGAACCAGAAGACGAAGCAATAATAAGGTGAGTAATTGAGGTGCTGCCTAGGGCAAAGAGAGAATGAAAATACTGCCTAGGGCAAACCAAAAAGATGAAGAAGAAAGAAGGTGAAATTGAGGGAGTCCAGCAAGGACCTGAGGAGGACGATGATGTTGGAGGACGGCAGATGACACGAAAACTAGGCGAGGATTGAGAGCAGAAATGAGGGATTGACTACCATATATGAGCTGCTGCATCGATCCGATTTGTTTCAGCCATTACAGACGACAGGAATGCTCATCATTTAGAAAGCAAAGCAGAGAGAACAGATGAAGGCTCGTAGAGAGAGAGAGAGAGAGAGAGAGAGAGAGAGAGAGGGACGGTAATGATAAGTCTTTTTGTGAGAGCTCAAATCCTGGTATTACTTGGCCGGGAAGGGGAGAAGCATTCCACCCCGCACGGTTGGATTCTTGCCACGTGTCTAGAAGATCACTTGACACGTGGCCAGTATCTGAGCGTTTATTTTCCAATCCAACGGTGACGGGCTTTGCCATTAGGGTATGGAAGGAAGAGGGGTGGGGACCGAGTCGGGCGTGGGAAACCGCAGGGCAGCAATTTGCATGTGAACACGTGTCCGCGGGGCTTCACAACAATCATGGAATGCATTGGTTTTGGTTTTTAATTTTGGCCCATCACTTTTTTGAGAAGAAAATCAAATGAAAACTAAATAAATAAAGGCGTTTGTGTAACTATAGAATGGATACTATATACAAAGTTAAGGTTTGGTCCATGCGCGATACCGACATTGGCCACTAGGGTAGGGCATTATGCAATAATTTTTTATGGGCAAGGGGGGAAGGATGCCCCTGGAGGGTGCATGCCCTTCCCAGGGTAGAACAACATGAGGAGACGTCCTTCCGTGACGTTATTTTCTTTTTCACAGTTTTTTTTTATACTTTTCTTTGTGTTGTAAATTGGACCTGGAACCATACCATATAATTCGGGAATAAACACTTTTTTACACGCACCTTCCATGTGGAAGGTGCGTGTAAAAAATAGGATAAAGATTTTATTTGCACCTTGTTTGAAAGATGCATGTATATACAAATTTTGCGACAAAGTTTTTTCTGTGTCTCACAGATCCTACTTAGGTAAAAAAAGCATTCATGAGAATAAAGCCTAATGCTCGAAAAAATCGGCAAAGTATAGGAATGCTATTGACATGTTTTCTCAAAACTCAAGACAGTTTTTTATACAAAGCATATAAACATTTTTATAAGTAATAGTTTTCAAAAAATTGAGAAATTTTTAAATTAGCAGGTTTTTTGAGGATGATTCAAAAGAGGTTTCCATGGTAAAGCCCTTGCCTAAAAATCTACCTTATATTTTACTTTGACCATTTTGGGACTTGCATTGCAAAGACAAAATGAAGCTTTGCCTTGAAAAATTAGAATACGGCTATTTGAAATAATACAAAAAAGTTTTTTTTCATTTTTTAGCTCAATAAACAACTATGGGCTGAATGCATTCAAAAAGCTAAAAAATCAAAAACTGATGATTGTGATTTAGGAAATTAAAAATAAAAAAAACAACTCATTTCGATTTTCAAAATCACCTGAACAGAGAGGTAAGCTTCACGTACTGTAGAACGCAGGATTAGAAAAGTTATAAAAAAATAACTCATCTTAGTGCTCAAACTCACTTATGAGCAACACGTTAGCTTTTAGCAAGTGGCTTATCTTTTAGCAAATCATTACAATGTCGTGATGAAAGCTTACAAAAAATAGTTACATTTTAGAAAAGTTATAAATAAATAAATCATGTTAGTGCTCAAACTCACTTAGGAGTAACATCTCATCTTTTAGCAAAGCGTCAATTCTAGCAAGGATACAAGTGAACCAAAAAGGAAATATCTCATAAATGTACTAATTTATTTTGACAAATATCGGTGATTTTAATCTTTGGTTCTTAACCATGCAGTGTCAAGAAACCAAGAAATAGCTTCTTTTCTTCTTGTAGGGAATTGATGTTTATGCATTAAAAACTTAAAATGTTGAAGCTTAACATTGTAAAAAATGTGTGTCTATGTAAGTTCATGCACATGAACTTGTATGTATCTCCTGTAGCTTCTTGTCTTTGGTTTTTAGTTTCTATTTCTTCAACTTATGTAGTCATTTTTCCATTCAAGCTCAAAAGTGCACTTGTGTCCCCCACCACCATCAAAATTGATATGACCTAATATTATTAGGCTCGAATCTCACTCTACACATGGGATAGGGACATTCATAGGCCCACGAGCTCTATAATTGGATTGGCCTATATACGTGGATATACATAATAATTGTTAAACACAATGGTGCTAGTGGTAAGCAACATCACCACCAAGAAAAATTCCACTTACAATTAGTCTATAAATTTCACCGAAACAATTTCCAAAAATGATATACTTTTGCAACATGTCAATGTCAATGAGAAACATTTCAAATATTAGAGATAAAAGTTTGTTAAAAATTTTCCATAAGATAGAAGTACTTGTGAGTAGCATGTATTTCTAGTTTTGAAAAGTCAATCTAAAAGGTGGGTAGAAGCCAAGCCAAATTTATGTCAAAGTATTGTCTCATTTTTCCTCCATTTTTTTAAATGAGCATATAACCAAGATTTTTTCCCCTTCACCCTTCCATCGAGGAAACTAAGGGCGACAGCTAGAAGCAGAAGCACTTCTTGAGGAAGGGGCCCTGCCTTGACATAAAAACTTGAGAGAGTGTACATACGCCACATACCGTATACACATACCAAGTTTACTTTGAAATATCTAAAGGCTTGACTTCATGTGGGTTAAGTTGAAAGTCACATTTAAACCTACATAGTTGTGAGGCATATAAAAGAAGCTCATTTCTTTATATGTCTTTCTAGTTCTTGATCTTGTGATTGTAAGTTATATTCTTTTATTTTACATGTTTACATTCCACCTAGGTGAGATTGATCAACTCTTGATATGATCCATGTTTCAATGTAGTCATTGTCTTAGTCTTTGTCATAAGTAGTTTAATCTTATGTTTACATATAGGGGCAATAAATCTCCAACGTCAACCATTTAGTTTTAGAGTGGAAGAGTATGTGCTATGCCATGAAATTTTGATTTTTATTAATGCCACCAACAAACAAAGGATAAAAATTGGTGTTGTTGGTCTCCCCTAGTGATACCACATTTTATATATTTAGTTCTTAGTAGACTATCAAATTATCTCGCTAGACAACAAAACAAGCATAATAACTTGAAATCAACAAATAATAACTCTCTCTCTCTCTCTCTCTCTCTCTCTCTCTCTCTCTCTCTCTCTCTCTCTCTCTCTCTCACACACACACACACACACACACACACACACACACACACACATGCAAGTAAGTTGCACACATCACCATAGTGCAGTTTATAGCTTGGATGATACATTCTCTTAATGATGGATTGTGTGTGTGCGCATCTATATCGATAGTACACTCTATAGCATTTGTTTAGGTCCACAATCCTACAAAAATTTGTTGAGAGATTATAGACATTAGCAAGAGTCATATCTGTATATTCGTCCTCACAAATTTGGGCAAGCCATAAATATTGAGGACTCAAATTCTCAATCTATAAAGTGTAGTTCAATAAGTCAATCACCACCAAATGGTACTATTGTGCAAAAATACGTGCCAAGTAAATTAGTCTATTAAATTGGATTATTCATCCCTCGAAGCTCCCATCATGCAATTTTAAGTTGAAAGTGCATGCCTCCAAACACAAAGAGACTTCTAGCAAGGTTGTATACTCCAAAACATTAATAACCTGTAAGGTTGAGGTGTTTGCAAAAATAAATAAATGCAAATCACCTTAAACTCTCTTAGTTAAAAAAAGTCAATAAAGTGGTCAATGAGGCAATACTCCCCCCGTCCTCTTTTCCAAGCCATATAAACTTTATTCTCTTGTATTTTGTGTGTCTCAAACTCATTTTTGAAATGCAAGCTTAAGAGTTCTCTCCAAAGTATTTTGAGAACAAAGTGGGGGCAAATTAAGAGCGAAAGACAAATATTGTGAAGAATGAAATGCTTGATAATACTTAGAGTTACATGGGATGGGGGGGTTGTCACAGATTCTTAAATGCCATACAAACAGTCTTGTGAAAAGTTTTTACACTTGATGTGTGTGGTCGGGCTAGGGATTGAACCTAGGACCTTCTCCATTTCGGTGGGCTACCCGTCCATTTGTGCTCCTAGAGTGTTGTGCAAGGGCTATAGCCTTGACACTTTCAAACACTCCCCCTCAAGGCATAGCCCTTTTTAGTTATTGCTCGTCTAGACCACACCCACAACCATGGCTCTGATACCATGTGAAAAGTTTTTACACTTGGTGTGTGTGGTTAGGCTTTGAAACTATGACCTCCCCCATTACGGTGGGCTACCCATCCATGTGTGTTCCTAGAGTGTTGTGCAAGGGCTATAGCCTTGACACTTTCTAACAAGTCTTGCTCATTTTTTATGTCGTTTGTCCCGAAACAGTCTTCACGTCGGAAACGACACAGTTAGGGCATGGGGAGTTGAAAGTGAAATGATTAATTTGTTCTTATATTACGGTTACTTGTCGTTCTTTGATGATCACTTTCTCCTGCAATACTCTCATTTTGAATTTCCATGATAATTAGAAGCATCTAGTTTGTCAATCATGAAGAGAAACTTATTAGCATAATTCATGTGTGGTTCTATCAAAAATTCAATAAAATTATTTTTAGCTATCTTATTCATATAATGTAAACAAAACCTGCTTTGATATCGACTATAGAAAAATATGGATTCAATCAACCAGTGTACAATGACAAATAAATTGTAATTTGACATTACAGATGGGTAGAAACCTATCTAAATAATAAGCTATAATTTTTTTGCAGATTTGTAGTGTTGAAACAAACTTGTTCATAAACAATGGCCTAAATATCAAAGATAATTGAGGCATCCAAGACTACCATGATATTTTCTAACTTTTTGTCTGATCTACACTGAATGATTGACGTGTCCAAGATAGTTGCAATATCTATGTCCTTCAGTTTGATCTGTTTACCTTAGTAAAGAAAATGCATACAACATACGATCTAAAATGACAAGCAATTTTTGTTCACAAAAAGAGTGTTCTTGAATTGAATGCTTGATTTAGAATTTTAAAAATGTACAAACATTATAACAAAAATACACATAGAATGCATAATACTGTTTCTTGTCATGAAAGAAGCTACTTTTGATTTTCTGAGATATACTAATCTACCTAAAATCTCTGCATACATTTACACATGGAGTTAGAGAGTTTACTACTTATCGACATTTGTCTAGGTTGGCATTTTTTAGGTTTTGTAGGCGGATTGAAATCTACCCAAACGGTACTTTAGAATTTATGCCGATGTCGGGTCGAAAAAATGCCAATTGATATTTGTAAGTGTCAACTTTTCTCATGTTAATAGATAGGTCAAAAACCACCCTGACACATTTATGGAAAATGCTAATCAACATTTATAATTGTGCGAAATGCCATGTAAAATTGTAGGGAACCAAATTGTGTAAATCTCGTGTATTTATTGTAGAGAAAAAATGTCAATTGACATTGTTCAACTATCACAAATTCAAGGTAAAAATGCAAACTGCAAACTGACTTGTGTAATTATGCAGAAAACTAGATGACAACATTACATAATAAATTATACTAATCTATAAAATTCTAACATGCTTTTCAAAATAGACTTGCAAGAATTGCAAAGATCAGAAAGAATATGAATTTTGACCAAAATAATCAAACAAAAAATAAATGTAAAGGAAATAACAACCTCCTAATAAGATTAAACACCAAAACAATAATAAAGATGAAAAGGAAAAAGTGTTAGACTTCATAAAACAATATACTCTCGTTGACAACATGTTGTTTTAATCTTTTCCTTCCTAGTTTTCTACTAAAAATATGAACTAGTCTAGAGACAAAAAAAGATTTGTAAGGATTTTGTGGGAGAAAATATTAGGGTGTAATATGTGATCGATCCAATGATAAAAAAAAGCTCATTGCAAATTATTGAGAGCGGGAATGAGTGTCATGGCTCATTCTGTAAAAGTGGTTGCCCACTCATTATGTCTTAAAAGTAGAATTATTAAGAAGAAAAATGACACTAAGGGGCTACTAACCAAGTGACTACTATTATATACTCTGCTTGAATGACTTTTCATGAGACTTTAGTGGCTATGCACTGTCACAATTTTTGTTGCTTTATATACCTCCTATGGCTCATTTGCCCACTTGCATGAAAAGAAAACCAATTCACCTACTTATGAAGCCTAATGCCCTCTCCTTGGCACATCTAACGTAAAAAAATGATAGCAGGAAAGATCTTAGAGAGGGTGGCACTTTCTTTGAATCAATCTTTTGAGGGGAATTTTCCCATTTCAGGACCGTATTATAATGTTGCTTAGCTTGTTTCTTCATATCGATCCTGTGATCCTATCTTCCTTCAATATAACTGCTTTGGGTGGTTTTATTGTTGGTTCATCAGGAACATTACGCACTCCAAATCTGGTCGGATCCATATGATTTAGAATTTGCTCATCCGTAAGTTCAGCATTGCCATCATAAGTCAAGACATGACTCACATGAATGAGTTCATCCTCAATCAGATCTGGTATAGGTTTCTTTGATATCCAGGCTACATTCAGCACATTTAGTGAGAACGTGATTGGTGTATCCAAAGTTCGATCTAATAAGAAAATCTCGCTCAAATCTGATTGATTATCTTGTTGATACATATATCCTGCTGTACAATCAATCGTTGCAAGAGTTTCATTCCAATTGACGGTATCTGTTTGAGAATTGTAATGAACTCTCAAAATTTTCTCTGGTCAGTCACAAGTGTGATCCGTTGTTGATGAATCGTCATCATCTTTTTGAACCACTAGTTTGAAAGTCCAAGTTGTGGGATCAACTTTAACTGCACGTTCATGATTTTCAAAAGTGATTTTTTTGGTACCCCAGTTATGAATTACTTGTGCAACTCGTAACCATGGACGTCCCAATAGAACTCGGTAGACGTTTGGCGCTTCTGGTAAGTCCATCACTACGAAAGTAATGACGAACTGTACTCCCACAATTCTGACAAGTATATCTTCAACCATTTCTCATGGACGAATTGTCGTTTGATCAGCTAGCTTAATAGCAAAAGTAGCAAGCTTGATCTTTGTAAGGCCCCATTTTGCACATAGCTTCGTAGAGATCAGGTACACTCCTGAACCGCCATCTATCACGACTGCTTTTTTAGGAAATTGTCTATGTTGTATCGGCAGAGTGATAAGTGGCTCCAACATGGAGTACTTCGTTAGATTCTTCAAATCCAACACAAAAGTGGCTCCTGATGGACTTCTGGTTCGACTTGAGCTAACTTTTGCGCTAAGACTTCTTTTGCTTTTGGCACCAACTTCAGGAACTCTCCCAATGAAATATTGATCTTTCTAGACAAAATGTTCATGAGTAGTTCTGTTTGCGGTGCTTCCTATTCAATCATCTTGAAGGGTTCTTCATGATGATGTAACTGATCATTCATATCCGTACGTAATTTTCTTGGAGGTTCCAATGGTAAAGACCGAACTTCAGTTGTTGCTTTAGCAGCTTCAAGCTCCTCTTCTTCTTGCAAATGTTTAATCCACTGTCTCATATCCTGATATCTTTGTTTTTCTACTTTGGATAGACTCCCGATGCTGTTGGTATATCATTCAATGGTATAGAATCAGCAGGTATTGGATCCACGACTGGTTCTTTCTGCTTCTGTGCTCTAGTGACCACCATCAAGGGTGCACTTGGTTTATTCTAAGCTACTGGTCTTTGCTTGATTGTTATCAAATTTACAGGTGTTGTAGTTGGTGGTGGCTTCGGTCTTGCTGGACAGTCTTTATAGCAATGCCCATAACCACATTCATGACAGAATGGTACAAATTTCTCTTTATTTGGACATTCTGCAACTCTGTGATTTTTTCCGCATGCAAAGCATCCAAGTGGTGCTTTGGTCCAATTTCTAGAGGCCTATTGTTGAGCAGCAACATAAATAGCATACTGTTCTAAAGAGGTAAAACGTCTCAGATTTGAATGCGAACCTGAGCTGATTAACGAGAATGCCATGATTATGTGATTTTTGTCAGGCCTACCTAAACGGATCATACGTGAGCTGAAATGCCATAATGAGTATGCACTCTTGCAAAATGCTATGGACAATGCAATTTGGGAGGAGGATGAAGATTCAGACGATGAGCCAAATATCAGTATGTTGCCGTATACAGCAAGGCAGACCACTACAACATCCACCACTATTGCATCAACGAATGCCAATGCTACTGTAGAAATGATGCTCAATGAGTTCGAGAAACTTGGGAAGAACCAGCAAAAACAGATGGAAAAGTTGCAGTCACAATTTGATGAGAAGATCAAAGCATTGGAAAATTTTCACAAACAAGCGAACAAGGAACCTGAGAAGTTTGCAAAGACTTTTCCTACTAGGGAAAATGTCTAGTGTTCTATTTGTACAGGAAATCACACAGTGAACGAGTGTCCTCAATTAAAAAAACAAATGGAAATCGGTGTTTGCCATCTATGTAATTCACCTGACCATGAGATTGCTTTTTGCAACTTCAACCCTTGGATAATTCAGCAACAATATGCACAAGTGGGATATCGAGAACCATAGTATGGAGGAAATCCAGCAGCAAGACCTCGACAACCTGCTCTTGGATACCTGAAAAGTTTAACTTTACCTACCCCACCAAAGCACTCCACTCCTCCTGCCAATTTGATGGAACCCGGACCTTACGGAAGTGTTGAGCAATGGAACTATGGAAATGATCAATGTAATCTCGAAGCATTTCCCGTTTTCCTATTTTAATTGTACTTAAAAGTAGAAAAGGGTCTTCCATAAACTTCCGCGGTTTGAATCGTGTGATGAGGGCTCGTTTAACAACCTCCCAATTTGTACGTTCAGTTTCATCTTGATTATAGTACCAATCTTGTGCTGCACCTGTTAAGGCCATAGGAAACAGCTTAAGTTTATCTTGAGAATAAATCTCGCCATAGACTTCACAAGATTCAGCATAGATCTGAAGAAATCTAACTGGATCTGTTAATCCATTATATTTGGGTAGATCCAATGTATAAGAAGCTCGATAGTCTTCTGAAGTCTTTGGGCTTCTATCCTACACAACGTGACGACAATGTTTACATTAAAATGATAGAAGGAACGTTCGTAATTTTGACAATATTTGTGGACGACTCTCTGATGATAGGAAACTGTTTGACGTTAATCAATGAAATGAAGATTCAGATATTTGCAAATTACGAAATCACAGATCTAGCGACAAAATGTCTAGGGCTGCAAATAGAAAGAGACAGAAAGATGAGAGTCATGCAATGAACCAATCCGAATATGCTGAGAAAGTGTACAATTGGATTGACTTCCTGTGGAGCACCTCTAGGAGCAGCTCCAAGGTCAACCATCTTTACAAATTTAGATCAAATAGATAATGAGATTGGATCTAGATTTTTCAATCAAAAAACTATCTTAGATCAGATCTGCGAGATCTATTCATCTTTTCAAGAATCTGATTCTATGAAAAAGTTTTCGAAATTCGATCAATCGATACTTCTCAAAAATGATAAATCTCTCAGAAAGATTTGATTCAAATTTTGACAGAGACTTGATCTGAAAAATCAAAAACTAAAAATAGGACTGGCGAAGGTTCACTAGGCGAAGGTTCAACAGTGCTATTTTGGAAAAAAAAAAAAAACTCTTTGAACAATTTTTCTGACAATTTCTTGGGAAATAACCTTCGTCGACCTCTCAGGTGAAAGATATGACACAGATAAAACTATGGAAAAACGGGCGAAGGTTTTTGACACAAGAAATTATAGTTTTCGTAGTCTGGCGAGGGTAAACTTCAAGATTTTTTGTAATCTGATCAAGAAAAATCTTCACCGAACTCAAAAATAGTATTTCACTATAAATAGAATGTTCTGAAAACTCAACGAAGGTTTTGGTGAAGGATCGAGTAATACTGATAATTTTGCCAAAAAAAAATGACTTTTTTGGCAAAAATATGGCAATATGACAACTGATCCTCTGAAACCCTTTCTATTTTTGGTATTATTCTTCGCCGACCTGGCAGTAGTTTTACTGGAAATGAAATCAGTTTCCTATTATTACGATTTTTTCAATAAAATTGGACTGTTCTCCCTTTTCAACTTATTGGCTTAAGAATTACTTCGTTAAAATTATTTGTAATTAATGAGAAATAAGAATTGGATTCGGGTATTTTCTACACTCTATTCACCCCAAAATAATATTATTGAATAAAGAATTACCTCCAAATACTATGAATTTTCCACCATTAATTATTTAACAAGTATTCCAAAAGCTTTTGGTTTGTTCAATTTTAATGATCTAAATCATCAAAACCACAATAACCAACTGATCGATGTTTCACCAATTTGAAAAGGAGATAATCGAAAAAGCACAATTTTAACTCCATTTACTGGGAGTACCAATACTCCAGAGTTAAATGGTTTAAATAGCATCATACGAATTCCTAAACTGGGTATATGCCTAAGAACCGTACCGTTTCGTCAAGATTGGCTTAGAAAGATTTTCTCCCAAAAACCAATTAATACAGCTTGATCACTAATACAATGATACCAAAGTTCTACAAAAAATCTGGGCTTATGATAAGGTCTTGCACATGCAAATTGTTCCTGGAGAAAAAAAATGTAATTTCCTTCTTTCAAAACTAGGAAGCAATATCCAAAACCAAGTTTACAACATTGACTACCGAGCCCCAACAGAGTTCCACAAACTAGGTGCTAGTAACTTAAATTTTCCGAATTGATTAAAAATTCAAATTTGAAACCAACTTTTAAGTTACAAAATGTCAATCCCCTATAGATCCTTGGTCAACCGGCATGTGCACCCATACCAATAGCCATAAAAGAAAATAGGTTGGGCGACATTTTTAGCTAATGCTAAAAGGTGAAATTTGGGTTTTTTACTATGATGCTTATTAATGTGTACATAGAGGCCACCAAATACCTTACAAGATTAAAAAAAAAAACCCTAAAGATAAAAAAAGTTAGCTCCCCAAACCCTAACTTCATACACGGTCGCCTACATTCAACCAGTTCGTAGACGAGTTCCCAACCTTCCAAACATGCAGCCGACTACTCCTCAGGCGCCGCTCTGAGCTATTAATCCTGGTGATCCAGTCCTTTCCCAAGCAAACGCATCTGATCCATCAACCCAGCCTCAAAGAGGTATGGATGCTCCCACTAAGATGCAAGGGAAAAAAATGCGTTGCTACAGCCAGCAAACCCAGTTCCTAGGCTGTTGGACCGCGTTGAATCACTACTGATTGAAAATCAGTATCTTACAATTGCTTAGAGATGTGCCTCATGCAGAAGGAGAACGAGTCTACTACCACTGCCATAGGTTTCAAGCGCACTGGCCAAGAAGGAACATAGATTCATTAAGGTTGCTACTGCTGCTCGGATTTCATTCTTTGCTTTACAAGTTGGATTTCATTGCAACTAAGCACTACCTTCTTGCAACCAGGAGCTCCATCACCTCTCCTACTAAGATCTTCCATGAACTTTCACGACCTTCATGAATAGCATGAATAACCTTGCATAACACTGCCGGAATATATGAGATGCAGGTATCAAATCCACCTACATGGAAATCATTTAACAGAAGTTCAAGAAGAATCCTACAACAAGGAACAACGATTTGTAGGGAGCGCATACAAGGAGTTGGATTCTGAGGTTATCCCCCTGTTATCTTCATTTCTGGAACCCAACAGGTTGTCCCAACGCTTCTTAAAGCAAAAGTATAGAAATTAACATCCTGTTGATAGGATTTCTTAACTGTATCACGAGCCAGAGAAAATCTAGCCTGAAGCAGGCAGAAACCTACCTTCAGGAGATTCTCCCCACAGTGTTTCAACACTTAGGAAATTCCGAGACTTCACATGCTTCTCATGGAATCCGCTAATCCACTTACTTTTTGTTCAAAAACAGCCTGATAAATCGATTCACAATCGATTTACCAAGGAACAAAAGTTACATAATAGGATTCAGGATAATTGACATATGCTATCCATTCTACTTCTCAGCCAAGCAGAGTTTAACTAGGGAACATCATAATCCTCAAAAACTGATTATTTCAAAACAAAACAAAAAAAAGCTTCCTCATAAAACAGGAAATCAAGAATGAATTCACATAACTTCTCAGCATGTAAATCAAAAAATTGAGAATGTAGAAGAGCACTCTACAACTATATTTGACAAGCATGCTAAACTCGAAACTAGTGAATCCAACACCAAACTTCTTTGAGAAAACTTTACTTCCATTTTGATGAAAGCTGACTCCATCCTATCCAAAACCGCATCTTAGCCGGTGCTCTGATACCAATGTTAAGACCCTCAAGGAAAACCCCTAAGATGAGGATAGGAGAACACAATAGGAGAGACTATGGAGCCAAACCACCCAACCAATCCTAGATCAAAACTGGATCTAGCTCCCAAGTCACGCCATGTGAAGCAAGAGGAGAAGAGAGAAAATGGTAACCTAAATCCAATATGTCGATGGGATAATCCCCACCTCATTATAACGGGGTTGGCTCAACTGGTTAGCTTGGCATCCAAAGTTTCTTTGGTCCCAGGTTCGAACCTCCCCTTGGAAACCAAGAAGCATTATATAGAGAGTAGAGTGTGCATGAAACCATGCAACCCCCATGCAGGTCAACTATAATTAGATCACATTTTTTCATGCAGTCCTCCTGCCTATATCTGACACACAAACATGCAATACTCCATATGTCTCAATTAGAGTGTCTGGGTCCTCTCAAGGTAATTAGTCACAAACAGGCCTTGACATGGAATTAAACTACGACGTGACTAATAATCTCGAGTACTGGAGGGCCGGTCTACCATATTAGGACTATTCCAGGTCCTTAACCGAATATGGCCATAACGAGAGGTTTCAGAGACAAGATTTGCTTCCTTTTCAAGCCATTGAAAAGTGCGTGCTCCTCTTAACAGAGATCTAAAAATGCTCGGTTCCTACAAATAGAGGGCCGTGAGGAATGAGGAAGGGATGGAAGATGACCCAGGGAGGGGCGCGATCCTGCTTCAACTCCCTCCCTCTCTTGATTAAGTCGCGGCTGAGGTCTTTTCTACCTCGATGGTGGCGGTTGTAGAAGTTGGCAATCTTCCTTTTAAAAAAAAAACCCTATTTAGACTTTGCAATGGGTCATGAGAGGCCCTTGTGGGTAGCATGGTTTTTTTATTGGATGTTGACTTGGAGTTTGATGACAATTTGCAATTCTATAATTGCATGGCTTGTTGCAAGACAGTTATCCAAGGATCACGGTGGCCTTGATGTTTGTAACTTAAAAGGCTGATTCTCCAAATTAACCCAGAAATTTTAAGTTATTAGCACCCTGTTAGAGGAGCTTAGGTTTCTTGGTGCTCGTTTGTCGAAGTGTAACCTTGGTCTTTGTATATTGTTTCCCGGTTATGGTTAGAAGAAAATTGGATTTTCTTTTTCCATGGACAATTTGCATGCCATACGCTCTTATCAACTTGGCATTCGGCTTTTAGCAATGTAAGCCCAGACTGTGTGAAACTTGAGTGCCATTATTCGTGGTCAAGCAGTATTAATCGATTTCCGGCGGGAATTTTTTTGAAGCTGATCTTGACGGAACGAAGGGAGTTGTACAATTCTCAGGCATATACTCGGTCTAGGAATCCGATTCCTTGGTACGATGCTATTTAAACCAATTAACTCCAGATTGGACGATAGAATTTCATGTTCATACGGATGCCTCAAAATACGCCATTGGATCAGTTCTGATGCAGCCATGTGACTATAAGAAGGATTATCATATACGATTTACAAGCAGACAGCTCCAGAAAAGAATTATTCAACAACAGAACATGAGGCATTAGCCATGATTTTATACGGATCATCAACCGTTACTTTACTTGGTAAACAAGACGTGCAATACTGGACGTATTGCAAGATGGTTATTGTTATTGACTGAATTTGACTTTCGAATTGTGTTTCGAAAGGGGAAGCAACATTATCTAGCCGATCATGTTTCTCGAATTGAATTCGTCCCAATTAATACTGAAGTGGATGACGAACTGCTAGATGCTGCCTTGTTCTATGTTGAAGCAGTACCTGAGTGGGCAGCAGATATTGTTGAGTACCTGATGCTAGGACAACCAAATGACTCCTTGACAAAAGTACAGAAGAGAAAATTGATTCATAAGGCTCAACCTTATGAATTAATTGCAGGACAATTGTATCGTCGTGGATCAGATAATATTTTGCGAAGATGTGTTTTACCGCATGAAGTACCAGATCTAATCATGTTTTCACATGATGGCATGGGTGGAGGACACTTTTCTATAGATATTACTGTTCGCAAACTTTTACAATTAGGTTGTTGGTGGCCTACGCTTCATAAGGACACATAAAATTTTATTCAAATATGTGACATTTGCCAACGAGCACGACGGCCTACTCTATAGAACTATGAACCCTGGCATCCGATTTTATCGCTAGCACCATTTGAAAAATGGGGACTGGATTATGTTGGACCTATTCACCCTGCCGCGCAAGGATCTCAGGCCCGATACATTATCATCGCAACTGATTATATGACCAAGTGGGTTGAAGCCAAAGCTGTCAAAGTTGCTGATGCAAAATCTATGGTCAAGTTTTTGTATGAAAATATTATAATCAGATTTGGATGTCCGATCGAGATTATCAGTGACCGGGGTACACACTTTGTTAATCAAAGAATAAAGTGTTTACTAGAAATTTTTTTTGTTATACATAGATTTAGTACTCCCTACTATCCCAGAGGGAATGGCCAAGCTGAATCTTCCAATAAGATTCTCTGCACCATTATGACAAAGACAGTTGAAGCAAGTCGGTCTGATTGGGAACATAAACTATATGTAGCATTATGGGCATTCACAACCGCTTACAAAAATAGTACAAATCAAACACCTTTTCAATTGGTGTATGGTCAAGATGTTGTCATGTCGATCGAATTTTTAATCCCATCTTTACGCATAGCAGCAACAGAACGATTAAATGATGATAAGTCTTTACAACTCCATCATGAAGCGTTGCACAAATTATGTGAAACCCGATTGATAGCAGTTCATGCCTTAGCAACAAAGAAAGCCCGCCGCAAGGCATGACACGATCGTCGCCTGAACAAAAAGGATCTGAAAGCAAGAGATCTTGCATTAATGTACAAAACCAAGCTGATCGAGGGAAAGTTGAAGTTTACCGGTGAAGGCCCATATAAAGTGACGGAAATCCTGAACTATGGCGCAGTAATTCTTGAGCACTTGGATGGTTTTTATTTATTTTGTTTGTTTTCAAATTTTTTGTTTTCAGTATTTAAATTGCTGAGTTTTTTGGGAAAAGACATTAAAAAAAAAAAAAGAAAAAAAAAAAAGACAAGCAAAAATTGAGCAAAGATTGATGAGCAAAAGTCAGAAAGTCATCAGCATGGGAAAAAGGAAGCACCGTATTTTTTGATGGAAAATGACCTAAAAAATCACTGTTTTGGTCAGATTTGGCCTATACAGTACCAGAAATCTTCGTTGAGCTCTCAGATTGTACATCCACTCTAGATTTATCTAATTTGAGGTGGGCGAAGGTTCCTGTCAAGAGAAAATCCAGTTTTGAGTCAAGCGAATGTTCAGTGATATGCCATTTTGGGAACCTTCACCGAGAATCTTAACTTCATTATGAACCTTCGTCGACCTGCTAGATGATCTTAAAATGTCAAAATTAGGTTGTCCATAGGTTCAGATTGTGAAAAAATGCATTTATGACAGTACCTAGGCGAAGGACCCTCCTGGGCGAAGGTTCATCCTTTGCCAGCCCTGGAAAACGTTTGCTTGATAGGCTCAGATCCCCATAAACCTTCGTCGAGATTTTTATAGCCTATTTTTACGTAGTGTACATGCCTGCAAATTTTTGTTTGGAAATGATCAGCCAAACTAGTATTCAGTGAAATGGACCCACCAAATTCACCTATAAGTTGGCTGAATTCGATTCATTTCTCACTTGTGCTAGCAAAGCCCTTGCGAATTTTTCCCGCAACCAAAGCCTTCCAAACTTCCTGACTTGCTTTCTGATATACTTTCTCGCATCTTACATTTCTTTTTTTGCTCATCATGTCTTCTACCGATACTTCCCAATCTCCTCGCTATACTATCCATCGTGATGTCCCATCTGCAACGGACATCATGATCCTTCCTAGCACAAGCATGGTCACTCAGTGGATGACCCTTGCGGGGCCTCTGCTCACTGCAATGGGTATTCTTGAGAGAGTCTTTTCAAGTCGCATCAATATGGATTTCATCACTCTTGCCTTCAGTACGTGGAAGGAAGAGAAATCAAAATTTTATATTACTTTCCAGGGAGCCACACACAAGGTGCACGTCACTGAGGCCGCCCTTGCAGTCATAGGTATAGCATCCGGTACGCAGGCCTCACCCAATCACAAGCAGGCCAAATAGGCCATCAAGTCCTACATTGACCTCACTAATGATCTGCACTGAACCAATGACGGATACCTTCTAGAAGCCATCACTGAGCCTTCAATCCACGCTGCTGCCCAGCTACTGAACAACTTCCTGATGGTTGGCAACCTCAGGAAAGACCGCATCATGTCATAGATCCTCCATAGAATAGTGGAGTCCCACACCAAGTTGGCCAAAGCCCCTCTTAAACTATATAACTGGTTCAAGACTGTTTTTGGTGAGCTCAAACGAGCTATTAAGGGTAATACTAAGCAATAGTTCGTTGCTGGCTCTTTATTGTCCCTTTTAGTCGCATCTCACTTAGAAAATAGAATCCATGACTTCCGCCTAGATTCTGTGATTTCGGTCTACGAAGAAGCACCGGCCGAGTCGTCTCACTAGGCCTCGAGTTCTCATAGTCATCGTCGTCCACGCAGCGAGATCGTCATTCCTGACTCGCCTTTTGCATCACGACATCGCACTAGGCATACCTCGTCAGCTGCGCTTCCACCCCTTGCTGTTGTTCGCACTGAACTTTCCATTCCCCTAGCCCCTGATGCTTCCCTCACCTCTACTTTCATACAAGGACAGTCTGTGACCATTGGGCCTAGCATTCCCATCACAGCTGCCCAGGCCGCCTCACCCCCGCACACTGAAGCCACTTCACCAAACACGCAATTTTTTATCGATATGTTCGATAATTCTGACCCCCTTGGGGCCACCGAAATTTTTGAAATGCCCCAAAGCCTTGCGCCCTTTAAACTCCAATCCCCTGGAAGAGGATTCGAACAGATCCATGAATCTATTGTTGGTGTTGAAATTGTCAGCTAGCAACCTCATATGGAAGAAAGCCCAGCCGCACTTCGGGTCGACAAAGCTGTGAAATCACCAAAACAGTTCGACGCCACAGTGCTTGAGGGATTTGAAGAGAAAGACATTTTTGAAGAAGAAGAACTAGTGGCACCTATTCCATGCCAACCAAGGACAGTTCCATCAGGTCCTCCTGCTGCTGCCGCCTCCACGACCGTCGATTTTAATGATGCTCTCAGTTTGGTCTCCAGCCTTGCGCAAGTGATCCAGAAGGAAATGGAGCAGAGAATCTCCGAGATGGGGTCCGAAAACACTCTGATCAGCCAGAAAACTGTCCAGTTGGATCGAGAGTTAAGAATTGCCAAACAACATGAAGACAAAGCTGAAGCCGAAAAGAAGTTGGCCCAGCAACAAGCTGATCACTTGGAAGAATACATCAGCTCCCTGCAAAATGCCTTGACAACCGCACAGGATCAGGTGGATAAGGCCGTGCATGATGCAAAGCAACAGGTGCAGCTGTTGAAGGGTCAATTACAAATGGCCGAACAGGATCGCACATGGCTTCAAGTGAATTGGATGCGACCACCCTTGAGCGTGATGCGTATCTTCAAACGCAAAAACCAGATCATCCGGTCACACCGACAGAGATTGCATATTTGTTTAAGAAAGTGGAGACATACAAAGTGGCCCTTTAGGGATTCCAAGGCCGCTTTGACAAGTTCAAAAGAGCAGCTTCAACCGAGTTGGCAAAGGCTAAGGCGACCATCACCGCCTATGAAAAAGCAGTCGCTCAAGTGTTGGAAGCCGGACCACAAATCCCCGTATCGATCATGCCTCAAGTCTCCCCTCCACGCCACAAAGCTGTATCAATAGATATAGGGGTAGATTCGAGCATGGACCAGGGGGGAGCTCCAGATATAACAGAATAACCGCCAATCTTACCGGCAGTTCGAGCAGGTCCATCCTCATCAAGGACCACACCTCTATTCAGAAGGCCCATCAGCGTCGAGGACCAGATCCAGACCTTCTTAAAGCAACATTCGCATGAGTCCTCGCGTGGTGGATGGGTTTTGAAGTTTAAGACCTCCGAGATAGAGGCCAACAAAGAGTTGGACAAAGTACCTGCATTGGGAGAGCAGCCGACATGGAGAATCACTATTTTTGAAAAAACTCTGTTCATGCTTCGTGTCTCCAGATCTTCTAGTTCGCGAATGTCTTCGTTGGGCTGAGGGCTGAAAGCTAGCAAGGCTTTGTAATTAGAAACGTTTTGTTTCTTTATGAATTTATAATTCTGAATCTGAATCAGTATACATCTCTTGTTGTCTTATCTTGCTGTTGTGTCTCTGATTGAGTGAGTCTGAGAACCTCTTCAGTTTGAGTGTCTGAGAGTTGGTTACAACGAGTAGTGCACATGTATTTATATTGCTGCAGGACAAGCCTTTTGGCCTTTTATTTACAGGTCTTTACTTCTTAGTAATTTTTGGAATATGGACATCAGACTGGTTATATGATTCTTTCCAGCATGAAGTTATTCTTCTGAAAGACTGTTATGTCATATAAATTACTACTTGTGAGAATAGACTTGGAATTCAGATAAATTCTAAGGTTTAATGTGTTCCAATTTCTTAAACCTAGAATATCTCTTCTTGCATAAATGGGTTTCAATAGAATGGAAGGTTCTATAACTCGGGTTGAAAATATTTGAAGGAAAAGTCCTGTTTGTAATAGAGTGAATCTTTTAGTGGATGCACTTATTACTGACTTTTTCATGTGTTAAGATATTTTCGTATATCATCTTTCCAGTTAAGTTTTATTGAAATTTATAATTTCATTAAAAGGAGGGGTGAAGTGGTGGGATAAAATTCTATTTGGGAATCTGTAGGTTGCATAGTTTTCGGAAGAGATCCAACTGTGGTATAGAAATGAGATTTGGTCTGAAAGTAATTTCGGATAGATTCAGAGTAAGATACCTAATTGGAACTTTTCGAATAAGAGAAATTCTCTAGGGATTGTGTGGACAATCTGGAATTAGAACAGGTTTGATAGGTGAATCATTATTAATAAGTAGTACAGTGAATGGTCAAAAATTACTGATTCCATTTTGGTTGGAATAGAAGTAAGTTCAATCGAGCATAAGTCTGAGAGTTCTGTATTGGATCAACCTAATCTTAGTTTGAGTACTAGGATCAGAGAGGGGTTGATTGAGTGGAAGAAATTATGTAATTAGAGGTAAGTTGGATTGGAAAACTATTGAGAGTGAATGTTATTCGTCTCAGAAATTTTTCGGATATGTTATTTACTCATGAGAAATAGAAAATCTTTTGTAGCTGAGTTACAAGATCTCAGTGAGATATGTGAGTAACATATAAGGGTTCTGGAGGAATCTGCCAGGTAAAAAATGTGTTTATGTACTGGGTCATAGTGAGATTATTCACATATGTGCATGATTAATCTTGTATGAATCTACTGTGTATTCCTGGTTACTAGAGTTATTTGGTGCACTTAACCTACTCGGTGAATATGAACATATGATCAAGTATTGTTTTGACATATACTTGCCGAGTTAACAAATCTTTGTATGGAAGATTTATGGATTAACTTATAAATGGTTTGGATGAAAATCTAAATGTGGTGTCATACTAGTATAATTAAGATCTGCACCTAGACATTTGAGATTTCGGAATCATTGGCAATTAACTTGAGTAGTTGATTACTCCAGGATGAAGTTAATTGGTAAAATGATCAGTGTGATGTGGATTCACCGAGAACTGATGATTTTGACTTATATTGCTTGTAAGACGCATGATTAGTTAATCATTTGGGTTCATCAATTAAAATTGTGTGCATTGGATATACAATATTCTTGGGATAGAGTATTCCTTAGTTAAGGAAGGGACTCAACTCATTAGTGATTGTATCCTAGAGAGCTCAATTGGATAACGAATCATAATGGATCCAAGAATAATAACTGAATTGATATTCAGCAGGACTTTGGGTATCTAGATGTGATTCTGGATTATAATCTAAAGTTTTTGTAGTTGAAGATGATTGTCATCTTGGTATGCATTCAGTCTTTAATTACTAGTGGTTTCTGGACCTTGAATCTTGCACTTCAATTAAAGAATCATGTTTTGGAAGTATTCCTAAATCCAATATTTTCTTAATAGAAAGATTTTGGAATGATTCTTACTTTTCTTGAGTTATGTTGGACATATACTCCAGTGTCCTATAAATGATTATGGGTTTTGGATTCCAAAAAATTATGATTGACGAATCATACGAATCTAAATATTTATGGTTGGCGGATCATAAATAGATACTTAATTATTGTCAGAGGATTATTTGGAATTGTGATGATTCTTAGGTGTGACGATTAAGTCTTGGTCTATTAATTGAGTAAGAATTCGAATCAGTGTTTTGAATCTCTCTACTCTAATATTTTAATCGAGAACCTATATATCTCACAAAAATTCTCACAAGGGAAGTTATTTTACTTGTAGAGAATTTAAGTTATCTAGTGGATGCAATTTTGCTACAGTATATGCTCTGCAAATGCTTGAGTATAGTTCTTCGTTTGATTGGTTCTCCAGTTACCGTAGGAGACAGACAAGTCTATTAAGATGAAAGAATGCTATTTTCTTGCATTTGGTGCTAGAAACATGAGCATCTAACTCAAAAGAGTATATGGGATACTCAGAGTTGAGTTTTAATCATTCTATATCTTAATAATTCTCCTAGAGATTCTAGTTGAATGAATTATCATATCTTAGAATTGGATTCTAAGGGTAGTTGTACTTAGAAGCTTTTTATAAATTGTCTGCCAAAGTTTGTAGATAATTTCAAACTGTGATTATTATTTCTTTTCTTTAACTTTAATCTCCTAAGTTAGGGAATATTTCACTCAGTGTTCATGTAATTGTTTTACATGAAGGTGATGTTACTAACTTGTGTTGAGTGTAACCTAGTTGAGAAATTTATTGCTTGTACTTTTTTCAAACTTGAGTCCTACTAACTATTGGAAATAGGTTTATCTTTGAGTACTTGTTTGATATGGAAGTCAGACTAAGAATAATGATTTCCTCAGTTAATATTGTAAGTTAAAGGAACTGTTCCTGTAATTCTCTCCTATCTTGAGGATCTTCTAAGGATAGAAGCAATTTAAGGAGGGAAAAATGTTATGGCCATATTTGGTTAAGGACCTGGAATAGTCCTAATATGGTAGACCGGCCCACCAGTGTTCGAGATTATTGGTCACACTGTGATTTAATTCCATGTCAAGGCCTGTTTGTGACTAATTACCTTGAGAGGACCCAGACACTCTAATTGAGACATATAGAGTATTGCATGTCTGTGTGACGGATATAGGTCAGAGGACTACATGAAGAGATGTGATCTATTTATAGTTGACCTACATGGGGGTTGCATGGTTTCATGCACATGACTCTCTATATAATGAGGTGGGGATTCTCCCGTCGACATATTGGATTTAGGTTAACAATTTCTCTCTTCTCCTCTTGCTTCACATGACATGGCTTGGGGGCTAGATCTAGTTTTGATCTAGGATTGGTTGGGTGGTTTGGCTCCATACTCTCTCCTATTGTGTTCTCCTATCCTCATCTTAGGGATTATCCTTGAGGGTCTTAACACCTCTAATGCTTACCCACGACTGTAACTCACACATAGATTAACTCTGTGAGGACTCCTTAGTAGGGCGAAAAGCATCTATATCAAAGAATCACAACAAAACCTATGAGTATAGGGTTTCTCAGTTCAGCGCTCTGCTCGTTTTCACAGATGGCTTTGCTACACTGGTGAACAACAAGCATAGGTTCTCAAGGTGTTCAGATCCTTGTTTGAATCTCATATCAAGCGACTCTCTATCTTCAACGGTTTGGCTAGCAAAACTGCGACCCCTACTGCTCGATTATTGTAACAAAAATAGGGTTTACAACAACCGGAGCCTCTCCAAAGAGGAATTCAATCCAAAAGCTTTTGCTTCAGGGATTTCAAGAACTCAAAATAAAGAGTCAGAGAGAAGGTCTGCTTGCTTGGTTTGCAGTTCCATAAACTAGGCTACCTCTGCTATTGCTACTGTCATGGAGTTATACATGCAACTCCTATTTGAATCATTCATAGTCATTTCTACTATTCAGTATCTCAAGTTTAAACTGAGCATAAAGTAGAATATAAATGATTTTCTGGGAAGAGTTATCCACACATATTAACAAGAGTGTCAACCGCAAGTCTCGATTCTCACCAACATATCACTAAATAATCATAACAACAGTCCCATAATTGCTTGTTACAATTTATTTTTCAAGATAAATTGTATACACTCAATCTATCAATAAACACAAACCAGTTCTGCATGTTACCAATCTTTAATGACATGAGAAACAAGCTACTAGATTCATACACAAATCATGCTACACCCACTAGAAATCATTTTCTTAAAAAAGTCAGAATTGAATCACTCCAATTAGAGACAATATTAACAAAAAAATAATCTGGTGGAAAGGCACTTTACCACTCTTCTTGCCAATATGCTTCAAACCAAAATTGGAGGATCCAAAACTCGATTTTCTCATTGAGAGTTCAGCACACCAATCTGGGACATAAATCCATGTGCATCCGATTTCCAATCCGATGTAGAGCTTGTCTCCTTCCCTATCCAAGACCACATATTAGTCGGGCTCTGATACCAATGTAAAGACCCTAAAGGATTGTCCCTAAGATGAGGATAGGAGACAACAATAAGAGAGACTATGGAGCCAAACTGCCCAACCAATCCTAGATCACACCTGGATCTAGCCCCCAAGCCATGCCATATGAAGCAAGAGGAGAAGAGAGAAACTGGTAGCCTAAACCAATATGTCAACGAGAGAATCCCTACATCATTATATAGAGAGTAGAGTCCTGTGCATGAAACCATGCAAGCCCCATGCATGTCAACTATAAATAGATCACATCTCTTCATGCAATCCTCCTACCTATTTTCGTCACACGTACATGCAATACTCCATATGTCTCAATTAGAGTGTTTGGGTCCTCTCAAGGCTATTAGTCACAAACTAGCCTTGACATGGAATTAAATCATGGAGTGACCAACAGTCTCGAATACCAGAAGGCCGGTCTACCATATTAGGACTATTCCAGGTCCTTAACTGAATATGGCCATAATAGACCCCTTCAATATAATTGGCCGGTAATCAGCTGATAAGGTCTAGCTTTTAGAATCAACTTTTGTTGTTCTGCCTTGGATAAGAATTTGTCTGGTTGGCCCCGCATAGGATACTCAACAATGTCAATGGCCCATTCAAGTATAGTGTCAATGTAAAATAAGACAACGTTTGGTAGCTTATCATCAAGTAGGGCTACTGTCTCTTTCCCCTTGATTTGTGACACATGATCTGCCATATAATGCTGCTTTCCCTTGTGCACAACGATTCGAAAACCAAACTCCAACAACAAAAGTAACCAACGAGTGATTCTCCCTGTGTTGCAAGTTTTATTAACAAAATAAAACAAGGTTTGATGGTCTGTATATAAGGTAAAACGGGTGGCCATCAAATAATGTCGAAATTTTTTAACTGCATAAATCATAGCCAGTGCCTCCAGCTCTATGGTCGAATAGTTTATCTCTGAATCACTAAGCTGTCGGCTAGCAAATCGGATAAGGGGGGGTCTTAATATTGCGTTGAGACCAATGTATCTTTAAGCTTCTGGAAGGCCTGCAGGGCCTCCTCCGTCCAATGTGGTTCCATTGTGAGCTTGTAGATTGGTCATTCCAACCCCGCAAAATCTAGAATGAAAGTAGTTAGCATGATCCATAAACACGTAGACTCCGCGAATCGTCCCTAGAGGTGGCAGATCAACAATGATCTTGATCTTTGATAGATCAGTGCTGATCCTGTGTCTTGATACAATATGGCCTAGTATGAGGCCATGTGTCACCCAAAATTGACACTTTTTTAGGTTTAAGAAGATATGATATTTGCGACGTTTCTTTACTAGAATGTCATCAACTACACCCTTTTGGTTTTACACAAGATTGATCTGCTAATTTAATGAGAAATTTTGCTGGTTTCAATCCTGGCAGACCCCATTTCTGATACAAGGTAGTGGAGATCAAATTTACACCTGATCCTCCATCTACCACTACTGCTTTGTTCCCAAATCTTTTGTGCTTGATTGGCAAGGTGTGCTCTTCACTTTCCCATGCTGCCCCAATATGTAGGACATTGCTTGTTCCTTTGTAGCCCACATAGTATAAGGGCTCCTCTGTAGTTGATTCCGACTCTAGATTGAGCCAATATGTCAGAATGCTTTTAGGTTGTGGTGCCATTTGCAAGAGTTCTTTAAAGAATATGTCCATGCGGCTAGCTAGCAAACTGGCGAGCACTCCAATTGTGGAACCTCAGGCTCACCCATGTGAAATGGTACTTCATGATGGTGCAAACAATCATTTTGATTTGTTTGCAATGGGGAGTCGACTCGTGGTGTTGGTACTTTTGATGGTAGAGGTGCTGCTGGTTTTTCCCTTGCTCGCGCTGCTTCCTCTGCCTGTGCATCATGTATCCAATGACGTATCTTATGGTATTGCCTTCTTTCTTCCCTCCCATTAGGATATGGTCCTGCTACTGTGAGTCATCATCGACCATTGATACTGATGATTTTGTAGATGGAGCCACCTCCTTCCGTTTATATGCTCGCGTAACTGCTAGCACTGGAATGTGGGATTTTTGCCTTTCATGTGGCGTCCTTCCTAGAACTGTTGTCGGTTGTACCTAGATTAAATTCAAGGGTGCACTCGTTCCAAGTTTAATTGGGCAATTCTTCTAGCAATGTCCATACCCGCATTCTCGGCAAAAGGCTGTATACTATCCCTTATAAGGACATTCTGCAATTCGATGGCCTTCGCCACATCCATAGCAACCATAGATCGTACCTCCCTAACGTTGAGGCTGCGCAGCGTAGGTCGCATAATACACGTTGACTACTGGATCGACAAATGCCTCTTCCGGACCATACCACTACGGCCGCTCAAGTTGGAATGGCGGTTCTTGCTCTGTTGCTATCAAATTCACATGAGCCACTTGATTGTTAGCTGGCCTTGGTGGTGCAGGTAAGGCCATGTGTTGGAAAGAGGTGATGAGATGAGAGAGAAAATAATTTGACATAGTCGAAGTAGGTGAGCGCAACGGAAGAAACCTTCTTTCCTGTGCATGACGACGCCTATCAATATTGAACAAAAAATAGTGATAGAAATCACGTTCAATCTTTAGCAACTAACTTTGAAATCACTAGCAACTAAGTGATTATGTAGCCAAACATAAGGCATTGAATTATCGAACAAATAATAAGAGATTATCAGTTACAAAAGAATTACAGAGAAGCATTCATATTAATATGATATTGAACACAATAAAGGATAGATTGATTCAGTAAAAGAAACAAATCAGAATGAAAATGAGCACAAAGGAATTGTGGATCAAAGTCGCGTTCTTTGAGCTATCTTTGAATCAAGCACGTCCACTAATAAGCAGTAAGCGCAATAGCAAATTCTAAATCGACTCTAAAAAGCTGAGCTAGAAAGCTTGAGAGAGATGCTAACTATGATTCATTATCAATTGCTTGCTAATGATCTATTAACGTAGAAGTATGAACAACTATTTATACTAAGAGATTAGATCGTCAATTGCGATATCCAGTTGGCTGTGATGTCCTGGCACTCGTCCAGTTAGAACTTTCCGGAAATTCACTTGCTGATAATCAATGCAAGACGGTGGCTTAAATTCCAAACTGGGTGTTCATTGTCGCTCTGCATAAATGAACTGTTTTTTGCGACAGCCGAAAATTGCGATAGTCGAAAAATGCAAAAAATGGGACAACTAAAAAATGCCAAGGACCAGAAGCTTCAAGGTGGCTGAAGTGGCCGAAGTGACAATAACCACCTGTAAACCATTTATGAGTAGTTCTGCAGATTGTGTAAAAACACAAAGAAAACTGTAGGTTTGGATGATCAATTGGATGAGGATTAAAAGTCGATTAGTCGATTAGTAGGAGAATAATCCAACATTCCCCCTTAATCTGAATCCGTGAATGCCTTGACCTTCAAACTTAGTTTTGCATAGAACTTCTATGTCTATCCAGGCTTAATGCTTTGGTGAAAATATCTGCTGTCATATCTTGCATTCGACAGTACTACAAGTTAACGTCTTTGTTGAGAACTTTGCTTCTGACGTAGTGATACTTGATTTCAATGTGCTTACTCTTGGAAAGAAACCTAGGGTTGGTCGATAAGGCAATGGCACTTTGATTATCACAATATAAAATCGTCGGAGCATATTGATTCAGACTGATATCTGAAAGTAAGTTCCTCAACCTACAAGATCAATGATTCCGTCAAGAATTTTTTCTCGACCAAAGTGAAAATGTATTTCGATGTGCTTGGTTTGAGTATGTAAAACTGAATTTTTGGCAAGGTGAATATAGCTTTGGTTATCACAAGATATCAAAAGGTTCAGTGATTACTTCAGTTTGTTCACCTTTCATCAAATGTAGCACCCCTAGAAATCACAAGCTTCTGTATATGTCTTGCCCTTTCCATCATATCCAAGGAAAATACACTTGATAGCTTTTGCATCCAATTTCCTTCATTTGTCATCAGGAATATGAGCGTAAGAATCACAACCAAATACTCTCTAGTGAGAAACATTACTTTTCTTTCTAGTAAAAGCTTCATTAGGTGTCCTACCTTGCATGGATTTCGTAAGACACCGATTCAGGATGTGAGTAGCTATGCTGCAAGCTTCTGTGCAAATCTTTACTTTTGAGCATTAACCTAGCCATCTCAACAATGGATTTGTTCTTTCGTTCTTAAACTCCGTTTTGCTATAGTGAATAAGGTGTTGCAGTTTGCCTCTTGATCTCTTGATCTTTGAAAAAATGTATAAAATCTGTCGAAAAGTACTCACCACCTCCATCAAATCTCAAAGTCTTGATGCAACATCATGTTTGCTTTTCAACTAATGCCTTGAATTTCTTGAACTTAGCAAAAGTATCTGATTTCTTGCTTATGAAATAAATCCAAATACATTTGCTATAGTCATCAACGAAGGTAATAAAATAGTAGCAGCCACTAAGAGACCTAGTCTGCATTGGTCTACATAAATCATTGTGGACAAGATCGAGGATGCCACTGGCTCACCTTGCTCCACTTTTGGTAAATCTCTCTTTGTGTTGTTTTTACAAAATACAATCTTCATAGATTTTTCTTTCAACGAGATATCAGGCAATCCAATAACTAGATTACTTCTCTTGAGAATTTGTAAACTTTGAGCACTAATATGACCAAATCGTTGATGCCAAAGATCACTTTGAATATGAACAATGCTTACCATGGCTTGATCAAGAGATCTTGCATTCAATTTGTAGAGTTGATTTCTGTTGACTCTTGCTCCTGTAGCAATCACTTTTTAGTGATTCTTGATGTCCTTGACAAGACATTTGTCACTATCAAACTCAACATTGAGTTGTTGATCAGCCATCGTCCCAATAGATAGTAGTTTGTTAGCTAATCCAGATACATATTGTACATTGCTTATCCACTTTATCATCCCGTTGCCTAGCTTTATTGGGATAAATCACATGTACTTTTGTTCTATTGTTGTTATTGTTGGTACTTAGAACATGGAACATGAAATGCAACTAACAAGTTTGAACATGGAATGCAACTAACAAGTTTGAATGGTTGATGTTGAGAATGCAAGCTACTTGGAAGGCATTTTCATTTATCAACATCCATAGATTGATAGAATAAAAATTTATTATTGTCATTTTCATTGTTTGTATTGATACAAGTAGCTAGTCCGACTTGTCCATGATAGGATCTTACAAAAGTGCAGTTATAATACTAATCACCACAAGGTGTCCAGCACCCACATGCTAATAAAAAAGATAGAGTATTCAAGCAAAGCTGAAAAGTGTGTGTACATATATTTGTCCAACATAGTAGCTAATATATACATAAAGATTTTCTTCTTGGGACAGTCCTGCATGGCAAAGCTACAAGTCCCAACACCTGTGCCACTACACGACACATACATAACATATTGTACCCATGACAAGGACGTGTGTATACTGTACCCATGACAAGGACATGTATACTGTCCAAGATGGAGAGTATTGTGTTGGCAGATTTCAGCCGTCATAGTAAACTTGAGCTTTCAATTCCAACACTCTCCCTACAGCTTAAGTTTACTCTCCATGTGATAAGCATAAAGCTTATTTCTAAACATCTTTTATGAACATCAGCTATTTGATCTACAATACTACAATGTACTATTTTGACCTCATTACTAAGCACATGTTCACGTACAAAGTGATGCTTAATTTCCATGTGCTTAGTCCTAGCATGATAGATAGGATTTTTCAGAAGTTGTATACTACTCTAGCTATCACAAAAAATTGATACTCCTAGAGTCTTGCTAAAGTACAATCTTTACAAGTAACTATTGCAACCAAACAGCTTCATGTATAGCACTTTTTAAAGCTTTGTATTTAGGTTTTGTGGTATTTAGTGCTATTGGGTTCTGTTCCTTGTTGGACCATGAAAAAAAACCACTACCAATGTGAAAGACATACCCTGAAGTAGAGTGTCTGTCATCCATGTTCCCCAATCTCCTTCAAGTTTCACATGGTTACCATCGCAGGTGTAAAATAAGTCAAACTTTGTGGTATCCTTCACATACCTAAGAATGCGTTTGACATTCTATGAGTAAATCATTTGCAAGTTTTTTTCGTATTTTGCTTGTGAAATTTCATAGCACATGGCATGCTAGCAAATGTAGGCCTCTGGGACTTCTGGGAGGACCAAGTCCGGGGCTAGGGCCTGGTGCATTAGCTAGGTCCTGGGCTAATCTCATGGCCAGGTAAAGCCCAAGAAGACTATGAATGCAAGAAACCACATGAAGGCTCCTTGTGGTTTCGTGCGGTCCCCACTATAGGAAACCGCAAGGAGCCTTCTTGCGGTTCCTTGCGATGGGCTAGACCGCAAGGAGCCTTCTTGTGGTCCAACCCACCGCAAGGAGGCTCTTTGTAGTCCCTTGTAGTCCAGCCCAACCACTGCAAGGGACCACAAGAAGGCTCCTTGTGGTCTCTCACGGTTTAGGGTTTAGGGTTTAGGGTACCCAAGGGATCACAAGGAGCCTTCTCGCGATCCAGACCACCGCAAGGGACTGCAAGGAGGATCCTTGTGGTGGCCCAAGGGACCGTAATGGACCGCAAAGAGCCTCCTTGTTGTCCCTTGTGGTGGGCTGGACTGCAAGAAGGCCCCTTGTAGTCCCTTGGGCCACCACAAGGGACCACAAGAAGGCTCCTTGCGGTCCTTAATGGTGGGCTGGACCGCAAGGGACCACAATCATCCACATAATTTACAATCAAGAGTATAAATCCATCCCTAATACGTGTGTATAGGTTACAATCTGATGAAGTATGCACAAAATCCTGGCTTATGAAGTACTCATCAATGCATTCATACCATGCATGAGGAGCCTGTTTCAAGCCATACAAAGCCTTATGTACTTGCATACTTTGGTTTCCTCTCTCTAGATCACAAAGCCAACATTGTGCCATATATTTCTTCATCTAGAGTGCCATTAAGAGATGCAAATTTCACATCCATCTGATGGACTTTCCATCCAAACCTAGCTGCTAAGGCAAATCAAAGTAGTCCACTTCTCCATAGTTGTGAATGTCACCTTGTAATCTATCTTTTTACTTTGAGCATATCCTTGGACAACTAATCTTGCTTTGTACTTAGCAATGGATCCGTCTACATGATATTTGATCCTCTACACCCACTTATTACCAACAGGCTTCTTACCTACAAGAAGATCCACAAGCTCCCAAGTATTCTTGATTTTTGTCATAAGAGCATATTCTACCCAGAATCTATTTGGAGGTATTTTATCCCTCATATATCTTCTGATGGCTCTGCTTGGTTCATAGATGAAATTTCTTTTGTACCCTCTTGCACTAGCTTTTTCATACTATTTGGCACTTTATGTTGAGGTGATGTGCTCCTCGGTGAATACGTGTCCCAAGGAATATTCTTATCTTTCTTCTTTTCACCTGGAGATTGATTATTTTCATTCATTGCAACACTTTCTAAATTTAAAACATAAAATTTCTCTCAATGCAATGTTTTTGTATTGTGTTAGATTACACTAAAAAATTTCATTTTGTATTGCATAATTATGTGAGGATACACAATGTGCATGCATGCTTTTATTTTGTAATTCACAAACTATTGTGAGCATACCCAGTTAGTTCAAGGACCATTATGAAGTGTTAGTATTTAGTTTTGTGTGTTCGATGTAAGGTTATTGTTGTCTAGTCTATCAATACACATTATTTTACAATGTGATTTTACTAGTTCTTTGCAATTCAGTTTTATATCCTTGAATGAGTTTTACTTGATGCTTAGCACAAATGTTAATTCTCTAATACTGAGATGACAAATGAATGCACATATTATGTGCACAAGTGTAATTGTACTAGCTACTTTCACATGAAACATTGTGTTAATACTTTGCATATAATATTTCAACATTTGTAACATTCTTGAATTAAATCTTAGCAACTTTGCAAAATAGCCATAAGTGAATCCATCTGTTCAAAAGTCATAAAGAGAATAAGTGAGTGAAGCAAGAAAGCTTGGGGGGGGGGTGGGGGTGTCTCACCTTCGCTCAGAAGTACTGGCTTAGAATGGTAAACTGCAAATAATGTGGTATATTGTTCCCCATTGGTGTTAGACAACCTAGACTCAAAAAATATTTGATGGAGAATCATAAGACTTCATGTACAGGAAACTTCTTGCTTAAGCTAACTGTTTCAATAGAAATATGGAAATTTGTGAACAATAGGCCACACATGTGGCTAAGTGGATGCCACAATACCACATGTTCTGGATTATAGCTTTAATTTTTCATCTTTAGTACTACTTACAAGTTGATAGAGTCTGATATTTTGTAAGTAAATTATGTGCTAGATATGATTATGAAATTGTAAAGCCTATACTTAAGGAATGATACAAGATTATGGTCCAAACATCCATCATCCCTATACAATGGTTACTCCACACATTATTGGGTATATGAATATGATTGAGAATCAATTTGTAGCCTAATGGGCCACCTTTCTTACCTTGTCAAAAAAAGTAATGACAATGCATATCCTAATATGATTGAAAGCCCTTTTCAGCCTAGTGAAAAAAGTTGCATCCTCATGACCAGCTTCTAATAAGCATTCATCCTTAATATCGTATTATGATAAAATTCTAAATGATTCTGTGTCGATGTTAGCATGTCATGCATGTCTATTTTATTAACAATTTGGTAATGACTCATAATGGAGACGAGTAAGCAATGATTAAAAATCAATTTTTATCACCTTTTGATTGGTAATGGGAAAGTCATTGATATGCTCAAATTGGTAATATTTCAGTGTGTTTTGAGTTTGGTTCTCACAATTATTAATTATTTTATGATTGACTCAAGGTTGCAAAGTGACCTTATTGAGTTTTGATTAGAATGAAAATCAAGATTATTCTTTCATTGATAGTTATAGATGTATATGTCAACTAAAACTAGACAGTTTTTTGTATTTAGATAATCAATAATGATGAATGAAACAACAAATCCAAGTGGTATAGCTACAACAAAAGATGGAATTGACTTCATCATATAGAAATTGAGTGTTGATTCTTCTAATTAGTGATAACTAGTCTAAAAAATATCATGTTATCTAGTATGCCAAAAAGTATTTATAATTCACTATCTTCAATGGAAATAAGAAGCTATTATGGCTGCAGTGATTACAACAAATCGAAATCAAAAGGTCATTTGGCACAAAAATGTAGCTCAATAAGTCTCAACTAAGAAAGGGTATGCCTTGGATATTCATTCCCATGCTAGGAGTAATATGGGAATTTGCAATCTCCATAACCTGTATAAGACATGAAATATATAACACTTAATTCCATTTTCAATTTGTAGATTAACCAAGCTCTATGCACATGTGTGTGTGAATAACGCCTTGTCATAAGATACAAGTATGGCACTAGCCAAATATGATGGAGTTTTTACTTATTGATGTCTAGAAATACAATTCAATACTTTCCATTCAATCCTATGTGAAAATTTGTGTCAAAACATTTATGAACATAATGATTTTTGTAAAATTTTCTAATAAACTAAAATAATTACAACATTCAATAACTCAAAGTTTAAATTTTAAAGTAGAGTCATTTATGGGCTGGAAACCATGAACTTCATAGACGTTAAGGATAGTTGCCGCATTTTTGCCCATATTTCATACTACTTGAAAAGAAAAATGGGCGACCCATTGATTTTGTTTTTCAAATGTAGATTCTACTGCATAAGGATCTGAAAAAGCAAACACTATACTTTACGCAATGGAATGAGGTGTAAAAATTTTCAATTACTTACGTTGTTTTTATTTGGCAATGTGGAGGCCAAAAGTAGAAGTATACCTAGAGGTATATTTCTTTATTTTAATAAGTCCTAAAATTAGTAGTTTCTTGTTTTTGGAAACTTTGGTGGTTCAAGGTCGCATTTAGACCAAATTGCATTAGATCTAGAAATACATTGAATCTAGACATTGGAGAGCTAGGTTTTTGGTAAGTATTTGGAAATTACCAATAAGGGCAATAATTGGCAAGTGGCCAAATGACATTGTACTACTATATATAGTAGGACTAGTGTCGAGAAGTGTTGATGATGTTCTCATTTGATGTGGAGAATCTTCCTTCTTCTATTCTATGTCTCTCTTTATCTCTTATCTCTTGATATTGGCAATTCTAGTGCGTAGAATGCTTGTAAAGTTGTTGTGCTTGGTTCCACACATGTGACGGTCAATGTATGGTTGTTGTAGTAGAGATTAGACCAAAAACTAATTGGACTCTAGGTTTTATATAGGTTTATATATAATTTCTCGTAAACTAGCATGCATATGTTGAGATTGTTAATGATATGTGATGTGCACCCAATAAATTAACTAAAGATCATAGATTCCTTTATGGCATTGATATGATTTTCACATGGTATCAGATCAGGTTACAAGCTGAAATTGGAGGTAGTGCCAAATCTATTGCTAAATTTGAGGGCACCACAAATTCTAGTGAGAGATGGAGTGGAGTCTTAATCAAATCTAGTAATTTCATGTTTAGAAATTGGATCTAAGTGATCATATGCAAGTTTTAGATCAAATTGGTCAAAATTAGTCTAGTGATTGGATCATTGTTGCAAAAGTCCTATCTTGTGGAGAATATGGCATTATTCTAGAATCTAGATCAAGATTGCTAGTTTTGCTTATAGATTTTAATTTTTAAAATAGTCTGAATTTTTGTAAAATATCAAAGTTTGAATAGAACCACTTGTGGCAAAGGCTTATAACCTTTTCAAGAGTGTTTTCAAGAATTTTTAGGTTCAAGATTCATGCCATTGTGGTGTGATCATTAGTTGATCAAGTTCTATTCAATTCTGTGTGTTTGTTGACTAGTTGTGAGAGAGAAAGACATTTGTGTAGTATTCCAAATCTTTGTGATTGTACCTTGATTTCATTTGCTGAAGATTCAAGTGAGTGTTAAGTGCATTGGAAAGGAAAGAGAAAAGTCTCATGCTTTTTTTTAAAGAGTAAAAGCCTTGAATAATGAATTTTATGTATTGATAAAAGCATTAAGGATGTTGACACAAGTTGTTCTGGTGGTTGAAGAGTTTAGGCTACAAGCAAGAGGAGGAGCTTCTTCTACAACTCAAGTTGGAGAGGAGGAGGCTATGTTCTCAAAAGGCAAGTTTAGGGGCAAAAACAAAGGGAAGTGGTCTCAGAAGCAAGATCAAGGTGAGCCACCTTCTTTTGTTGGTAAGATGAAAGATAGATCAAAGCCTAAGTGTTTCGATTGTGGAGTCAAATGACACTTTGCTAGTGATTGCAAAGAAAAGAGATCAAAGTGAAAAGCAAGACAATCTAATTCTAGATGAGGATGATAATTATGAAAAAAATGAAAATAATTCTTTTGTGATGTCTTCATGCAGGTTGACTAATAAATGAGATATTGATCTATGGTGGATTGATAGTAGTGCAAGCTCACATATGACATGTAACAAATAATGTTTTTCTTCTTTGATGGCTTTTGGAGGTGAGAGAAAAGTCATCTACATGACCAATGATGGTGAGTGTGCTATCAAGGGCATAGGCGCATTCCATATATCTCTCTCTACTAATAAGGATGATGTGAAGGAGCAAAAGCTATGAGGTTAAATGCTAATCTTCCTAAGTCTTTTTGGGGGGAAGCATTGTTGTGTGCAAACTATCTTTGTAATAGGTGGCCGAGTGCTATATTGGATGGTAGGACACCTTTTGAAGCTCTTTTTGGTAGGAGGCCGAGTGTCAAGTACTTTAGAATCTTTGGATGCACATGCTATGTCAACATTACTCTTGATGATAGAAGGATGATCCTTCTGCAAAGAAGGGTATTTTTGTTGGATATAGTAGGTGAGCAAGGCTTACAAAATCTACATTCCTTCAACTAAGAAAGTGGTCATAAGTAGGGATGTCATTTTTATGAAGGATACATTCCAAAGGTTGATGGTAATGATGGTGTTGTGGATGGATCTAACACTTTTGATGTTGATGGTTCTTTGGGTGATGGTGATGGAGAGGCATATTCAAGTCAAAAGCCAAGGAGGACATCAAGGCAAAGACAAAAGCCATCAAGGCTAACATATGATGAGAAAGGTAAGCAAATTGTTGATGGTACAAATTTTGCTTTCCCTAACCTCTTTTGATGAACCTACATGTGTAGATGAAGCAAGGCAAAACGAGGAGTGGATCCAAGAAATGGATCTTGGGTATCAAGCTCTTATGAAGAACAACACATGGAGGTTGGTAAAATTTCCTCAAGGCAAGAAGACAATTGGATGCAAATGAATCTTCAAGGTGAAGACAAACCAAGATGGATCTATCAACAAGTACAAAGCAAGGTTGGTGGCAAAAGGATATGCTCAAGAGTATGGTAATGATTATGAAAAAACCTTTGCTCCCGTTTCAAAGATGATAAGCATTCGAATAATCAATTCTCTTGCAACACTTTATGGTTGGGATCTATGGCAAATGAATGTTTCTAATGCTTTCTTGAATGGAGATCTTGAAGAGGAGGTTTACATGGAGCACCCGAGGGCTACACTTCTCAAAGCAAGCCAAATCATGTATGCCTACTTCAAAAGAGTTTGTATGGGCTTAAGAAATCACCAAAGAATTGGTATGCTAAGCTTAACACCTTTCTACTTTCTCAAAACTTCATCATAAGTGGTACGATCATTCACTCTACTTTAGAATGAATGGTAACGATGTTACTATCCTCTTGATTTATGTGGATGCATTATTTTGAGTGGTGGTAATAGGCAAGATATAGATGACATCAAGGCTTGAAGTTCATGATGTTGATGATTTGCACTATATGTTAGGAATATAAGTAAGTAATACTTCTCAAACTACTTTTATTTGTTAAGATGAGTATGCTAACTGTACTCATTTTTGCACTTTTGAAAACTTTAAAAGAAACAAAGTATTTTGCAAAAAATGATAAACTTACTTGGGTCGGATGTGGAGATCATTGCACTGTTATCGAAATTGCAATTCCAGGTATTTCGACCGTGCATTTGGTAGTAGGCATTGAAGGCAAAGGAAGCATGTGAGGCTACATCGTTTGGGTAGAAGCAACTTCCGCTTGGCTGAATTGCGCTGCAGTTAGCGCCACCTTCTCCACAGGCGTAGCTGATGGCAGCTCCCAGAACGCTAGCAGTCATCCCTGGCTTTGCTATGCACCATACTTGAGAACTTCCTCCATGTATTCCACTGTTCGATCCATTTTTCGAACCCTGCACCGATGTATTTGAGTTTGTTGTTGAAGGACTAGATGAAGGTGTTGTGAGGCCAAGATCATACACCTCCGTTCCATCGGTATTAAACAAGCCGAAATTTCTCTCAGAGGTTGGCCCTAGCTTGAGATTTTCGTTGAAGAGAGAGAAGATGAAGGTGTTGATGGGTCTGCGAGGCCGCAGAGGAGTGCCGGGGTTGGTAGCTATGTAGTATATCAGGTTCTTGTTGTATGTCATGGCGTTCTGAATGCTCACACCAGGTTCGTTCGGATCTCCCTGTGAAGGCCATCCCGTTTCTGACACACCCACCAGTACGTCTGTGCAGTTGAGCTTCTCCATTGCAGAGTAAAAGGCATCCAGCTGCGCTCCAAACAGATTGCTGTAAATCATCCCAGTGCTGGGATCAGTGACCCCACTGTTTGGGAGAAAGAGGGCATAGGCAAGGGAGATATCACTATAATTATTGCGGTATGCGAAGTAGGGATACACGTTAACCATGAAGGGGGAGTTAGTGCGAGAGAGAAAAGAAAGTAAAGGCTTTATAAAGTACTGCGATAGCTCTGGCCTGAATGTGCCTGCTGAAGGAGGAAAGGAAACCGAAAGAACAGAGCAGGAGTGGGGAGTTGACACTTTCACTTGATCATCCAGCTTCAAATCAACCAACGCAATATGCAAATTCTCCATCACTGGGACAAGGTGAGAGATGAGCTGCCAATCTCCGCTGGTGAGTACCTCATTTCCTACACAGATGGTTGTAATTTTGGTCGCGGGCAGGTATGCACCCACATTCTGGCTGACCCACACCATAGCCACGTTGGGATCAACCATTCCTGCTATCTGATTGTTGGTGATGCCTACGATCAGCTCGATCCCGGTGTTGGAAAAGCCCTCGATGATGGAGGGATTGGCATCGTAGAGCTTGAGTTTGCGGATCGACGTGGATTGCACGATTATTTGAACCACTTTGAGAGGTGAAGGAAGGCTGCTAGACAGCTGCCCATAATTCACCCCAATACTGTTGTAAGAACTGTTTGACGTTGTAACAGTCCAGACCACTGCACATCCAAATCCCTTTCATTACTCTCTCTCTCTCTCTCTCTCTCTCTCTCTCTCTCTCTCTCACGCACGCACTTACAGCAAGATCTGATCACTTTCTTTTATATTACTCAACGAATGTCTGTAACTCCGGTATACCACAACTCAAAAATACTTTCATAGACTGCTTGACCATAACTAGAAAGAATTAGCTATCCATCTTACAAGAGTGGTAAGATATGCCTGCCTGGAAGTGTGCTCCAAAGACAAATTACACAAGCAATAACAGCAAAGGAGCTCCTCCAAGATGCACCCATCTTTAAAGCCATCATCCTGTTCTCTTTTCTTCAGCACCTAGATCCGGCCGTGAACCATGTATGACAATCCTGCAAAACAGAATATGCTCAATCAACTTAGAAGCAGTTGTTGCTCTTCTCCGTTATATGCCCATCCACTCACTTCACAAGTATACAAGTACTACAGCTCCAGCAATTTGTGAAGCTTCCTTTGTTTTACCTGGGCTGCTGGCCCTGGAAAATTACAATGTGATCCGTAGATGGTAGTGTGGTAGGGTGGACGTACTGGACGATGGCGGTGGAGTGGATTCGTCCTCTTTCTCATCAGCTCATTATTTAGCCATTGTGTGTCCCTATAGCATCAACCAAGAACTTTGGCTGAATGGGCTTTAAACCTCTCGGCAAGTAAACTTAGAAAGTGAGCCCAAATCATTCGTGAGAATAGCTGAAGACCTGAAGTAATTGGATTTAAACCTCTCGGCAAGTAAACTCAGAAAGAGAGCCCAAATCATTCGAGAGGAAGAGCTGAAGTATAAAGGCAATATTCCAAGAGTGAGCTTCCTTATAAAGGTTATAAAAGGAACATCACTTTAAGAAATTGGTTTTGATTAGCATTTAAAACTCTATATGATCCCCAAATCTCAAATTTGAAACAAGAAACACGGGGTACTTGTACCTCAAAGGTATTGCCATGTCATATTGAACTCTTTTGAAGATTAAAAGTAAGGGGGAAGGCCCCCGCCCGTGGGCCTTGCCCTGCGTAAAACACCTATAGGTTTTTTTTTTTTAAATTGTTTTATTTTTATTTTTAAAAAGTTGACTTCCAGATATAGCAAGTTGGATTTGTGCTACTTTTTAAAAATAGAAAGTGTATCTTACAAAAATGTAAAGTGATTTTTAAACTTTCTAAAAATAGCAAAAGTACGTACAAATCTGTAATATATTCATTGCTCTTATAATTTTCAAAAGAAATTTTTTTTGCCATTTAAGGCAACTTTCAAATGAACTGCAGGTTTTTACGAATGTAGAAGAATAGCTTAGTAAAATTTTGATAATTGTTTCTAAGTTTTACGAGCAGATGTTTTATGGATTGTGATGTTTATGGCAAGGCCTTCGTGACATAATACCACAATAACAACTCGAATACATGCATTTAAAATTTCAATAGATAATAACAAAGCTTGGTACAAGCACTAGATACAATCTATTACAATACAATTTTTGACTTGTAAATCTAAAATTGCTAAATACCAAGTTGTTATTGAGTTCACATTAAGACTAGATTTGACATGATAAGATTTCTTGATAATTATTATTCCTTTGTAGTAGATAACACAATTAACCAAACAAAGTTGTCCTAAGAAAGACTCTTGTTAACCTCTGCTTTCCAATCTAACATTGATTAGATGAAAGTGAAAATTGCCATAGATCTTTGAGGTCAACAAAGGCTATAGGGTAAGTATTTAGCTTGGTAATCTACACCATAGTCATCATGAAAATAATAGTAAGAAGGCACATGGATGATCGATTCTTAGCTTTTGCATGCAGTAGCATCAATCTTTTGATATGTAAGTTAAGTAGCGTGAGAGCATGATAAAATAAAATAAGATTAAATGCACTTTTTAGGTAATTCATATCTAATTTGCATATTGTTGTATATTTTGAATCTAAAATATATCTATGTTCTTGATAAGTTTGTATTTTCTAATAACAAATTTGATACTAGTTTGTTTTTAATATTTGAAGTTGCCAAAGCAAAAATTTGCCTACAGATTTGTAGTATTTTATTTGAGGTCCAAACAAATGCATTTATTAGCTTTTTTGCATGAATACTATTCAATTTTTTTAGTATTTATGACTAGTATTTACGATCAATATTCACAATAATCACGATCAATATTCACAATAATCACGATCAATATTCACAACAACCACAAATGTTCACAATAATCATGATCGATTCTTGAGTATTCAAGATCAATATTCACAAAATCACGATCAATATTCACAATATTCATGGTCAATATTCACAATAATCATGATCAATATTCAAGATATTTGCTTTTCAATATTCACGATTTTAGATAATCGTCGCAAACCATCAATCATGTAGTCTTCAGGACCAATCCTTCCAAAGTTGATCAATTCTTCAACCAATATATTGAAGACATTTTGCATAGATCCTACAAAAGAAGACACTATTAGAAACAAAAAAAATACATTGTAAAAGAAATTACCAAAATACATTGTCAATTGTCATGTTTCTTCATTCAAGCATGCAAGAGCACAATAAGAAAGAGAAGAAACTAGAACATGATTGTGGAATCAGGCATGCATCAACTTTCAAGATAGTAACAAGATTCAGGGGTCCAAATAAACATATTAAAAACGTCTATGCATTTCAAGGGGTTAAAAACATGAAGCTTAGTATTGAGAGTGAGAGAGAAAACATACACATTCAAGATGATTATTATTGAAATGATTGATTCGCAACTTAAATGGTACTTGGTTAATAAGCAAATTATAGATCTCCCCCACACAAAATCCTGGTCAAGCCCATGCTTTGAGATATACATTCTGTTAGAGAACACAAGATTTGATGAACAAAACATCTACTACAATAAGCTAGACACACAATCCTTGATATAGCCTTGGTCAAAGAATTAACAAAATAAGGCAAGTATACAATGCTCCACATTCAATTTTAAGAAAAAAAAAAAGGTCTATTATCTACTTTTAATATAAAAGCCTAGTCCATAGAATCCCCTTACAAACATTTTGGAAGCTCACTAATGGGAATGTTCCCTCATGTATGGTACTCAAGATGCTCCACCATAGAACGAGTTTAGTTGCCCGCCAAGAAGAAAATGACATGAGGTTACGTGGTTGCCTGGGGACTTTGGCTCATATGCATCATCCCAAAAAGCAAGTGGCAGAGTTATAAATGACCACAAATAAATTTGGGCCTATAAATGTCTATTGTCCCCTAGTATGTATGATACATGGGCAATAGATGATTGGAGTAACATGCCTATAAATGTTTACTGTCCCCTAGTAGATACATGACTAGATGATTGGCCCACGTGACCAATGAGTCATTTTAGCATAACACACACACACACACATTTTTACTCATACTATGATTAAGTTGATCTTATAACACTGTAATTCTTACATAATTTGTGTACTTACAGTTATCGAAAAAAAGGAGATGTAGACAAAGGGTCAACTAAAGTGATGATTACAATTGTTCACTACTTTCGTACTACTTAGCAAGTTTTTGGACTAGATGATATGCTTACTACGCAAAGCCTAATGCTACAATAACTTGGTAAAATTTTTTTTTAATAAAGAAGTACATTTGGCTCATAAGTTGCTTAACTGTTATAGAAACATTTTGATAGCGTAAGATATGACATGTATAGTTGTCGTAAAATATGATGGCCTGTTGATTTGATATGTTTTCACTGACCTTGCTTGCAATTCACTTTTTGATTATGACATCTTATCGCTCTATGCTTCTAATTCAAGTCTATGTCATTTCCTTTGTCCTTTTTACCTATGTTTTTTTGCCTTGCCTAGTTTAATTTGTTCTTTTTGGTTCATTTTGTTTGTCTCCTTGGTCAATTTTAGGTATTTTTTTGAGTTCTCTAGCCTTCGGCTCTTTAGGTTTGGTCGTGAGTTCCGTGCTGGGCTTTCTACTCGTTGCGTGTCGCTTGACTCATTCGTATGGGTGTATTTCTCCTCTTTAGTGTGGTTGATTGTGGGGCATCCTTTGCATTGTTTATGTTTCTTTTTGCCTTTTTGGTCCTTCCTTACTCCCTCATCCCTCTTTCTTCCTCTCGTTGGCACTCTTCTATGTTGTTGTGATGCATGCCTTTCCTCGTGGTTCTGCTCTTTTCTTTTGCTGGCAGGTTATGCATTCATGGGGATTGATGGGCTTTTCGGTGGCTGTTGGTCTCTCCTTCACTGCTTTTTCCTTGTATCTGTTTACCTCGCGTTGATGCTAGTTTGTTTTTTCCCTAGCTTTGGCTCATTGGTTGGTGCTTAGGTGAGAGCGGTCTCCTATGCTTTTTTCATCTTCTTGGTGGTGTGGTTTGCCTAGCTCTTTTCAATGGGTCTTTGTGGATGCTGGATGTTGGCTTTCTGTTTGCTGGACTGCTATGATGGTGCACTCCGGTTTGTTCCTCTTCTGTGATTCTGGAAGCCTCTTCTACTGGTGATTATTAGAGGAATTCCAAAATAAAAATGACCATTTGTAAAGATACTTTTTTCTTTTTTTTTCTAGTTTCAACCACTACTTGGCCCAATCAAAATGCACAGAATTCAAATCTACATAACGTAGCTCAAATAAACTGGAAAATAAGAATATATTATAGCAAGCTTTGAAATTGTCGTCGGGCAGCATGGATGTATCCCATTGGTTGGCTCTTCCAGCCCAGCATGTGCTAATCTGCCCGAGTCAATATCTCAGGTTAAATTTGTTTAACTATGTTGGTTAGGATAAAGAAATTTGTTAACTAGAGTAGTTACAGTTACATAATGGTAGTATGCATAGTAACATGTTGCTGTTACTATGATTTTCTCATGGGGATAATGTGATATGAAGAAATGAATTGAATATCATACATGAGAGATTTTGGCACCCAAGCTTTGGCAATAACAAGGGCAAGGAGACCAAGATCTACAATTGAGTCTATGATTCTTTATAATGAGAAAGATGATGTTGATAAGTGGATTTTGACAAAATATACAAAGAATTCATGGGTGTTGTTGCATCCATCATCAAAGGAAAATTTTTGACAGAAGAAAAGAACAAAAATGACATACAAACATTATTGGAAAGCTAGGTTTTTGGAGTTCAAGACAACTCCTAGAGGTCATTCTATATCAGATGTATTGGTACAACATGTTTAACATATTCTAGAAAGGGATCGGAGATCTGGTAAGCTTGAAGAGATACCATTGCCAAGATTTTAGAGTGTTGAGTGGCCTACTCTTGAGAGTATTGTTTTTGAATCCTTTAGATGCAACCTATTCTTAGATGTGAAGAATGCAATGAAGATCAGCACCGTATCGAAGATTGTTCACCTAAGCTGGTTTGTCTCATTATATATGTTTGCTAATTTCTTCTCAAGTACAACTATCCGAAGCACACCAACTTTATTGTAAAGATTTATCAGAAGATATTTTATCAGATCTTATGGATCAAGGCTGGCATAGAAAGAAAAATGGAGATATATATGTATGATAAAACCATCTTCAATGATTTTTTGTAACCACATTGAGAGACAAATGCTTAGTCTAACCTTTTGCTATTAGAGATTTAAGAAAACGAGTGGGACCTGGCTACCACTAGATCAAGATTTTCAAATGGATGGTCACACAGACCAAAAAGAGATAAACATCAAATCCAATGAGGAATTTTTAACTATGATTGAGGTGGAAGAGCAATGGAGCCTTGATTATATCATATCAAAGTTGGTTCTTCTTCATAACAATCTACCCAATGATTTCAGATTCATTATCAATGGAAGACTTGTAAGTAATCCATAAGTGTTGCCTATGAAAATGAGTAGATTCAAAATGATATTTTATACAAATATAAGTGCACTAACATTTTCTTCTCCTTATTGTAGTTATGAAAAAGACTGTCATGTACTTCTAGTACATCAGTGTTTATCAATGCCTTAAAATATCCATTGTAAGCTTTGTAGGCCCTAAAGGTGCTATTAGCCTTAAGAACAAGACGGTTCTCTCTTAAGGCCCTTCAAAGTAATTAATAAGGATAATCGAGTTAAAATTCCGATAGAATCTAGTGTAGTATGCAGATCACATCAATCAATCACCATAGCCACTCATCACAAGCTCTCAAAGATGGCACAACAAAAGTTAATTGATTACAAAGAGAAAACTATACATATAGTAAAGCCCCAACATGCATGGGCTTTGACAAGTGTCAACACATTGAAATAGGCACCTGTCTAACTAATAGGCCCAACATGGGCTAAAAGACTAACAAACTCAGGGCATGCCCCTGAGTATAATGCCATAGAAAATATACTGTACATGCTAATTTCTCTACGTATGGCTACTCGGCTAACCCAAGTAGTCGGCTAGTGCCGACTGATGGGTCAATAATGGGTCACGTCCTGATCACAATTCATCGTAGAACTCTGAGTTTTAAGTGGGTGGAGAAAAGAGCATTTAAGCTATGTATCGAAGTCCATTGCACATAAACTTCAACACAATATACCATAACCTACAAGTTCTTCCATTGTCAAGATGGATGTGGATCCCAATTTTGAGTACATAGATGACAATGACTCCGAATACGAAGATTAATCTAACTATGATTTTGAATATCAGTATTATGAGCACAACGATGACAAATCCAATCAGTGCGATGAATCCAATCAGCGCGAACAAGTGTCATATGGAGACTATTTGAAACATAATGAAAAACATTTTGATGATTATGATGATCAAAGTTTACCAGATCAGTCAACATAATCCAAGTGGTGGTGCTGATAGTAGTGAGAGTGACAATGAGCAGCTAAATTCACATCAATCAGAATGTCACCATTACCAATATCCTTATATGGACCAGTCTTTCCAGCCTATGGTGGAAACAATGACGGTGCAAAGACAATATATCTTTCACAAGTTTGATGGTAGAATTGCTCACATGGATGTGAGAACATGGTTGGACAACTTTGACAGGTATTTTCAGTCACATCCAAATAGCGACCATGACAAGATTTATTTTGCAGGAACATACCTTCATGGATCTGCAAAAATCTGGTGGTGATATCAGATGCAGTGTGAAGAACCTCATGTCACCACTGATAAATGGCCAATCTTTGTACAAATATACAGATGGTCAAATATGGCATTCTACCCAGCCGGACGTCTATTGTGGAGAGCTATTTCAATGATTTCCATCAGATAATGGACAAATATGGTTATTCGATTGAGGAATGTAATACAATGCACTTTATTGCTTGAAGCCTGAGATAAGAGCTTGTTTATCTAAGGATATATAGTAGGAGACTTGGATAATGTCATTATCTGATATAAAATCACACGCTCACACCATAGAATATAACCTAAACAAGGGTCAATGTGAAGCTGCTACATAATACTTAACACCACTAATGTGCACTTTTGATATACGCGGGATATTAATATCAACAAGATGTTAGGGCAATTATAAAAGTTGCAGGATCATGACAAAGTGCCTAAGGTTTGATTGGGAAAAATTAATCTGGGAATACAATAGAATGAAAGGTCAATTGATACTGATCCAGAAGGAACAATCAACCTTGGGAACCCGCTACAATCATGTCTTGGGAATCGAAATGGTAGTGATCAAGAGAAAATGCCTGGTATGGAAGATCCAATGCAGGAAACTAATTCAAGTGAATCTGATGAGTCTTCATCAACATCATCAGAGAATGAATCAGAAGTGCAATTTGATGAGGAAAAACAATTACTAACGATGGAAAAGCCAATTCAACAGATGGATTAGCCAACTTCATCAACAGCTCTTGATTCTCCATCGAATTCACAAGAAATGGCCAATCAAGATTTATGCAGTGCTATGGAATGTACACAAGATCGACAACATTAATGTAATTCCCAATTTGAATTGGCCCAAAAAATTCCAATTGCAAATACAATGTCAATGCAAGGACACCAAAAATCAGTTGGGGATAGCAAAGACGATCCAGAGAATTATGAGGACAATATTTTTGTTTTCAATATTGATCTTTAATTGAGCAATATAAAGGCCAGTTCAGGCATTGAAGTTGTCAATGAGGCAAATCACTCACGAACCTCATCTTTCTTGAGTTCATAAGAACCGTTGCATCACGTTTAACTAGAAGACTTGTCTAAGACTTCTTGTGAAATTCAATTAATAGACAAGGATAAAACTGATCTATATGAATATTTCACATTCAGTATAGAGTGCACAACGGAATGTGGTGAAACTTGTAATATACAAGCTAGAAATTGTCCTAGCTATGAGATGGGACAAATAATCAAAGATCCATTATATCATATTAAAGTTTCTAGTTTGTGATCCAGAATATTGGAGATATCAATATTTTTGAACATGGCAATGTAATCTACAAAATATTTTTCGTAGAGACTCTGAGTGAAAGAGATATCATCACTCTTTGCAAGCATCTCATTCACTCGATATCCTTAGACATGAATGTCCATTCAGAATATCATTCATTATTTTTAGAGATGATCAATCAAAACATTGGAAATTGATCATGACAATGATTCCTTCATGTGGGATCTTAACAGTTCAAATGCAAGGCTCATGGTTATCATCAAAGCATTTGGACTGAACAAAAAAGTATCTATCAAACAACATGACAAAATCTTTAGGCCAGCACAGCCAGATGCAATGCAAAAACATAATCCTAAAGAAATTGGATAGATCATCCAATTTGTTAGGATGTCGAGAAAGCAAACAAAAGAGGATATTGTGATTTGGTTGTGTCAAAAAGCAATATGGTGTTTCATGAGCCTCTTCTTCGGCCATCTCTTAAAGTTTTCATCGTCTTGGAATGGTCTTTTAAAAGTTTCAATACAAGCATTCTTGAATAATGACCAATTAGTTCGCACGTTACACTCCTCTATTGATAGTTTATTCTCCCTTCGCTTCCACCACTCATAAGCTGCTTGTTCAAAATGGATTGTAGCAAAAGTGATTTTAGCTTGATTAGGTCTATCAAAAAGGTGAAGTAACGATCCAATTTATCCAACCACTCTTCAATGTCAAGGGTCTCTAAATCGCCATTGAATTTTTGAATGGTAATCTTATCCTTGTATTCCTGAGCATCAAAGTGTCGTTGTTCATGAAACCTCATTGTTGTTGCACCCATTGTTCTAACATTCCCCTGTCATTTCCAAGTCTGACCGAATATTCAATATGAATGTATTATACCTGATTTCCCTTGTCCATGTCATTTTTCGGACATCTTGAGAAGATGTTACATTTTGTGATGGAGATGGTAGTTGGAACGATGTAGCTAGCTCATTACATCTTTGATCAGCTCCTGCAATTTTTTATTGCCTACCAGCTAGGCTATCAAACAATTTTGTCCATTTCACCTCATCATCTTGCCGATCTTGTCTCATTTCATGCAACGTTGCCACTATCAGATCTTGTGTGGCCTGTATTTTGCTTAGTATGTTCTCTTGTTGGTCTGAAACCTGCAGTTCTTCCACCATTTCTTCAGTAGGCAAGTTCTCTTGAGGTGAATTATTTTTATCCACCATTTGTATCCCTCGACCACCCATTTTGAAGTGTTACAGCACGAGTGTGGATAGTTTCGTTGAGTTTGTCTTCTCGTTCTACTCACTTTTCGTTCTACCTGACTGAAATTTGAGCTCAAACAAGAAAGTTACGGAAGTAAATAGACAAGTTAAGAGTTTTGTACACTTGATATCGGATTCAGGCACATACAAAGTACTAGGACAAGAGCAGAGCAGACAAAAGAGGATATTGTTCTCCATTAGCTTCAAGCAGATCACGAGGTGGTGTCCTTGGTTGAGATGTTGCCCTGGCTAATATGTTGAGGGTGATCTCCTATCAAAACCTGTACACGTCACTCGTTGTGTAATCACGAAGGGCAAACTGCAAGAAGAAAGATATTAGATGAATATTTATGAGAAACAATTATAATTCTTTGATGGGAAAGGAAACTGAATAACTCACCTTCAAAATATCAACATCCACCTGAATATTGTACCACTCAAAAAATAGCTTTGCATTGTAAAGAGTACACCAGCCACAACAAAATGAGTCATTTTGCTGGGGGGTTTTGCAATACGTTTAACAGGATTAATAACAGGTTGTGGCATTTTCAAATTGCCAGCAGTAGCAAGTCAATGTTTTTATGTGTGTACTTGCGAAATTCATCTCTACAAAAAAAGATTTATTACATTATTTACAGTTCTCTTAACAGAGACTATAATCAAGCTCCAATGATCACTGAGGAATCAAAGCAAGAGGTAAATAAGCCAACATACTTGGTATGATATGGCAACATTAGAAACTTGACAACTGGAGAGCATCCACCAAGAAGACACTGTGCCAAGGTGTCATTGTTATCCTTGATGGACTGCATAAACAAATTGCTAAGAAGACATACTTCTCTCCTGAATCCCTTGCAATATCAAATTGTAAGAGAGGGACACCTCTATCACTGGATCACTGATAAGAATTGGCATGTCAATGTTATCTAAACCTTTGGATATATCTTTCTCAATTAAATAATCTTCAGAATCCAAATATGCTATAGGAGTAAGAGGATTAGTAGGTTTGGTACTACTAGTATTTACAATAGTAGTATCTACTTGAGGAACAAGGGGGTTATTGATATTTATAGAAGGATTATTCAAAATTGTTGTGGCTATGTCGATATCTAGCGCAGTATTATCTACAATGGCATCACCTCCAGAAGAGGAGGGTTGGAGGTTCATGCGCCGTATATTTTTAGGAGCATGAGCTGAGGTTTTCAGAGGCCTCTTTGTGGGAAGGTTAGTCCTATCAATGCGCTCGTCCCTAGGAGCAGACGGATCACCCTTGTGAGGTCTACAATATCTATCTCTAAGTCTGCACAACATTTGGAAATTCTTGGGCATTATGGTGACCTGCTTGGCATGAATGGAAATAAAAAATGAATTATAAAAAAAAGACTTATATAGTCCTCCGCCTACAAGCAGTGCAGTGTTGCAGGTGTGAATTTCACAAAGCTAGCCAGATTATCCCTCGTGATCTGGCAGACAGTTCTGTTGAATGGGGCCTTCGTATCAGGAGTTCGGTGGATCGGCACATTTTTGGAGTTGTAATGATGTTGTCCTAAGCCTTTCATAAAGTTTTGGACTCCATTAAAGGTCTCAAAAAGTCAAAAAATAGTGTATTTTTGGGTTTTTGAGCTTGAATAATTGAATACTTTTACAAGCTGAAAGATATGATGGATTGCCTCTGATTTGAGCCATCATGCACCCAATTTGGAGTTGGGGGGCTTAGGCACCAATATCTTTAAGTTTTGCTTGTTGAAGGACTCCATAATTGCAATTTTTGCATGATCTGAGGTTATGATTGTTTGATGGACCTGATGGAAGCCTCTATTCCTTTTTACTAAACTTAAAAGAGTGCTTGCAACCATTGGATGCATGTGGGGCTGGAATTGGATTTTTGATGATATCACCTTGAGAAAGTGCACCCTCCTACTGAAATTTTAGTCAGTTACTGCTCACACGTGTGAAGTTTATGTGGCTGGGTACATGATAAGTGTTTGGATAGCCAACTCTCCCTCTGTATTATGCTTTACAGTGACCAAATTGGAGTCCTGTAGAAGAAGTTATGGTCGTCGGAAGTTTGGTAGTCTTTAGTGTAAAATTTGAATTTTTTTTGAAATGGTCTGATTGCATGTCTATATGTGAAGCAGTGGTGTGCATTCCCACTGGTGAAAATACTTTTTTATATTAGTATGCATGTCCAAATACATGTTATTGAGTGTTTTAGTAGTTGGATCAGATAAATTTCATGCATGGATACAGTTTCCGTAGAAGTAGATTGAAAAGTGATTTTCTAGTTGCTAGGCAATTTATGTGAAAAAAAATTGATTATTTGATTAAATCACTACATGTCATGTATGATTATGGATGTTTCAAAATCAGTTCGAAATGAGATGACAACTGTGAAACTGCCAAGTCGATGCTATAAATCGATTTTTATAGTTTGGTCCATATTGACGAAATTCGAAAATCCTAGTTATGTAAAATTTTGAAAGAACCATTTATGTTTTGATTTTGTTCAAATTTGTTGGTCTTTTGATCAAACAGAAATAGCTTATAAAGTGAATGACCTCACTGAGATGAAATCAATCAATTTTATAAGGTCACTATACCTTTCACTTTCAGTTGAAGATTTTGGAATTTTTCAACTAAAGAGAGCATTTCTTGTTTCATGTGATCAATAAAGACCAAGATAATGCAAGTCTTGTTGGAACGGTCTCTATGCCGATCTACATGTAGATTTGCTAGTAGTTGAGTACGACACTTAACTAGTGAACAATTGAAACAATTTGAGTGTCCTAGTAGATAAAAATTCTACTGAATCATGTTTAGACCTTTTCCTAGTCAAATCTGGGAGTTTATGCATAAACCACATTTGGGAAGGGATGAAGGAGATGAAGCTTGAGAGGTAGATGATTGGTTGATCAAGTGAACCTATTATATTAATATACTTTGAATTCCGGAAGTATAAGTGATTGTGAGTGTGAGTGCAATTGGAAATTAGTCTTTGGAATTATTTTTACACTGTCTATGGAAATTTTGGTTCCTTTCAATGAGAATTCGAGGAATCGAAGATTCTAAGAGAAGAGGTAATGGCAGTTGGATAATAATCCATTTATGGAACAATCTCTGTATTGCACTTGGATTTAGATTAAATCCCTGGAGTTTGCAAACGAAAAGCAGTTGAAATGTGTTCCACACAGAAATTTTGTAATTTGGTTCTTTTCTATTATATTATAGAGTGTTTCTTTATAATAACTAAGACAACTAAGAGCACTTCAAATTTTTTAAAGAATGAATTTTTTGTTTACACATTCTGAAATGGATATCAGATATATATTGTAGTATTTTTTACAATTGTAGATTCTTAATGTTCCTTTTGGTAATACGTTTGTCGCATTTCAACAGTCTTTGAATGGTATATTTTATTCATACTTGGGTCAATGCGAAATGTTATTCTTAGATTTTGTGTTTATCTATAGTGAAACACTTAGAGAGCATGAGAGAATTCAATAGCTAGAAGTATCTCTTGGAATTGGTTGTGAATTTGATCCTATATTCGGGTATAGGATAGCCTGCTAGTTTTTTACTTTCTGGTAAGAAGATCTTAAAGCAGAGGAATTCTTGGAGGGAAAACTAGTGGTATGGGACATTAGTGATTCCAAAGAGATTTTCTTGTGCGAGAATGATTTGTAGACCGATGGTTAGTCATTACTGTAATGGTAATACTAGCAGGAAAATCCTTTGGTTATTTAGTTTAGGGTATTTTTGGAAATTATGAAATATAGATCTAGATCCCAAATGGTATTTCATTATTTACAAAATCTGGAGACTCTTAAATATGTTTCTCTTCTATGTGAACCTATACTGTTTAGAAATTTCTTGAATACATGACAATTGGCTTAAGATTCATATCACTCCTTCCAATGGCAAACTATGTTTTGAAGGATTAGTTATTGTTATATGAAATTCTACTTCGATACGGATATGAATTTACTTGGAATCGAGGGCACACTCTTCCTCGAGCCAAGAGCTTAAAACAACTTCTATGCTTCACATGGCCTCAAAGAGTGATGAACAATAGTCTCTAACCACTCATTAGGAATCATTGAAGGCTCTTATCAGGTTCAAATCAATAGCATATGCTCTGAACAAGTAAAAGTCCATGTTCTTGGAGGGTGTCCTACTATGAAACTTCGTGAATTCGATACACAAGCCTCAGGCAGTCATTTAAGGGAGCTTGATGGCTTGTTTCAAAGGTGAAAAAAACACACAAAACAACATGTATGGTCTCCTCCAACAACTTGATCAAAGAATTGAAGTCCTAAATATCCACAAAAGCATGAAAAACACTAGTTCTTTGGAATTTTACGACATCTCATTCCTACTGGCCACAAATTTTGAGCATCCTCTAACTACCTCAAAGAGAGTACACCTGTGAAGAAATAAGACATTGCCTTATAAAATCAAAGACTTTCCTTTATAATTAAGAATCTTAATGAATTTAACCCTTGATTTTTTATTTTATGCATATGAAATAGATTTTCATATTTGTTCATGCAATTATGATATGATTCTATGAATCTTTTGACATCAAGATTTGCTTGATGATGACTTTAGAAATATTGTTTAGTTTCTTTCTTTACTCCTATATCTCTTTATAATCTAATAAAATATTAGGTTTCATAGTTTGTTAGTTTTGCTTTTAGCAATTTCCTCAAAAGAACATAATCCAAAGTCAAGAGAGTCAAGAAATTAGCTTTTCAAGCTTTGAAAATAATATTTATGATTCTATTTTGTGTGACCAAGGTTCTAAAGCCAAGAGAGGAGTAAAATTGCACCTCTCAAGGTGTAACATTTTCCTAGGTGTATGTGAAAATTTCTTATAGAGACATCCATATTATTGAAATCCTTTGCTCCAATGTTCAATTTTTTTAGATTGCTCTTCCACTAGGATAAAGGTACATGTTTTGGTTACCTTTTGAGATGCATTATTGAATGCTAGGGCAAGACGGACACACAAGTTGGTTTAGTAGAATGAGATTGGGGCTCCTAATGCTTTTGAACTTTTTTGGGGTTGAAGCTATAGTAGGTGCCAAGACCATAATAAATTTGCCAATAGCTTTGATTATCTATATAATGAAGAAACTACATTGGTATAATTCGGACAATAATGAGCATGATGGGGGGGCAACTTTTCATGTCACCACTTTTTCCTAAAGAAAACATTATTTTCAATGTTACAAAAGTATTGCACTAGGAAAGGAAAAAAAAAAGCATTTTACATGGACGTATCTTCCAATTATGAAAAGTTACAATGTGTACTACATAAAATATTTTATATTTCATTCTAAAGTTTGAGCCAAATCACTTGATTTTCAGTAAGTTGGAATAAACTCTTTGTATCAACATATGTGTAGCAAAAGATTTGAAATGCCTTTGAGACATATTCCTTTCCACTTGTTAACTTTCTTATGAATATGACACGACAATACTTTCTAAACTAGCTCAATAATCTTCAAGGATATCAAAATGACAGTGTACCAAATATTTTAGCATTTCCATAAACCATCACAAATGCTATACATAAAAAGCAACTACACACATAATACACAATGCCTATTACTTTTTTGAATGTTTGATATTATTGTAGTACTTAAAGCTATAGCTAATTGTGTAATAACCAAAAACTTGTATATGCATTAGGCATTCTTTGATGTGCATGTTTTTGTTTCATTCTTTATAGATTTATATGGCTTGGACTTTTTGGAATTATTGAAAGATAAGTGAAAATCTGCTTTATAGATGAGGTTTGGAAAGCTTAGCTCTATCTACTATCATGCCTTATGGTCATTTTCTTATTCCAACGTATTATGAATACCAACTTGTCATCTTAGGTAGTTTTGAAGCTTTGTATGAGACAAAAAAAAGCCCTCACATTTGAAGAGGCGGCTCACATCTAAAAAATGTTATCTTATAAACTAAATAGTTTATAAAAGGAATGATTTAGTCATGTACCAATAAGCTTTTAGGAGCTTTCATGTGCATTTAGAATTTATTGGAACTTTACTTATACACAATTTCTTCATCAGATACATGTTCTAGCAGAAAAAACCAAAAAAATTGTTTCAATATCCAACTAATCTTTCATTTTTAAAAACATATTTGTTAAATATAGTTGGTAAGTTGTGAAAACTAAGAAATTTTCATGATTCATCCCTTTATGAATCCCATATTTTGGATAAATGCCAATACCATATCATCTTAAGGTGATTCAAATATATTTTTCGTATGAATTTTTTATTTCTCCGAAAGTTACCTTTTGTTTTTAACTATTGTCATATGCAATTATTGACAATGTTAATTCTCTACACTAAAATTAGTCATAAGTTGAAGTATGGCTTGAGTTGGTGTCTCGCAATATTGATAGTCAGTGAGGAATGCTAATAGTGGACTATAGACAATCGATAGAACAATGACATACAAACAAAGTTCATCACACAAGAGTAGTAACCACTGTTTGTACGTGAAATCTCCAAATTCTTCAACTGTCCAATTTTTTACGTGTAGAATGAGCTCCAAAGAGCATATACAAAAGGTGATGGAGCCCCATGCAGGTCTGAGCTAATTTCACATGTGTGAGAGTGCCATGTGATCATTCCTTAACCTATTCCTCAAGTCCACGCCTAATTTAGAGGCATCTAGTCAAATCGCACCTCTTCATAGTTCCTAGATTCAAGGAAATTTACTCTAACTTACAAAAACTTGCCAAATGGCCTTATCTACTCAAGAGATTTGGTACTAGCCTACCTAGGCCTACCTTTTACATGTGGGATTAGGTTGTACATGTGTGAAATCACTCTATGGACAATAAAAGATAGTTTGATTAAGCTATTATTTGCATTTCTTCACAAGCTATACCAAAACTGAATGTATATTATGTATGTTACTTGCCCAATATGCATTTGTGTAACCTAAGAACACTAGTACTTTACGTTGATCATATGTCGAGCTATAATTCTTTCATTTGAAGTGTTTATTGATGCAACAATATCAAGCCTATGGTTCTTGCTTCAATCCATAAATATCTTTGTTGAGCCTGCAAACAAGTTGTTCTCTCTCTGGCTCAATAAATACTTACATCAAGTATGCCTCTTCATCCATCACACCATTAAGAAAGTAGATTTTACATCTATTTGTTGATTTTCCAATCACAGAGAGTAGATATGTCAATAATAGAATGTGCATGCATCACTTTAGCTATGGGTGTAAAGGTTTTCTCAAAATTAATACCTTCTTGTTGCACAAATTCTCTCGCAACTTAGAGTTGTGCTTTATTCTTATTGAGTTGCCCATTTTGCTCCATACTTAACCTTGTAGATTCATTTATAAATGACAGACACCTTACAATAAGGTAGCTCAATCTAGTCGCAAAACATGTTCTTTATCATGGACTCTAGTTATGTCTCCATAGCTACTTGCCATTCTTTGTGTTCCTTTGCCTCTTGAAATGATTTTGGTTATTGAGACTTGAGCAATGAACCCATCAAACTAGATTCATCTCTGGCCTTTGAAGGAGCTTTTGATTCCTCATTGACCTTCTTGTTGGAAAGAGGTGTATAAAAGATAGGTCGAATAAGATTCGAATAAAAAGAATTCAAATGACAAGAAAGAAAACTTATCGTGTGCAACAGAATAAACTATCTTCCTCTTTCTTCATGCATGACTACGACTATCAATTTCAAACAAAACAATAGTGATAAAAATCACGTTCAATCTTATAGTAACTAACTTTGAAATCATCAATACTACAGTGATTACGTAGCCAAATATTTAAAGCATTGAATGATCAGACAAATAATCTGTCGCAAAGAATTATAGAAATGCATACATTCTGAGACAAACCTGAACGCAATAAAAGATAGTATTGATTTGATATGAAATGAAACAGAAGTAAATGAGTACAACAAGTTTGCGGATCGAAGCCGCGTACTCTAAGCTATTTTTGAGCGACTAAATAAAAGTCTGAATTAAGCGCAACTACTGATAAGCAGTAAGCGCAATAGCAATCTCTAATCAACTCTAAAGAACCGAGTCATTGGTTGTCTAGGCACTATGCCTAGCCAATCAATCACACATATGATTGCTAAAGGGCTCAAACATTAAAGCTTGGGTCCCAAAAAGTTTTTTAGACAAGTGAGCAATGTTCATAATTCAAAGCTTATACTAGAATTCCATGAAAATTTTTATCTTGTGGGATAATGCTAGGACACCCAAGCATGTGGCATTTTCAAAAAGTCAAATTTCATTGACCTACTGAGCAAGTTGGTTAACTTGTGTTAGCAAGTTGCAAGTAATCATATTATAAGAGGAAAGTTACTGATCCAAGGACCTTCCATTGATGAAAGGGACACAAATTGGTGCTTCCTCACACAAAATCAGAGTACAAGGCTTTATTTAATCACATTTTATGATATTGTATTGCCAGTTGCACAACCAATTACATGAAGGTTGTGTATTTTACACAACCTTCCAATATAAAAGATTTTGTGGTAGATAATGATCTTAAAGTCTTCACAAAAAATGGGACTTTGATTTCAGGTTAGCTAAAAGGAGCAAAGCACGATATAACTACAAGAATAGATTGCTCTGTGACACACTATTCCATGCACTCGGTGAAGAGGGATAAACAAGTGCAAGGAAGATAAGGAGCTTTGTGTGGGAATGATGTACTAAGCACTAAGAGCTTTAAATTCCATGATTGAAGGATATTTGTCATGTTTCTCAAAAAAATGATGGCTCAATTTCATGGCAAACATGATTTTGCTAAAGAGAGACAAATGGCAAAGAAATTACAACATTATAATTTTCAATCATAGCAAACAATAGCCTTCTCACTAGTTACAAAACAAGGAAGTGCATTGGCCTTGGCACGAATACAAAATAGAGGAATTACACTTGCAAGGTCAAATCAAAGGAAAACATACAGAATGCAACATGGAAAACATAGGAAGAATATGGTGGAGATTTCATCACTAAAAGTCAGTGGAAAAAGTCCAAATGAGATTAATGAGGCCATGTGGCAATGTTTGTTGGGCGAATCACTCATACCAGAGTAGGATCAATATGCAAAAGATTGTGCAAGGGAAATTGACCATGAGTGATGATTTGGCAATTGATTTGAGAAAGAGCACCTAACATTGTTTCCAATAGAGGGCACCTAACATATACCTCAATTGCAATCTTTGTTCCAATTCAAGCCTTATTTGATATCGAAGACTCAACCTTTGAGTTGTTAAATTGAACATTTTGGCGACTGAATGCTTGTTTAAACATTTTAATATGAAACAAAAGTTGAATTTTGCAATTATCAAGAAGTGCATATGATTATTGTGGACAACAATACCCTTCTATTGTGAGAAATGTGGATGAATGTAGAATCATTATCATCTAGGCTAAAAATTCCATGCGATGTCCAAGTTACATTTCAACCTTGTGAAACCCTATAAGGACATCATGTTTGACATCAGTGTAGCTATGTGCAAATCTTTAATCCCACAAACCAAAAGCCTGGTACAAAGATGGGAGATCATCCTTCAAAGAAGTTTGAATGTAAACAAATCCTTTGAATGCACAAGGTCAATTTAAAGCATAATAAAAGATCAATATGACCATTGTTTATAATGGTGAGCAAGCAAATTTGTTAATTCCACCTATTGCCAAGTGCTCAGGTTTGCTTTGTATTTTGATTGCACCTCCAAGAGTGAAACATGCATGCAACTTTCTCTTTCCTCCAGAATCTACCATTCTCTCTCTAAAAAATGTACGTTCTCTCTCTCTTGAATGTGTGTACTCTCTACGAAATGTGCGTTTTCTCCCCACCTTCTCACCTTGCATTACGTCGTGGAAGGCATGTGAGCCTCGGGCTTCCATGTAGGTGGAGGCCCTCGCCTCAGGCTCCCACCCTTGGACAAGGGCCCTCCCTGCACAGAAGGCCCTCAAACAAGGAGGGCCTTCCACCATACGTAAAATCATTTTTTGCTTTTTTATGAAAAAAATAGAGGTGCCTCACATAATGTAATTTTTGTGCCTTCTTTTTATTTTTTCCAAATTTTTTTACATGCACCTTCCGAGATGGAGAAGGTGCATGTAAAAAGAAATTTACAACAAAACAAAAAGAAGAAAAAAAAAAAAGTAAAAAATGTTTTCATGCCACAGAAGGTCACCTCGGCCATTCCGCCATGGGAAGGGTCTTCCGCCTTGGGCTACTGCCCACAGTCGACTGACAAATTGGCCTCAGGTGACCTAGCCCCCCCCCCCCCCCAAATTGGCCTCAGGTGACCTAGCCCCCCCCCCCCCCCCCCCCCCCTTTTTACAATGTTCAAACTGCCTCTTTTATACACGAATATAGTTGGTCGTGTGATTATTTTCACATGCATTAGTTTGATTTATGTTTGTTTCAGAGAAGCTTTAATGTGAACTTGAAAAAGAATTTAGCTAGTAGCATATGGTAGCAGTCGAGTCTGAAAATCAGGACTTACCTCTTGACAATTCAATTTTGAAACTGCCCAATATGACAATCGTGAATTCTGCAATCACTAGATATTGCATTGGACAATCCATTGTGAATTACATATAAAAAACCCGACTTTAGGTTTCCCTTGAGGCAATATACGATCCAATTTCTAAAAACTACCTGGTTGAGATCTGAATCTGATATTGTAAAAGCTCGATAATACTGCCTCACCAGCTCCAGATTAACAACTCTTGACCAACCCAGAATTACCATGTTCATCTTTTTTTTATATGCAACGCCAACTATATCCGTTCAACTATTGTCAAATGAGATCAGAATTTAAAATGGCTACAAGAAGACCTTTGGCAATGCAATTAAGCCATATTCATCTCTTACTTTATTATCAAAGACAAGAAATTGTCATGGAAGAAAACTTCAGAAAATTTGTCAGATGACGATTCTTTCTACAGCCACAAACCAAATGGAAAAATGTTTCCTCGGTATGTAAGAGAGACTCCCATTCATGCTCCATGTTAATTTACATAGTAACTGTTAAAGTAAAACAGATTACTTAGTAATACAATTCATATATATTAACTAACGCCTGCAAGCCAGGTAGCTAGGGATGAGCGTTCAGATCATATTTGGGTCCAGTAGCAGTGAGCCCCACGGCCACGAACACATATGGGATCTGAGGAAATATACTTAGCTTAATGTTGATAGATCATAGAAATTTTGCTTAAATGGATTCATGATGACTGACTTGCCACACTAGTAATCTCAACGACAGTCGTTCACAAAAGACAAGTTGTACACTCCGTGTGGCCAATGTAGGCATCAAAGCAAGGTAAATAAAGCTTCACATAAACTTAATTTGTCAAATTGAACAGTTGTGTCGAGATTGTCCACAAACTGCTCTAAGGCCTTTTATAACATTTTTCAGAATTCAGATTAAGAATCAGATTTACAAATAGGTATTAGGAAATACTTATTTTACCAAGCGAAATAACCTCTTTGACAATCTTTCTCAAAACGTGAAGCCGCAAACTTAAGAAAGAAGTATGCTACATTTTTATAGGGTTCTCAGAGATAGTTGAAAGTTCTGCACCTTCAGAACTTCTTGTGCTATGATAAGAGTGCCCCTCATCATCGGCCCAAAAGCCTTAAATTTGATGACTTAGCTGTTGAAAAAACTGGAATAATAGCAGATTTTTGCTTTGTCCCAACTTCCTCTGGCCTTTGGTACGTGATCATGGTTTCATCCCTGAATCGTATTTTGTTAAATATAGCTTCTTTGTGCTATCTTGTCATTAAGTAGAATATATCATAAGCTCTGAATTTCGGATATGGTACTGGTCCTTGATTTTTTACTATCTACCTGCCCTGAAAGATTCCACTGAAGACTTGACTGGTTCCAGCAAGGGTGGCTTCCCATTCTATGCTGGAAAATAGGATTTGAGAGAGAGTGAATACAATTTGTTTCATGTCAGGTCTTAGCAAGGGATCCTCCTCCACACATTGCTTGGCCAGAGTTGCCATCTGTCAAAAAGCAGCCAATCATTAGTGTGTTAGTGTGTAGCAGGCATGTGCAAAACTGAAATACCTGGACATCGACATAGGAAATGGAAAATATACATATAGCCGACTCTTAAGTGAAGAAAACATGAAGGGCTTTTCTAGGGGGTTGGATCACCTTATAAAGACTGTCAACTGGATACATGGCCTCAAAACTTGGATCCACTATGTTCTGCAACGGATTGATGTCCGAAGGGGTGGAATCCTTAAGGGCAGCAAGCATCTGCAGCAAAATGAATGACATCATGAATGGCTGTTAGGCATCTTACAAAGAATCTAATTTCTTTGTATTCTAATACTTCACTAGTAGCATTTGTACTCATTAAATGCAGAATTTCGCTCATGGATAAAGTTTACCCCACGTTCAAAAGAGCAAAACTGACTAGCTCGAAAGAGCCCAAAAATTTTGATGACTCAGTACATAAAAAGTACTTATAACAAAAATGCATTGTATACCAAATATGTGGCCACATAATATGCCTGATCCTTCATTGGGACAATCATGAAATTGAGGACATACGGTAAACACATAAAGGCAACTTGTCAATGTTCATTGTTTAGAAAGGAAAGTTGTAAGTTTTTTGAGCTTTGTATGCCTCTCAGAGAAGTTTTGGGCCCAAGCTATATTCAGATATATTGCGGAAAATGTACAAAACTGTAACTCAATCCCTCTTTCCAGACTGTTGATACGAAGTAGTTTCTTTCAGACATTTTATTTACATTCGATTTATTTCTTAGTGTTGATGTTAAAAGCATTGACATTCTTCGGGGTTACAGACTCTTATAGAGGAAGTAGTCTTAGCTTGTTCATTTAAATTGTTCATGTCAATCACAACAATTATTACTGCTCCAGACAAGGTTTAAACTTTTTTTACTCGTATTGCGATTGGTTAATAGTGAATAAAGCAGAAGGAAGCCAGAAAGCTTTTCAAGTTGTCTACCATAGGATCATTTGACGAGATTGTTAAAGCATCATACCACAACGTGGCTAATTCAAAAAGATGCATCTAATGGATAATTTATTGACATCTTTCTGGTTAAGTTCTTTCATTCTACTTGTCTGACCTTGTAGCCAGAAGATCTTATGTTGGTACACATATTGGTGATAGACACCACAATGGCCTAGCAGAAGATTCTTTGAGCATAGAACGTGTAAAAGTTGAGCGTCTGTGTGTAGGTCATAACAGGCACAAATTTCAATAATCATCTCTCGTTTTTATTGTTCACAAAGTCAGCATCATTGCCCAGCTACCAATCCCGTCAAACTAGTTTTCAGATAAGTTCATCCACGCACTGTTTAGAATATCACATACTTACAATGGGGATTATGGATCTTCGTTCAGGAGCAGAATATGTCATGACTTTACTTTTTGAGATAGCCTCTCTGCCTGTGACGAGTTCAAATAGAACAACTCCAAATGCGTACACGTCAGATTTGGACGTAGCTTGGCCACCCCGTAGATACCTGCAGAAGCAGATGATATTACTGGTCTTATCATTGTCACTTACCCTCCTGAGATTCAGTGATGGTCTCTTTGTGACCTTTCACAATAGCGGATAGTGATAACAGATTTGCGTGCTCTATGAGTACATTGTCGAAGGTATATAAATCTCGTGTATACAGTAGCAAACTAAATAGCCCAGTGCTTTCCACACTAAAGATTTTATGAATTTTCTTAGATACTTCATACGTGACAAATTTAAGCAACAACAAGTACAGTGACCTACTCTGGAGCAAGGTAGCCAAAAGTTCCAACAACCCGTGTAGCAGGGAGTTCACCATCAACTGTTTTTTCCACAAGCTTTGCCAAGCCAAAGTCTGCAACCTGGATTGTGCAATTCCATTACACAGATTTAGCCCAAGCATGATATCAATCATGTGTGTAAGACGACAACAAACAAATAGAAAATTTAGTTTTCATGCTATCCATGTAAAACCCTCGAAGACTTGGTGGATGGTGTATCTTAGAGATTTGGGAAGTAATGTTCTAAATTGTGTGGACATATTATGGGTGCACCTGACACAATCTCAATTATAGATAGTTTCTAAGCCTCCAAACATTACAGTAAAACTTTCACTTCAATTTCTTGTAGATAAGTAGATCTCACCTTAGCTCTGAAGTTAGAATCCAGCAGAATATTGTTGCTTTTGACATCTCGATGCACATAGTGTTCTTTTGTATGATCATGGATGTATTCAAGCCCCCTGGCTGAATCCAGTGCAACTTGTACTCGGGCATTCCATGTCAAGGGTGTAAATCCTGAAGTGTAATGAAATTTCACATGTTTAAGTTATCAAGATGCCAACCAACAAAAAACAAATTGGACAGGAAAGGTACATGTAACCAATGAATGACAATTTCTTTCAAAAGAGTCCGTTGCACAAATATTCCCCTTATCCAGTTCGTATCCTGACATCAATGCAAATATCTTTGGAGTACCAGTTACCACAAAATGACCTTTATAGACATGCAGAAAGTTACTCGCGAAATCTCTGATTGTCTTCGTCACAACTCTTGAGAACAACTACCCATATGCGTGTTGGGAGGATCTTTGCATCAATATTTGTTCCTAGACCTCTTACGTACTCTAGAATAACTATCAAAGAGTGTGATGGCCCATAATTAATTTTCTGAGGTTCTGAGTCTATTGTTAATTGAGTAGCTGCATATAAGTACTGTAATGTAAAAATTCCAATGCTCTTGTGAGGGATGGCCAGCCATATAGCATTTAATGGAAATGAAATCACACTGAAACTGAGGTGGCAGAGCATTTTCTTTCATGCACAAACAAGGAGCTCACAAAAATCTAGCTTCCTAGGTGTAGTTTGTGCCTCGTGAAACAAAGTCAGTTGTAGCCTTTCAACTGGTAAGGCGCAAATGGCCACTCAGACGATAATTTGTGTGCCACTCAAATTATAGTTCGTGATGAGCTCATTGCTGAGTCCTGACATGGTAATTGCTCAGGTTGTCGACTAAGATGTTTCAATTGAAATGGTTGGGAGGGGTGATAAATCGTATATTAAAGTTTTTCATTGCATCCACAACTGAAACCTTAATAAAAGAACCAACTAGGCACATGTTGTACTACTGTGCTTGTACCTTTGGCAACTGGATCATGAAGGTGATCACTCAATGCTCGGTTTTCTGCATATTCATACACTAGAAAGAGATAATCTTCACTTGTACAGTAGCCAATAAGCTCTACCTGCATGACGCATGTAATATATCTGAGAATATGAGCAGCATTGCATGAATAAGATGTCTTATCATAAAGTATCATTCTTCATTTGTAAGTTAAGAATTTGAGAGACAGACAAACAGAGGCAAAGACTGACAGGTGCCAGTATGGTACATGTATTATGCCTGATTGAATTCTGGATACTATACAGATTGCCAACTTAGGAAGCATATTGTATGTGCTCTAAAATGCTTAATATTGTAAAAATGATACACTTATCATTGTGACTATTCTCTTAGTGACAAAAATGTCCTATTATTCTGCCCTTTTTGCAGGCTTGAAACTTTTGTGGGCACTATGGAATACAAAACATTCACCAGTTTTTGCAAGTGACGGCCCTTTTAGTTCTGTTTCTGGTTGTATCAAAAATGTACCAGCACATTCCATAACTATAGCACTCATTCTAATATGGAAAGGCCTCTCTCCGAGGTGGATAAATCTCACATACAGCTTGGGCCTCCCTGAAACTATTCGACAAATTTCTTAGCTACTTATGCGTGCGCACCCTTGTAGAAGGTAGTAGATATTGTTTCAATTAGCAGACTCTCTGTAAAATGTTCCTATAACGGTTTCGTGTAAAGCGACTGTCTGTGCGTAGAAAAAACTACCATTATGATGACCAGAAATTGGATTTTACCAGATTAGTGTGATGTACTTTGCAAAGAATGTTCAGTTCAGCCAAAAACTCCTTTGTACTGGTGGCTTTCATCCGTTTGATTGCAACTTCCTGCAAAAATGCAACTTCTTCGCTGAAAAAAAAATTTCTTTCCAAAAAAAAAACAGCAATACATTACCGGACCTTTCTGCTACCACACATTCGCAGCCTACCATTCTTCACAATTGAAAAACACACTTGAAGCCTAATAGTGCATAGACTTGAAATTGCTTGATTTGTTCACAATAGAGACAGCCTCTGCCCACTGCAAGAAAGCTTTTTCAAAACTAGTGTTTACAATCAGCAGAAGAGCAATCACAAAACAGGCCAGTTTTCTGGAGCTTCAAAAATGGCTCCTATTACTGATGTTCCACATACTCTACTATATTTTTCACATGAAAAAGGGAAAAAAGCTATCAAGTACAATGTTGTCTGATTGATTATTGGGCGTCAAAAATTTGGGCTAATTTTGGGCTTAAAATCAATTCAAAGTGAAACTTGATACAAAAAGCCTGTTATAACAATTAAATAGTGACTCTGGTATGATTTTGAGTAATTAGGAGGTCCTAGCACACCCAAGGGATTAGAATGCTATTTCAGTTACTGGGCCCTAGAATTGGCCAAAGAATTACATATGATCTCTTATGCTTATAAAAAATAATCGGCACCGTCACAACGGAGCCTGTCAAACAACATCTGATTGGAGCATTACCTGCTTTTTATTTTTGCATACATGTTAAGCAACTAGTGGTCGTTATATACAACATATACAACTTGGCAATGCCATTTACGGAGCTAAGTTTCTTAGATGTCTCTACACAATGGTCGGGATTCGAGCCTGCACCTTTCTGGTGGCAGTCAACAACATTACCCATACACCCCACTGCGATGGACATTACCTGCTTTTACAGTAGTCCATAAGGGTAGAAATCTCCCGATTCCTACAACACTCAAATTTTGAGGTATATGTAGCAGTGGCTGCTAGAAATACACTGATTACTTTACATTGCTTAATATTGTTTATGTTGTTGTATCTTGACTTACGTACTTTGGCTTAAGTAAGGGGTTAAGTAGCATTAGCATGAACCTAGGTTTTTTCCAAGGGGCGGTAGGCGGAAGGGCTCTAGGAGATGGACCTTCCAAGCCTTAATTATATTTTAATTATTTTGCAGTAGGTTTTTCTTACATGCACCTTCCGGGCAAAAAGTGCACGTAAAAAATGTAAATTTTTCTTACAACATCTGGAAGGTGCAAGTAAAGAATTTTGAAGAGAAAAGAAAAATGCGAGGCACACAAATTCCACGCAGGTAGGCGCCTCCCTTTCCTTTGTAAAAAGGAAAAACTGATAGATAAGTTCTAACAATAGAGAGCCAACAAAGCAGGTGACAATATGAAGATCATGTACCCAATTTTTTTTTGGGTTAGCAGCCAGAAGTGTGGGCCCTCCCACAAAACACCAAGAAAAATCAACATGCGCAAAGGAGATCCATAGATCTGTGCTTAAAAAAAATTTAATGACTACCTCAAGTCTAAGACCTGAGATGCATATTTCTTGGGCCCCATTTCCTTAATTTTGAAGTATGAAGGGCTCCTTACTTTAAAAATTCAGTTAGAAGAGAATGAAGTGTTTGAAGGGGCCTAACATTAAAATTTATTGTTTCTTCACTAGAAAATTTCATTTTGAAGAAACTGTTCATTTTAAAGTGACTTTGGCATTTGGGAGAGCGTTATAATTTTAAGGGCCTATTTTCTGCGATTTTGCCACAAAAAGCAAAAGATAGAGCAACGAAAATTTGCGGCAAAAAGTAATGTTTCTCAAATTTGCATTCAAAATCATCAAGTGCTAGATCCAAACTCTAGAGAGGCAATACATATACTAAACTAGAGCCTTGAAGGGAGTAAATTTTTTTTTTACAAAAGGACTCACAATCGATTCAATTGAACTTTGCTACAATTTTAGTGTTGAATAAAGTTTGATCTTTTGTTTTTCATGATGTTAATAAGAATGAGATGCAAAATGTACCTGATCTCGAAGCACTCCAAGGAAGACTGAACCATATCCACCTTGTCCAAGGAGTCTTTCCTCTTTGAAGTTGTCAGTTGCTTCATAAACCTCTTCATAAGTAAAAACCACAGGCTTTTCCACATCGAAAACATTGTTCATCAAATCTGTCAATAAACAAGTAGTATATCATTTGAATAATATTATAGTTTTGACACAACAAATGATCAAAGCACCATAATTATTGTTATTTATTCGTGCCTATCTACTATGAATCTAAGGGGCACTATAGTCCTTTTTGATTGACCACAATCATGAGAAAATCGGGAGGTAACTAGATTACATTTTTTAGCTTGGCCTAGTTATGTTTGTCAACTACATTTCAAAAGATAAACTCTATCAAAACACATAGGATGTAGAATGGAAAAGCTAGAGCCCAGTTGTAATGCAATGTATGACAAACAATAATTTTGTGTGATATGGAAAGTTAGGCTCATCTAATCTACCAACCCCTTTAAAAGTACATCTTTAAGCCCTACACTTAACTTCTCATGCTTCCCTTATAGTCCATCATGAAAGTAGCTAAATTAGAAAAATATAAGTAGTAATTGATTCAAAGCCAACATACAGACAACAAGATAATCAAGATTGTTGAATCTTTAAAAGAGGCAAACTACTCTAGCTCAGCCTTGTTACAAAATATGTATTAGATTTTTGATGTAAAAGCTTATGAATATGAGCATTTCATGTTCAATGATCAACACGAATATATCATCCTAGAGTCGCACTTGTAAGTTTTACCTTTTCGCAAGCTGCTGGGGCGAATCAAAATGTCCATGCTAGTTCTTTCATGATTTGACTTGTCTCCTATACAGGATGAAAAACTTCCAAAAATGAAGTTCGTATAATTATTTTGAACCTTTGACAATGACTTCTTATCACCTAGACTGCCTTTCTGTTGATTTGCCAAAACTTTGGATCTAACATAAACTACAACTAGCACAACCATAATTAGTAGTGCTCCAACAACGCTGCCCACAATTATTTTCATCGGCACTCCACCATGGGGTCCTTGAAAGGAAGTACCTAATATCCACAATTCAATCGATACAATAAAATTAGATTATTCTCAATTGTAGGATAAAATTTGCCTTCATAATATAATCATGCATTTATCTGCAACATACAGTTTAGGTACACATTTTACTACCTTTTGATGGGGGTGTGTTGTTAGTTGATGGTCCTGAAGGTCCTCCAACTTGTCCATCGACTGCATAAGACTCCACAAGCTGCAAGTATCAGTAGGCACTAGGGTATATGAACTATCCAATTCAAAATTTAATGTGTGTCAAACCTCTCTCTCTCTCTCTCTCTCTCTCTCTCTCTCTCTCTCTCTCTCTCTCTCGCTTGGCTGCAATATTCCAATGAGTTCTCTTTTTTGGGAAGGATAATATACTATTGTCTAAAGTAACCTTGACTAAGTATTAGATATTCATTAATATTCATATGTGAATCTTGGTATGAATTGATTTATATTTTTTGGAATCGATGTAGATGTAGGTTCTTGATTGAGATACCGGTGCAGGTGTAGGTTCTCTCTCTCTCTCTCTCTCTCTCTCTCTCTCTCTCTCTCTCTCTCTCTCTCTCTCTCTCTCTCTCTCACACACACACACACACACACAGAGTATTTCAAGATGGTTGTTTTTTTTTTTTTTCACATTAGCATGTTGTAGGCCAAATTTTTCAGCTTATAACAATATTCAATCTCTGTTCAAGATTTTTATAAGGATAGGTAGGGAAATTTTGGTAGTAGTAGTTAGCTTTGCTAGCAAGTATACATCCGTGGGTCATATACAAACCATAGTTACCATATGTTCCAAAATACGTCTATTGATCATTCTCGTGATGATATGTGAAACATGATACATTTATCCATGCACAACCATTTGAATATATGATTGCTAAAAGGTAAAAGGACATTTAGGGGAGCAAGATTTTCCCCTATTGGCAACTAGGACATACAACAACAAGGGAGAGTGCATTAGAGGCATCCCCCAAATTAAAACTAGCTCTATTGGGCAACATGCAACCCCCATTCAGGTACTAATACCTATGCGTTGGTTACTTATAACTTACCATGGTCTTGGTTCATAAGGATGGGGACACATTTATACCCATAGAGCCACTTGAGTGGATCTATCTTTGTACAAGCATTTATGCAAGTAGGGACGAGAATATAACTACTATGATATTGGGTCCATAAAATGGTCCTTGATGAGTCAGTTTTGCTTATGAATCTCGACAAGCTAAATAAGGCAAATTGGCGTCCAGGCTGAATAGAATCAAGTCTTTGTTAGGAGCCGGGTGAATATGGTCTATAGCAATCCTAAGCTATGGGAGGCCTACTATAGGTTGTATTCATACAGATGCTCCCAAATACCTAACATAATTGACAAAGAGTGTAGTGACACATCATCTATGTTTAACTAAAGCTCTTGCTACACAGCACCTCAAGTCTCAACAAATGATTGTGCCACATTAGCAACAACTCTGCAATATTTGCATATTATGGCAGACTAGCACTCCTTCCACAACTAAGTATCGATTTCATTTTGCTCCAAGTAGTGCATTACAGATTGGAAAGACCATTAGGAAAAACCCCTAAGATGAGGATAGGAAAACACAACATGAGACATGTAGGAGCAAAACCTCCCAACTAAACCTAGATCAATCCTGGATCTAGCCCCCGAGCTATGCCATGTGAAAGCTGGAGGAGAAGAGCTCAACTGGTAACCTGAACGAAGTTGTCGATGGTAGAATCACCACCCCAATATACAGAGAGTAGATTCCTGTGCATGAGGCCATGCAGGTCAACTATAATAGGTCACAGCTCTTCATGCAGTCTCACATGTACACATCCGTATGTCTCAATTAGAGTGTTTGGGTCCTCTCAAGGTCATTAGTCACAAACAAGCCTTGACATGGAATTAAATCTCGGCGTGACCAATAATCTCGAACACCGGAGGGCCGGTCTACCATATTAGGACTATTCCATGTCCTTAACTAAATATGACCGTAACAATAATCATCATCTTGGTGATGATGACATGTTTGAAGTCATCAAGGCATGTCTAGGAATTTGAGTTGACAATTTCGCACGCGTGTACATTGGACAACAATTAGGCATGTGGGGCCATTTAGGCTAATAATCTACCTTCATTTACACTAAATGTATCTTGAAAGTATGGGATAATGGATTCCCCACTACCTTTCCATTGGGTAATCTTGCCATAAAAGATGCAACGTTGCAAGGCCGAGAGGCCGAGCTACTTTTATGGTAGGATGACCCAATGGAAAGGTCATCCGAAAATCTCATTTTCTTATGTAAAGAACCATTCTCTTATAAGGTTTTATCTAAGCCAAAGCACCTTTAAATCTTGATGGAAATATTTATGGCATGGAGTAGCTCTTTTTGTGAACTCAATGGTTTTTAGAATTGAAGCCTCTTCACAAATACACCATATTAACAATCCTTTTCATGAACGATCAAAAAGCAATTTTCGTGACAAGCAAATCACTTAGACACACAACACAGTGCACGCGGTGATCCATAACCTTCTTACATTAGAGATATCATGTCATGTGCCTGCTGTCTGCAATTTACATGGAATAAAAGAAGATGAATGAGCTAAGATCGATCTTCTTGACATGCCAATTTCCAGCACACACACTTTGCAGATAATCCATACCCTTCTTATATTACAGATATCATATCATATCATGAGTTTACAAAAGCGGGAACAAGTTCAGAGATGGCAGATGAAGTTTTACCAGAGTTTATAGGAATGAAGTACACAACTCCAGTGTAGATGAGATCATTCTTCACATTGTTCACAGCCTGGATCGAAGCCACATCTGAATTGAACCTCTGAGCCAGCAGAAGCAGTGTATCATCTTGAGTCACAACGTGGCTCAGCAGATAGTTCCAATCCACGTTCGAACATCCACATAAGATAGACAGGGGGACTGGTGTATTTTGCGGAAACGTTTGTGTCGCGTTATAATGATCTGACCAGGCAAATCCCTCGTAGGCATTGTTGACGATGGAATCGAATGTAGTGCCATTTGCTGTGGTATCATAGGAGGTGTAAGCGAAGTACTTCTTCTCGGGGGAACAGGAACACTGCACCTTTACGATCAAGGATTGCTTATAAGGAGCCTTCGCTGTGTAAGCTGATGATGATTCAGCCGTTATGGCATCTGGCTTTACATTGAAAAGGTTTTGCACATCCTCGACGGAGCTACTAGACGGAAGCAAGTACTGAATGTAAGCAGTGCAAATGCGCCCCAGATCCGAGCAAGGTAGAGGGTTGCTTTGCTGAGCCCATACCCAAGGCGAGGATAATAATAGTAGCACAAAGAAGAAAGGTTGCTGAATGCTCAGCGTTGTCCATCTTGGCTGGACACAGTAGGAGAAACTGTACTTCATCCTTGTCTTGACTTTATATTGAAATCAATACTTGATAGAGGTCAATGGCTGAGATATCTGGATTATTATGCTTCTTCTCAGCAAGCTCTGCTTAAACCATGTCTCTGCTCTTCGGTCAGTTACGATTGCTAATGAGACGAGGAAATTATATCGTCTCAAAGCCGCTATGCTACATAATGAAAAGACAGTTATATTCTTGTGTGGCATGTTCCAGAAAAGTTCGGTTATCTTCTACAAAGTCCACAATCTTATTTTCATAACGATATATGGTAAGACATCACTTTTTTGACTCGGGGGGTAAGACACTGCTGATTGTTCTGCAATAGTTTGCAATGGTCTAATAACAATCTAAAGCCTTTAATTGCCCTTGAGCGCGAATTGAACCTTGAAATAAGCCTCTGGAGTTCGTGACGAGAGGATGCAGACGCACTAACGAGCATACAAACTTTATTTTGTAAGATAAAATCCACACTTTACTCTGGCGAAAAATTACTTCGGCTTACTAGTGTAGATCAGAAATAGCTCAAAACTTTATTAAAAGAAATGCGGCAGATAGCGATTGGTCTACAAGAAGGCTTTCCTTGTTTGAATTCCTGATATCTGTATTCCTGTCAAAGGACTTGCTGCATTCCTAATGCAGATCCCAGCAGAATGGCGAGATAATGCAAGCCAAACCAAACACTGAAGGGAAAAGAAGGCTTCCTGCGGAGATATTACAGCAAGCAACGCAAACTCCAGTATAATGGCGCGACACTGCTTCAAGCCAAACAAACAGCTAAGGAAAAAGAAGGCCTCCCGTCATGGAGTTGGATGAGCATGTGCATGTAGCAGCGTCCCAATTTCCCAATCAACCGCAACCATAGTAAGCGCAATGCAGTATTAGCGTGTGTGCATGATAGAGCAGCAAGCAATTCGCAAGATGCTTTCTGACAAGAAGACATGGAGGGCAGGGGAATGTTGGCGGAGCATCGCATCTGGGAGTGGTTGGCCCAAGGTTTTTTGGACTTTTCCATGTGCATATCTTCACAGTCTCGTCCATGTACATGGTGGCGATGGGCGGTTTAGGTAGGATGATAGCCTTAAGGTAGTGAAGCAAGTAAGGCTCGAGCAGCGAGGTAGATGGAGAAGATGGAAACAGGATCGCGCACGAGGCCGGAGAAACGGCCGAGAGCCTTCAGCACTTTGTGTTTTCACACACACATACGACGACTCGAGCCTCGATCGAGAGAGAGATCCAAAGAGAAGTAGTACATGTACATCGAATAATCCGCATGCAAAAGGGATATGAATCACTTTTGGACGCGCGCACGTCACTTCGTCATTTCCTTTGGATTTCCATTGCACGGACTGTCCAGGCGTCACGGTCACCAGTTTGAAGCTCGAAGTTGACGGCTGCTGAAATCGGAAGCTGGATTTTAAATCGATTGCAACTCAAACTTCACACTTTGAAGCTCTAAGCATGTACTTCACGGTGAAGGCTGCCTATGCCTAGTCCTAACAACCTAACGATTTGTTCTTACTTGAGTTTTTTCAATGTATTTTTGCGAATGGAAACACCCCACCCCCAACTTCCTCTATGGTCCCCTGGCTCTCGATTGCCCTAGCCACTGGCTCCTGGCTCCCAAAGTGCCCCATGACAGGCTTAACCAACAGCCCATAATCAATCTGGAAAGTTCTTCACATGGCAGGCTTAACCAACATCCCATAATCAATTTGGGGAGTTCTCCACATGGCAGGCTTAACCAATAGCCCATAATCAATTTTGGGAGTTCTCCAGTAAGCCACATAATTGGAAACTCGCCCTCTCACGTGTGTGTCGGTGCTTGGGACAACTTGGTGCTCGAGAAACAATGGCCATGTGCTTGTACCTGGTGCACGGGGCGCCGCTGCTGGAGAAAAATGGTGCCGCTATTTGGGACACATGCCACTGCTTGAGACAGGCTGCCCGGGGAACATGCGTCCGTGCCCACGAGAAATCGAGGCCCAAGACACACGGGTGCCCGCAAAAAATGATGCCGTCACTCGAGATACATGATAGATGCAATGCCCGTGGGACAGATCCCCGGACATTTGGCAACAGCGCCGGTGCATGAGAGCCGATGACCAGCCTCTCCGTAATCTTGGTAGTACGAAGCTTAAATGCTTGTGCACATTCCATCCCACACCTATGCCCAAAGTATGAACTTTGAAGGCTGAAAATTGAAAACATTGATAATGCATGACGTGTGAACTTTGAAAGCTAAAAGTTGAAAAAACACTAGGTCTAGGACTCACGCCCCAATGGCCCACGCAAGCATGTTGTGTGCTAAATTGCTAGCGCTTGAAGTTCGAAAATTGAAGGTTTCAATTGAATCAACACTCGTGACCCATGAGTCATTAGAACAACTTGAAGAACAAGTTTTTGAGATTTGACGTTCTTAAATTGCAATAACTTGCACGTGAAAGTTGCAAAGAATCAAGTTTGAAAGTTATATGTTTTCATTTACACAATATTATTATCTATTATTTGTATTCGATGTTTAACATTTTATTTAGCAACTTTCCAAAATTGACAGTGCTTAAATACGCTGAATTGACCTTTGAAAAACATGACGGACGTCAAATATCAATAATGCACTGCACTGCCATGCATTGAATCCAAAGGAAAGTGATATGCGCACTTCCAAAATGCGGAGTATACAATGTGCATCTCTCTCTCTCTCTCTCTCTCTCTCTCTCTCTCTCTCTCTCTCTCTCTCTCTCTCTCTCTCTCTCTCTCTCTCTCTCTCTCTCTCTCTCTCTCTCTCTCTCTCTCTCTCTCTCTCTCTCTTGTCGTGTGTGAAAACACAAAGTGGTGAAGCCTCTCTCACTCTTGGCCTTTTCTTTGACCTCATCCGCGATCTTGTTTCCATGTTCTCCATCTCCACTCGCTCTAGCCTTACTAACCATGTAGGCTATTATCCTACCTAAACAACGCATAGCCACCATGTCCATCAATGAGACTATGAAATATGCAGCTGGAAAAGTCCAAAAAAGCTTGGGCCAACCACTTCCAAATCAGATGCATTCCCATGCCCTCCATGTCTTCTTGTCAAAAAGCATCTCGCGAATTGTTTGTTGCTCCATCGTGCACTCCCAATATTGCATTACGCTCAGTTGATTGGGACCCTACTGCATGCACATACTCATCTTGTATTAGGAGGTACTTCTATGCCTTTTTTATTGTATATGATAAGATCTGCATCTTGAGCAACCTGAAAGGCTGTTAAGGCAGGAGCAACATTCTTTTCCGTGCCCTCAAACTCTGGAACAAAACTTACACCATTCAATACAAAATCTTTGATCAACTCTTGCCGCAATCTGTACACTTCATTGAGATTGTACGAGTCAAGAGTGAACTATCCTACAAACAAGGTTATTTGAACAAATTACTAACAATGTGTATTTTCAATTGAGTTTATTTTTACACATAGAAAATTTGATACTCCCTCATTTATTTTCACAGAAAGAATATTCAACTCCAATGCCGACTGCAACAATCAAAATGAAATTAGAATCAATTTTGACAGGATTATAATCATCAAAATAAAAGACATCAACCTTATTTTCATATGGAATTTAATAGAATTTGGCCACTGGACTACAGTCGATGAAATATACAGCCCTTTCAAAAGTGGCCTCTTTTGCCTTCACTGCCGATATGAAAAAAGTGGAATAACAACAAAAACATCTCCTATGGAATCGAGACTGATATTGTGCTACAAAATTTTTGGCCGGCTTATACAATTGTATCTGTAATCTCTAAAGTTTTATCTTTAAGCTCTATACAAAATTTGAGACCTGATCGAAAGCTTCTATTTGAATCTTGAAGAAAAAAAGTCAAAATAGTTGCTGAGCATATCAATTTTTGTTCACAGATTCTATCACTGAGGATCTGTGAAACATGGTTTTGGGTTTCTTTACTCTACTTACAGGTTGTTTCTGCCCGTTACTAGACGGTTAGGCATTCTTGATGTTATCTTATAATACATTGCCCAGATTAGGCAAAAAGATTCGATTCGTAATATAGTATATATTTAAATCCAGCCTGTCAACGGATTCTCAAGTCACGTCACGCCAGAAGCACTCACAAAATCAAGAAATATGCAAGCCAAGAACATCCATCTAAAGATAAGCATGCAATTCAGATGAACTCCATATAGTTCTAGCTTCTATCTACTGTAAAACGTTTGAGAAACCAATCAAGATTCTCAGATTAATTTAATGTATCAACAGAAATGAAACAACAAGAAACAAGAAATTCCCAAGCTTTGTCGGCCACCTGCAACATCTCCCTGAGTTTAGGTCCATTTTGTACTTGTTGGATCGTGAGATCTGTCATGAGGTTTCCTAGCAAGATGGACGGTTGCTTGTTCTTGATGCACTCATGGAGGCAATTCGAAGCAAACTGGGACCAATCATAAAGTTTCTAGTCATGCAGTCGTGAATCTACCAACATGTGGAACATGGACATTGGAATCCTCATGATCTTCGACTTATACCGTTGTGTGACTTGGTCAAGTAAGCACAAGCAGCAGTCAGAGCTGGATCATTGATGGCATCGAAACGATACCCATCTTTCATCTTTCACTTTTCAGCAGAGGGATCGATGAACTTGAAATAAGCTGTTTTTTTCGATCTTTTGTAATGTTCTGGTGACTGCATTTGGTCCCCAAGGGAAGCCAAGTTATGAAGTTCTGCTAAAAAAAGAAAGACGTTGTATACATCATTGGAGGGATGATGAAATTGCATGACCTTGCGGTGGCGTTGTAAGAGGCATAGTTCATGTGCAACATATATGGACTTTGGTACCCAAATAGAAGAGGTATCTGGAAGTCAATCTGAGTCAGGAACGTGCTTGCTTGCTGGTACCAAATTGTCATTTCTGCCATGTTCAGCTTACCCATCTGGATATTGATTTTATTTGCATCTGGATCATCTGAACTTGAGGACTGGTGGGAAGACATGCTTGAAACTGGAAAAAAAATATTCTGGAAAAATGGACTCGGTTGCGATTTGAGATAGAGGTGATTGTGATGAGAAGACTCGGTCGAGGTGGTGAAGGACGGACGCAGTTGAGATGATGACAGATAGACGTGGTCGAGAGGGTGATGAGATGATGTGGTTGAGATGATGATGGATAGACGCGGTCGAGAGGGTGATGAGATGACATGGTTGAGAGAGTGAACCGATGACGTGGTTGAGAGTGTGAAGCGATGACGCGGTTGAGGAGGATGAAGTGATGATGTGGTTGAGAGTATGATGAGATGACATGGTTGATGAGGATGAGTAACTTGGTCGAAATAGAACTAAGAATGTGTGGAAAGTGGAGGTGTATGAAAAATGTTGTGTGGGTAAGAATAGAAATCGATGGAGTGAGGTTGGATTTAGAGAGGGGATAATGTGAAGTAGAATGGCTAAAAAATACAAGGATGTATAGATGCCAGTGGAGTATGGAAAGGTTGAAAGGATGGAAATGATGGATGACTGTGGAAACAGAATGTGTAGGTGGTGAAGGAAGGTTTGTAGAGACAGAATGGATGAGCTGTGGTGAGAGGATGGTGGTGGAGACGAGAATGAAGTTATAAGACAAGGAGTATGGAATGGTAGAAGTATTGAAAAGATGTTTCACAATAGTGAAACTAGAGCGTGATTTGTGCCCTAGCTGCACTACCCCTTAGAGCTTCGATGTGAAAGAGTTGGCGATGAAATTTTTTTACCTTCTGACGATATTAGGTTTTTGATCTCCGTGGTGATGGCACTTATACTCATGGTTGGATGGTATCGCGTGATAGTCAAGGAACAGGATGTCTGAAGTATGAGTGATCGATGGAGTGGATGAGCGCCAAGAATGTGGATGTGTGCAAGAAAATCGCCAGAAAATTGTCATAGGAAAGCTCCAAAGTTTGCACGTCACTGAGGTAAGAATGTGTTCGTTCTTGACGTATTTATAGTCACTCGTTGAATCTCCTCAATCGAGATTTTTTAAAGTGCCCGACCCGGTCGTGTAGTGGGTTTCTTTCCTTGCCTAACCTCAATCCAAGATCTAATCAATCTAGCATCAAAGAGACGAAGTTAGTTGTCACGCGTAGATTTGTTCCCATGAGAGCAATAGTATAGTTCAGAATTCAGCATGAATGGAAGATCCAAATCTAACTCTGACATCCATTAACCCTAAGCATTAACACTACATCCACTAACACTAGATCCAAAACAAAGATAGCTTACTCTTTCTCTCTCTCCCTTTCTCACTCATAAAAAGTATAATAACATGCAATCCCAATAACAATCAGATCCAACAATTAGCAAAATCCAAATAAACATGAGAGATGGAGGAAAAGTAATAGAGAGCAAGGACATTCATCAATTCATTTCACAAGAGAACCAATCTGCTTTATTGAAATGAGAAAATGAACATCTGTAGGAACTCGAGTTGGTCCCTTTTTATAGTAGAGAGGAGGACCCTGGCCTCTGAATCCTATTGGTCCATTTCTGCCTCCCTAATTACTCAAATTTAAAAAAGAGTAGGAACTATCCAAATTGGAGGGAAACCCAACTTTATTCACTAATTTGACATTTAGGCCCTGCAACATTAAAAGTCTCGCAAAAAGGCCTAAAGTCCTTTTATTGACTTTCTAATTACTCAAATAACTATGTGATCATTGGGTTGGACTTACACACGCAGGGTGCCAAATCCCTCTCACTTATTAACTAGGGTTAGGGTTGCCTTGGGATCCGCAAACCCTCCAACAATATCCCCCACCAAAACTAGTGGCGGTCCCACGACACCTACAAGATGCAGTTATTGAGACTTTCATTGGCTTCACGACGAATTTTTATTAAATGATACTGCACCTTCTCCATAAAATTGAGTCGGACAGTATTAAAATCCAAATTATGTGGCAAAAAATAATGATGGGCTCCTGCAATCCACTTTGAGGTCGTCCATGATGTGAAGCGAGATTTCCAGGAGCCTCCCATCATTGCTGCACGAAAATATAATCGAGCAAGGGCAACTGATCCTTGATACTCTCTCTGAGGCCATTGGCTTATTTGGATCGAATGCCAGAGGAGGAAGACAATCAACCCATCTAGTTGTCACTGATGCCAACAAAGTTAAATCTTTTGCAAACATCGCCAATTGTCGCACTATCGGATCGGGAGAGTGGATATACTCCCGCTGGTACGCTTGTAAGGCCCGGTGAAAATCCACTGATATCGTCCAACTGAATGGCTGATGGATGATTGGCCAATTGGGCATATGGATTGTAATTTTGTCCATAGCCAAATCCCAAATCCTTCCATTTATTTTGTCGCGCTCATGAGGATGTTGCAATAAGAAACTTTGGATCTGGTCCTTGATGTTGATGAGCCTTCTGAATAATGGTGTGGTCCTTGATGAGGATGGACCCGGTTGCACTGCCCGTGGAATTGGGTGTTGTTCTTCCATGTCTGGAGCTCTTCCCTGGTCGATATTCGAATCCAGCCCTGTATCCATTGGTGCATCCTCTTGGCGCGTATGGGAGAATTGCGACATGACCGGTATTGAGATTTGAGGTCCAGCTTCCAACACCTAAGCGACTGCTTTTTCATAGGCACTAATAGTTTTTTTAGCCTTTGCCAACTCAGTTGAAGCTGCTTCTTTGAACATGTCAAAGCGGTCTTGGAATCCCTGAAGGGCCACTTTGTAAGTTTCCATCCGTCGGAGTTACTAGATGATCTGGTATTTGCGTCTGAAGATACGCATCACGCTCAAGGGTGGTCTCATCCAATTCACCTTGGAGACGTGTGCGTTCCTGCTCTGCCATTTGCAGTTGACCTTGTAGTAGCTGCACTTGTTGCTTTGCATCCTGCACAACCTTGTCCAGATGATCTTGTGCGGTTGTCAGGGATAATGCAGGGAGCTGACGTATCCTTCGAGGTGATCAGCCTGTTGCTATGTCGTCTTTTTCTCAGCTTTGGATTTTTCTTTGTGTTGTTTGGCGATCTTCAATTCTCTGTTCAACTGAATAATCTTCTGGCTGATAAGAGTGTATTCTGATCTCATATCCGAGATTCTCTGCTCCGTTTCTTTTTTCTTCTCCAACATAGACTGGATCACTTGCTCAAGGCTTGAGACCAAACCGAGAGCATCACCAGAACCTACTATCGTGGAGGTGGTACCAACAGAAGGACCTGATGATACTGTGCTTGGTTGACGTGAAACAGGTGCCGGTAATTCTTCTTCTTTAAAAAGATCTTCCTCTTCAAAGCCCTCAAGCATTGTGGCGTCGAACTGCTTCGATGATTTCACAACTTGGACGACTTGAAGTGTGGCTGGTGTGGCTTCATCTTGAGGTTGCTGGCATGAATCTTCAACATCAACAGTAGTATCATGGAATTGTTCGAATCCTCTTCTAGTGGATTGGAGTTCAAAGGGTGCATGGCTTTGGGGCATTTCAAAAACTTCGGAGGCCCCAAGGGGGGCCGGAATCATCAAACATATCCATAAAGTATTGTGTGTTTGGTGAAACATCTTCGGTGTGCAGGGGTGAGGCGGCCTAGGCAGCTGTGATGGAATGGTAGCCCCAATAGTCACAGACTGTCCTTGAGTGGAAGCAAAGGCAAGGGAAGCATCAGAGACGGGAGGAATAGGAAGTTCAGTGCGAGTAGCAGCAGGGGGTTGAAGCGCAGCTGACGATGTATGCCTAGTACGACGTCGTGATGCGGAAGGCGAGTCAGGAATGGCGATCTCGCTGCGTGGACAACGTCGGCTATGTGAACTAGAGGCCTGGTGGGATGACTCGGCCGGTGCTTCTTCATAAACCGAAAGTATAGAATCCAGGTGAAAGCCATAGATTTTGTTTTCAAGGTGGGAGGCCACTAGAAGAGATAACAAGGGGCCAGTAGCGAACTGCTGCTTGGTATCGCTCTTAATGGCTCGTTTGAGCTCAACAGAAACAGTCTTGAACCAGTTAAATGGTTTAAGAGGGACTTTGGCTATCTTGGCATAGGACTCGACTATCCTATCTAGGATCCAAAAAGTGATGCAGTCTTTCTTGAGGTTGCCAACCATCAGAAAGTTATTTAGAAGACGGGGCAACAACATGTATGGCAGGCTCAGTGATGGCATCGAGGAGATAACCATCGTTGGTCCAATGCAAATTGTTTGTTAGGTTGATGTAAGGCTTAATAGCCTGTTTGGCCTGCTTATGGTTGGGTGAGGCTTGGTTACCAGACGCTATGCCTATGGCAGCAAGGGCGGCCTCAGTCATGCGCACCTTGTGTGTGGCTCCTGGAAGGTGATGTAAAACTTGGATTTCTCTTACTTCCACGTATTGAAGGCAAGAGTGATGAGATCCATGTTGATTTTCCCCGAAAGGGCTCTCTCATGAATACCCATTGCAATAAGCAGAGGCTCCGCAAGGGTCATCCACTGAGTGACCATGCTTGTGCTAGGAAGTATCATGATATTTGTCGCAGATGGGACACCACGATAGATAGTATAACAAGGAGACTGGGATGTATCTGTAGAAGACATGATGACCAGAAACAAAAAGTAAGACGCGCGAATGTATATCAGAAATCAGTTTAGAAAGTTTGGAAGGCTTTGGTCGTGAAAAAAATTCGCAAGAGTTTCGCTAGCACAAGTGAGGAATGAATCGAATTCAGCCAACTTATAGATGAATTTGGAGGGTCCATTACATTGAATACTAGTTTGGCTGATCAATTCTGAACAAAAATTTGCAGGCATGTACAATACTGTGAAAATAGGCTATAAAAATCTCGGCGAAGGTTTTGAGGGTCTGAACCTATCTAGCGAACGTTTTCCAGGGTTTGGCGTAGGATGAACCTTCGCGCAAGAGGGTCCTTCGCCCAAGTACTGTCATAAATGCATTTTTTC